>JAKSZT010053968.1:97485-144725 GCA_026826555.1 Tolypeutes matacus | reverse complement strand
GTAATATTAATAAGTTTGGTGTGAATCAGAGTGAGTATTGTAAAATAAATTATTTTATTTAATCATGCATCCTATTTTGTATTTTACAGTAATTAATTCTAAAACTTATATGAAAAGGCTGGCCATATGTATCAGATTATCTTGGAAAGGGAAAGGGAAAGATTTTAAGAGTTGCACTTGCTCAGGGAATGAAACAAAATGTGCGTCCACTCTGTGGATGGAATGTAAAGGCAAGCTTAGTTAAGAGGCATTTCTTGCCCTGGTGTAATTTGCCTTCCTGATAGCCAGATCTAGTGAGTTATAGAAGAATACAGGATAGTATCCTGTCTTTATTTTAAATCTTGGTATTTTGCGTATTGTGTAATTTTGCATTAGTTTTAAATATTGCATTGAATATTATTTATCTTGATTATTAAGTTGTTTGCACATAATATGTGTATCTCACTGGCCTCTTCCAAGGTCTTAATTCTGGGTAAAAAGCATTATATATATTACAATATTATGAAAAATAATAAAAAGTGAAAGCTGTGAGATTTCTTTTGATTTATACAAAAATTATATAATAATAATAATAACTATATAAATAATTGAGAAAAGGATGCTTCCTGTAAGATGAAGCTAAAACAATGCACACCGGAGAATAGCTCTTGGCATATATTAGACTTCAATTATTTATTTTTTTAATAAACAAATGATTACATGGATTGATGAAAAAATTATATTTTCCTTGTTTATCTTGTTATTGTTAAGGGTGACTGAATTATTTATTTTAGAAATAACTATTTCATAAATAATCCCAAGATTATTTTTCAGAATAAGACTTGTTTTAGTATTTCCATAATCATATAAAACATAGAAGTTATTTTATAGAAAATATCTGAGTTTATATCATGGATGCACTCAGTTCTAATTAATTTGCCCATGTGTGTTCATAGTTATAACTTCCCAAGGTTTAAGTTCATTTTAATACTTTGTTCCTATGATCTTGAAGAACCTGATTCTTACAGGGACAACGTCATAAATTTTACTTAGAAAATTCCATTAATTAAGGAAATTATAATTTACATTTCTAATACCTGCATTTTATTTCCAATATCCTTTTTTCTTAAAAATAGATACAAAAGATCCTAAATTTCATGTTTAGCTGAATTTTAGAGAGAGCTTGGTAACAGGCACTATTGTTTTACACTAACACAAATTCAGCAGGTCTATCTACAGCCAGGTTTCTTCATACCATAATCCCTCTTATTCTTAATCTCTTCACTAAAATATAATATCCTGCCCTACTCTATAACACATGGCTTTTCAAAAGCTGAAATCAACTGCATGAAATATGAGCTTCAAAATATTGATGGCAAAATAAAGACAAAATTATTTATTCAACAAATATTTATAGTTTCTACTATGTAACATGCACCATGGTAGGCAGCAGGAACAGACTTTTAAACTTTTTAGTGGAAAATCTTGCCAGTCATGGTGGCTACATTACAAAAGAAAAGACATTTCAGAAATAAAATAGAATTCCATTATTTCATCTGCTGAAATTTAGAATGAACTAGGGGGATATTACAAAACTATTCTCTATTTGTTACAAAAATTTATACAGTAAATCTATGAAAACATAAAAACTATAACTTGCATTTCTTAATGGGCTCAATAATTGTATCTCCCCTAATTCTGCATGAAGCCTATAAAATTCCTGGAAGGTAGAGTCAACATGGATATGTAGGAAGCATTTACTGCAATAGATTATTCCAAACAGGAACACTTATATTTCTATCTTAACCATCCTTACAAATTATTAGATTAGAATATGTAATACTTGTTTTTTAAATTGTAAACTGACTCTGCTTTTTATTATTTTATAGACTTTGGATTCAGTCTTTCACTACATTCTTTAAAAAAAGTATTGTTAATAATTGACTCCTTTATTTTTTAGTACATTTTGAAGGCTATATGGGGTAACATACTGGTCATTCCCTTTCTATTGGCACCCAATGAATAATTTCATACAGGTCACCTGTTGAGGGATTACACTTCAGCCCCTCACCTACACTAAGTCTTTTCTCAATTTTAATAATAAAGTCTCATAATGACAGTGCCCCCCCAAAAAAAATAAAATAAAATAAATAAATCAAGAAACAGTGTCCACACAATTCTCTGTAAGTTCAACAGAGGTATTCCGTCTCAATTTTAATTACTTTTTGACCCTTTGCAATTCACTCCATATACCATAGCTGATAAAACCCTTTAAACTGTTGACTCCTTTTATTTCACCCATGTTCAAAAGATACTTGCTGCTCCATCTCTAGCAAGCTTCCCTTGACTCTTTAAACTGGTGGAAATCCTTATCCCCTTTAACATTCACAAAAATACTTGGAAATATCTCATCATTGACACTTTGAACAGCCGGAAATTTAATTCTTATTTAAGTTCTCCGAATTAGTGTCAGGTCAGAGCTCAGGAATTGCTGAAGTGTCTTATCATTTCCTTTTCCCAAAAGCTCAGGCACCCTGGTAAAAGGTCATAGGTTCCTTTGGAGAAAGCTTGGAGGAATATTAATACGTTCTCTCTTTACTGTGACACTAGTATAAGTAAAATCTTTGAAAATATTGCAAGGTCATTATATATATTAAAAACTCAATTTCATTTGTTTCATTTTATTGTTTTTTCATCTGCCTCATTGTTGGTTTTCAGTTTTGAATATAATTTTGCAGTAGACAATAAGATGCAAAATAATTCCTGCTTGTGGGAACATGATTGATGCTTATTGCAGAGGTGTGAGGAACTAGGTAGTATTTTCAGTGACTTCCAAGGGGAAGTGTGAGAGTGGAGACATCATGAGGAATGGATGGGGAGTTATTCCTCTTCTTATCTGCTCTTTGCATCTTTCCCTGTAGATTATGACAAAATTGAAACATCTCTTTTTTCATCTTGAAACTTTTAAGAGAACCAATGGAGTTTTTTTCTGCAAGGCCTTTTGAAACTGTATGGCAAGACAATTTATTACAACTTAAACTGAATTGAAAATTTTCCTGTATTTTACTTCTTTCCCTATCTAATTCAAAGAGGTAGTTGGGCTCTGAAAAGCAGAAGCTGTCCAAAATATATGGCTCCTCAGATTTGTTTCATAATCAGGTCATTGAAGTGGTCACACCAAGTGAATTGGAGACTGAGGGGAAGGTGGGTTAGAGTGGGGAAGGAGAGTCTAAGATATTGGGAAAGGACAGGGCCCTACTTATTGATACTCTCCTGGAGTAGGTGGCAATATTTCAGAGCAAAATGGTGGACCTAAGGAGCTAAATCTGCTAATGGTGCTCCTGGCCTTGTCAAGTTGCCTGGAATTAAATAGGACATGGAAGTAGTAGAACCAATGCTTCAGGAAAAATGGTGTGTTAAGGTTCTTTTCCATTGCCTTGGTACTTCATTATATCCTGGAGAAAATTGCAGTACCATAGACATTGGGTGGTGGTGGTGGGGTACTCTAAGAAGTAATGTTAAGTTTTCTACCATTTGGTAAGCAGGCACTTCCAAAATGGCTTTCACTTACTTAAGAAAAAAAACATAAAAAAATCCTGTTGCACATATAATTTTATGCATATATTCACACCTATAAATATCTCTTTAATTCATCCATTCAGTAAACTAAGATTTACTGTATAAGGTCTACATGTCAGATGCTATGTCAGAAGTATATAGGAGATCACTGCTGTATGCTTTACAAAATCAAACATAATTCAATTATCTTCACAGGTTAAATAGAATTACTGAATTTAAGGCCTTCTGCAATGTAAAAGGAATTGGGAGTGTCAATTATTAGTGTTGTTTTTTTTCCTAAATGAACATCCTTCCATGAGTCTGGCCTTTCCTCCTGTAGGCTGGCACAACACTGTTGAACAACCTACACAAAGTACCACTTTCTGAGCATGGCTGAAATCTATAGTAATCTTGAAGAAACCTGGACACTTTACATCCATAAAGTATGAATTTGGACTTTGAACTAGCCATTTCTTTTTATGTTTTTCTTTTCCTCTTCCAAGGATGGATGTAGCAAATCTCTAGCCAAAGGAATGTTGTTCCTTTCTCAAGCCCATCCTTTCAGATCTGAGGTCTTATGCCAGATGCTCTTGAAAATCAAATGACAGGAGAATTTCCCTCACATTTTGGAGAGAAACAGGGCCAAAACAAAATTGTTTTAGTTATCTTTTTGCTTTATAGCAAATGAATCCCAAAAGTAGAGGTTTCAAAAAACATTCACTGCACTCACCCCTTTTCAGATTGGCAATTTGAGGTTCTTCTAGTCCGGTCTAGGCTCAGCGGCACCGAAGTGGACATACTTATGTATCTTCAATCCACTGTCTTATCAGCAGGTAGCCTCCAGAATAAATATGTAGGGGTGACACAAGCAGAAAACAATGGATTTTTACATTAGTGCACTCCTAAACCTCCCAGATAGTTGCTCTCAGAGGTCCTGAGCTCAGTCATTTTTTTTTATGAGGACAGTCATAACCCTGTTCCAGAGGCCCTAGAGGGAAGTACATGAAGGGGCTAAGGACATTCACAATAACATTTCCTGGGTCTCAGCATCAGTAGATGAAATAACAGTGGCCCAGGTTCCACTTTTTAGTGATGGTACTTCCAGGAACCAGATCACACAATCCCATTCTACTAGTTATCTATGATGGATGTGTCCTTTGCAGGATTCACCACACATGTGTTGATTCAACAATTGTATATCAAGTACCCATTATGTGCCAGACACTGTCATATTTTCTGGAACTGCAAGGATGAGTTAAAACTGCTCTTTACCCCCAGTTGCTACAGTCTATTTGGAGGAGACATATTTGTGACTGAAAATCTCCCATCAACCATGATTAGTGCCACAATGGGGGATAACTGGGATCTCAGAAAACATTAAGCTGGAAAATCCCCTAGTTAGGACATGCTTTAGTGTGTTGTGACCTAAGTATAATAAATCAGCAAACATTCACAATGTCCTATTCTGTACCAGCCACTCACTCTTTTCAGTTTTCACATGTATTAGCCCATTTCATCCCACCTACTTTATGAAATTGATAGAGCACTCCCCATTTTACAGATGATGGAAGTAAGACATGGGAAAGTCAGCTGAAATGTCTATGATCACTGACCAGAAAGGGGTGGGCCTGGGCCTGAAATGCAGGAGCCAACTCTCTTAAACACCATGAGTCTCTGAGTCAAGATGAGACAGGGAAGGTGGAGAGAAAGACTTCCCATCAGAAGGAACAGCTTCTATTAAGACTCAGAGGCAAAGGGAACTGAGAGTGGTTCTGAGTGGACATTTATGGCCAGGGCTGGAGAAACAGGTTTCAAACAGAGTCAAATGAGAGGTTTAGGAGAAAGCAAGAGTCCATCATAGTTAACAGTCCCTCCTCTCCAGTCATTCTACCACAATGGATGGCTAATTATTTGACAGCAGGGAGAAGTTACAATTCATTTTTTTTATTATTTTTTTTTTTACATACAAACATTTGCAAAATGATATATAAATATATATGCATATATGTGTATTTGCTTACAAAAATGTTATTTATATATATATATATATATATATATACATATATTTTAAGAGGTGCTTAGATTACCCAAAATATTACATGGAACCCACTGGGATTCCCATGTTGCCCACCTCCCACACCTCCCACCACATCCCACACAAACATCTCCCACAGTGTGGCCCACCACCCTCAATGAACTTACACATCCTGGAGCCTTGCCACCAACCATAGACCACAGTTCACACTGTAGACCAAAATCTGTCTCTCCACCACCAATCTCCTGCTTCAACAATTGTCATGTGTTTCTTGTTGCCATGTTTAGGGTCAAACTGAACACATAGAACTGAGTTGTTTCAATGATGATGTCACACAAGAGTTACTGGAAGCCTTGATGTTCATTCAGATCCTATTTGCTCTTCCATCAGGTTGGCAATATGAAATCTGCCCTGTGAGCAAATTTGGCTACAAATTGATGGAAATTCAGGACTAATTCAGAGTCCCCAACTCAGGAGAGGTTAGGACACCAACTACAGGTAGAAAGATCGATAAATATCATTCAGAGGCTGTTCTTGGTTCACATCTACCCAGACAAGATGAAACAGTGATCTGGAATGAAAAGGCCTTTATGCCTTTAGGTAAGGATGGAAGGAAAATTTCCTGTGATTAATTAGAGTTGGATTGTGATAGGTATGATTTCCCCTGCATCAGACTTCCCCCCATTGCTCTTTGATTTATTTCCCCATGGGTGTAAGGAAAGAAAATAAAGCATTTTGAGTGAAAGAATGGATCTCACTGAGTCTTTCACTGAAGAAATACTTCCTATCATTTTGTAGACAACTAAAATATGAATGGATAAGTGAAGGGTAGATGAGCAAACACAAAAATTCTATATTGAGTGTGAAAGGCTTTCCAGAATAGGCAAAGGCAAATTATCCAATTATCAAGTCTGATATCTAACTGCTTTATATAGGTGGAAAAGGAAGAAATAGGTAGGCAAGAGGGATAGAAGTGTGTGGACCTTGGAAAGAGTGGTTAGGAGATTCATATTTCAATTTAAATACATTTTCTAATTAGATTGAATGCATCTTTGGAGGAATTAAGAAAATGAAATTGATCAGGATTTTATAGGAGTGGGTGTCATGATGGAGCACAGTATCTCACTTTCATTCCAGAGGTCTCTATATTTTTAAGCCATACTGCCCCATCCTGAGATTAGGCACTTCTCTATCTTCTACCGACATCTTGCAAAGAAACTAAAAGTCTATAACTGTGTAGCCTCAATTCAGGTTCACAGTTTTAATTCCTGCTTTCCCTAAATTGATCTTCTGCTATAATTCCTAGTTGTGTCCTCTTTCTCCAGTCAGGTTGCCCCCTCCCCCATTCCTTCTCCAATGCACCCCTGTGCTGTCCTTCAGTGGCTCATCCCTGCTTCTTGTTCCCTATTGATTTTCTTTCTGGCCTCTAACACCCTCCATGGAGTTCCCTCCTCTCTCTCCTATGTCTCTTGCTCGATTTTCACATTTCCCCATGCCCTGCCACCACAAAACATATGCTTTCCTGTTATTCAGAAACCTATGGATATCAAGCTAACATCACCTTGATTCCACAAACCTTAGGTGAGGCTTTTGTCATGGTCATCTGACATCTGAGGTTTGTGGAATCAAAGCTTTCAGATATGGAGACCTATTTTCTACCTTCACCCTGAAGGAGATCATCTAATAAGGGTATGTTAAGTGGAGCTTCTATTCTGAGAAAGATAGTTTTAACTCTCTTTTGTTGCTTTGGTATGAGAATTACAAAGAAGACCTGTAAGAGCCTTGACAAAATATGCAATTTCTTTCTAAATATGATGAATTATATATTAGCTTTCCTTAAAAAAATAGGTTAAATAGATGTTACCATGAATCCTGTTTGAGTGTTCCCACTCAAAATTTGCTTAGAAAATTACTTACCTAGAAAACTTTTTCATAGATTCACACATTACTAAGGTTCAGGAATATGAGATGATTTTCATGTTCCAAAGGAGAAAATTCAATTGGCCTTTGAAAAGTAAATGCCAAAATAAAAAGAAAATTAAAATGGAAGAATCTCCAATTAAAAAATAAAATTCCAGTAAGTATTACAGGATTTTCAAAAAATAAAACCCTTTCTATAAGGCAATATTATCATTAATACAACCATGCACAGGACATTGTTCACAGCATGGTCCTCAAAAGAGGGAGAATAAGCAATGTGATTTCACACATTTGGGGGATGATAGGGACGGTGAAGCTTCCAGGGATGCATGATACCAGAGTGGTGGGCTTGTAGCTTTGGAACCCTGGGCCCAGGTCCCTCATGTTCATAACTGTCACTTCTCAGACATTTCAAAAGAAGGTTCTGAGCAAGCTAAGGCATCAAAATCATTAAGTCCAAGTTCCAAGGCCAGTAAGACTCCAAGGATATCAGAGAGGTCTTCATCGGCTTCATCTAAGCAGACCTCAAACTCATCAAGCTACAGATCTTCTTCAGAACATCAATGGGTGAGCTGTGCATTACCAAGGTTCACATGGTAAAAGGGGTAGGTGTTGAATGGCAAACCAAAATTACATTTTCACCCATGGGAAAACATCCCAGTATTTCATGCTAAACTCTCCAAAAAGAGCACCATAGAATTTGCCCTGCCCCTAGTATAACCAATGCCAAGCTTAGTCTACTCCTTAGATACTTTCCAGGCATGCTGAGGCATGTATCCCATAGCCCACTGTCTGGTGAAGGAGGAAGAGAGGCCCTGTGCAGTGTCCTCATTGGTCACCAGGGAGCAAGGCTTCCACTGTGTGACCTGTTGCAATCTCTCCTTGGAGTCAATCCTGGAGCACACAGATTGTGGCATGAAAGAGAGATTCAGTTGCCACATCATCTACCAGGAGATGCTGAAGAGGCAGCAGCCACCCTCAGCACTATACCAATCCAGACAGTGGCACCAGTAGTTGCAGCAGAAATTGATGGTGGCCATGAACAAGGAAGTAAAAGAAAGGGAATAAGTCTGTCAACCTTTGCACTATGAATTGTAACAGCAGAAACAGGAGCTGAAGAGGCTAAGATAAGAAATGGTGAAGGTGCAGAGGTAAGAGAGCTGGCAGATGAAACTGAGAGCAAAACATCCTCTATTGCAGAGGGAGGAAGTCCTTAATGACCTACTCTAATACACTCTAACATTGGAAAAGCATGGTTTCAGGCTGGGAATGCACACCTTTCTGTGAAAATCTCCACTCAGGCTACCGTAATCCACCTCCCATTTAAGAACCTCTACTCCATCCCTTGTAATGTCACAGAACCCCCCAACTGCATGAGGACCAATAGCCCCAGGAGAAAATGGGCAGAAGAAGCCTCAGAATAGCTGGCATCATCTCAGGCAAAGAAAATATTCCATCCCAGGAGAAAATAGTAGAAGACTCATTTGAAAATTGAGTTCTATGGGGCCCTGACAATGAGCCACCTTCTAAGTTGGGAGAAGAGAAATGGGATTTCATTGGAACATGGGAAACTGGGCATGTCCCATGGAAATTCAGTTTCTAAAGGAGAATGGAAAAGAGATTTTTAAAATAAAGACCATATTTTTAAAAAAATAATTTTTATTTTTTTTCTTTAAAAATACTTAGATTACATAAATGTTACATAAAAAATATAGGGGATTCTCATATGCCCTGCCCCCCACAACACCCACATTTACCCCACTTAACAACATCCTTTATTAGTGTGGTACATTTGTCACAATTGATAAACCCATTTTTAAGCATTGCCACTAAGCATGGATTATAGTTTACATGGTAGATTACACTCTTCCACACAATTTGTAAATTATAACAAGATATACAATGGCCTGTATTTATCTTTGCAATGTCATTCAGGATAATTCCCAAGTCTCAAAAAATGCCCCCATAATACAACTATTTTTCCCTCTCCCTCTCTCTAGAACCTCCAGTAGCCACTACCTCCACATCAACGACAAGAGTTTTCCATTGCTAGAATCACAGTAACTCTATAGTAGAAAAACGGTAGGTCTACTCTAGTCCATCATTCGTTACCCAATCCTGAGGATTCCGGGATGGTGATGTTCACTTGGACTCAAACTAAGAGGGGTCTCAGATCCCATGGGATAGATGGATGGGACTATCTTGCTTTTAGTTCCAGACGTTCTGTGCTCCTTGGGATGGTCCTTGTCCATCCTTGTTAGTTGTCTTGTGTGTGTCAAATGACTGAAGACTAAGTATGACAATTCTATTGAGATTCAGGGCCCAACTGGCACATGGAAAGCACAAAGATTTCAGTCTCTCAGGCATATACCTATCAACTCTAGTACAAACTATAGGTTCAACTAAAAGGGACAGAAGAGCCATGTGTAGTGAAACCACAACTAAGTACAAGTTTTTCACAAACTGGGGAGCATAAATTCCAAAGGAGGGCCCAGTGGCAGGATGCCAAATTCCTGAGCTGTCTGCTCTGCCTACAGTGTCTCAATGTCTCCAGAGCCCTCAGTAGCCCCACTATTTGACACAGTATTTACTTAGGCAGCCAATGTCATCCTGCTGAGGCATGCATAAGTATAACCTCTAGGATGACCTCTTGAATCACTTTGAAGTCTCTTAGCCATATAACCTCATTTGTCTTTACCCCTTCCCACTTTTGGTCAAGGTCTTTTCCCAATTGTGTTGCTAGTTGGTGTTTGGTAATAATCCCTCAGTGTCAGGGGGGCTCATCCCCAGAAGTCATGCCCCATATTGGAGAGAAGGTAATGCATTATATGCTGAGTTTGGCTTAGAGAGAGGCCACACTTGAGCAACAAGGAGGCTCTCAGGAGGTAACTCTTAGGCACCCTATAATTATAGGTTAAGTTTCAATTTCAAAAGAAAGGTTCATAAGTACGGTCATCATTTTCTAAATTGCCTCCAAAACAAATAGATTATTGACTCAAGCAAACGATAGTGAATTATTACTAGAATGTACTCCTAAACCTCCTAGGCAGGTTGACCACAGAGGTCCTGAACTCAGTCTTTTTTTAGTGAGGACAATTATAACCCTGTTATAGAGGCCCCAAAGGGAAGTACATGAAGGGGCTAAGGACATTCACAATAACATTTCTTGGATTTCAGTATCAGTAAGATGTAATAACATTGGCACTTTCAGCATCCAGATCACACAATACCAGTCTACTGAATTTCAATGAAGGATATGTCCTTTGGAGGATTTACCATATATTTGTTGAGCCTACTATGTGTCAGACACTGTCATAATTTCTAGAAATGCAAAGGTGAGGTAGAATTGGTCTTTACCTCAAGTTGTTACAGTCCATTTGAAGGAGACAGATTTGTGACTAAGAGTCTCCCATGAAAGATGATGAGTGCTATAATAGGGAATAATTCCATGCTCTGAATACATTAAACATGAAATTCTACTTA
Organism: Tolypeutes matacus; assembly: GCA_026826555.1. NCBI lineage: Eukaryota > Metazoa > Chordata > Mammalia > Cingulata > Chlamyphoridae > Tolypeutes > Tolypeutes matacus. The sequence goes on along the minus strand of JAKSZT010053968.1, from coordinate 133,750 downwards.
GGATACACTCAGTAAGTATGACCTAACTATAACAATGACAGCATACATTCACATGTTCTCATTCTGTACCAGCCATTCAGTGTGCACAGTATTCTCAAATATTGACCTATTTCATTCCAACTACAACAGTATATGATGAGCAAAGCCTTCCTTATTTTACAGATCAGGGAAGTAAGACATAAAGAGCTCAAATAAAATGTACAAGACCACAAGACCAGGAAGTGGTGAGCTGGGACCCAAATACAGGAGCTTGGCTGGGATCAACTCTCTTAAACACCATGTGTCTTTGAGGCAAGGTGAGCCAGGGCAAAGGAGGGGAGAGGAAGTCTTCAAGTCAGAAGGAACAGACTGTGTGAAGACTCAGAGGCAAAAGGAACTAAGAGTGGTTCTGAGTTGAAACTTTGTGAACAGAGTTGGAGAAATAGGTTTCAACCAGAGTCAAATGAGATGTTTGGGAGAAAGCAACTGCCCGTCTTTGTAAGTTTTCATTCCCTGCACCCCCATCACTCTACCCCAATGGATGGTTACCTCTTTGAGAGCAGGGAGAAGTTTCCATTTATTTTTATTATAAGTTCTCTGTCTCCTTGCAACCAATCTCCTGCTTCAACAATAGTTCATTGTTTTATGTTGCCATTTTTAAGATCAAACATGGCTCATGGAAATGAGCTATGTTACTGATGATATCACACAAGGGCTATTGCAAATCTTAGCACTTATTAAGGTCCCAACTGTTCTTCCATGAGGTTGGCAATCTGAGATCTGCCTCTGGGAGAGCAAATTTGGCTACCTATTGATGGATATTCAGGACTAAATTAGAGTCCCTACCTTGGGAGAGGTTGGGACATCACCTACAACTAGGAAGTGAGATAAAAATCCTTCAGAGGTTGTTCTTGGTATATTCACCCAGACAAGGTAAAACAGTGATCTGGGATGAGGAGGCCTTTCTCCAAGCCTTTAGGTTAAGATGGAAGGAAAATTGTGTCTGATTGATGGGAGCTAGTTTGTGAGAGATCTGATTTCTCCTGAGTCAGATTTCCCCTGATTTTCCTTGGACCTGGTTTCCCCTGGGCCAGAAGAAACAAAATAAGGAGTTTGGAGTGAAGGTATGAAGTTCACTGATACTTCCCCTCAAAAAGTGCTTCTTATCAATTATGAGACAATTAACATATGAATGAATAAACACAGAATTCTACTTTGAGCCTGAGGGGCATTCCAGAAATAGAGAAGTTACACAATTATCAGGACTGTAATTTAACTATTTTATATAGATGGAAAAGGGGGATCTTAGAAGGCAACTGGAGCAGAGATGTGTGTGCCTGGGAAAGGGTGGTTATGGAGATTTGTACTGCATTTTTATTCCATTTTCTAATTAGATTAAATGCATTTTTTTATAAGAGAATTTGTGAGTTTACAAAGCAAACATGCATCACATATAGGATTTCCATACATCCTCCACCAATCATATCATGTATTGTTGTGGAAATTTTTTTAATATATGATAAAACAATATTCAAATACTACTAACAATTTTCTTGCTATGATGGGTACAAGCCATATTAAATTTCATCAAAATTTATAAAATGTATGTAAACCATAATGTAAAACTTTGACCATGGTTAGTAGCTATGTTTCAATATTTGTACTAGGGTTGTAAAAAAATGTACCATCCAAATATACAATGTTATTAATAGGGGAAGAGTGAAAAGGGGGAGGATTTTCAGTATATGGGAGTCCCTTGTATTTAGTACATGAATTTTCTGTACATTAAATCTTCTATGAGGACAGAATGAAAAAAGTAAGACACTGGGGGACTAAACAGAAGAAAATGTCACTGTACATACAGGACAGCAGATCCCATGGTGATGAAAGGCAAAATGTCAAAAAAATCCTTAAAATATTTTTTCATTATTTTTAATATCCCAAAATTTTTTATTTTTATCATTTAACATTTTTAAAATATTTTACTTCTTATTTTTGAAACTACCATTTTTTCATTTTCTTATTAATTGTACTTGGCTATTTTATTGGCTTCATTTTTAAAGAAGTTCTGGATCACAGAAGGATTACAACTGTGGTAGGTGAGGATCATTGTTGGTGGGTGTCAGTGATGGGGGACATATGGGAGGAAGGTCACCTGGGCATACATATAAGGCATATAAATGTGGTTAAATGCTCATGGAGCATTGTAATGGTGGGTAGAGAGTCACACAATAATCAAAGAGTACCAAAATCCCATCCTGGGGAGCTCTGCCACATTCTCTAATGGAACACCAAGAATCCCCTGAGTACAGGGGCAGTGCCTAGTGAAGGAGGATGGTCCATTGATGGGCCCTTATATAGATGACTGTGCTTGTGAACCTTTACTCTTGAAATTGAAACTTAGCCTACTATTATAGGGTTCCTAAGAGTTACCTCATGAGAGCCTCTTTGTTGCTCAAATGTGGCCTCTCTCTAAGCTGAACTCAGCTTATAAATACATTTTCTTCCCCCAAGTATGGGACAAGACTCCCAGGGATGAGCCTCCCTGGTACAGAGGGAATTATTCACAAGCACCAACTAACAACGCAAGTATAAAAAGACCTTGACCAAAAAGGGGGAAATGTAAAAACAAATGTGTTTATTTGGCTTTGTGACTTCAAAGTGACTTGAGGGGTCACTCCAGAGGTTATGCTTTTGCATGTCTCAAAAGTATCTCATTGACTGCCAAAGTAGATACTACTCAAGTGTTGGGGCTCCTGAGGGCTCTAGAAATCTCCAGAAACTAGTCAGGTCAGATAGCTCAGGAGTTCGGTACCTTGCCAGTGGGCTCTACTTTGGAATTTATGCTCCCCAGTGTGAAAGAGTTCTACTTAGTCGTGGTTTCCATAAACATGGTTTTCTGTCTTTTTTGAAGCTATAATTAGTACTATTCTTGATAGGTGTATGTCTAAGAGACAAACTTTCTGGGCCATCCATGTGCCAGCTGGGCCCTAAACCTCAACAGAGTTGTCACACCTACTCTCCAGTTCATTGGGCTCACCCAGGACAACTAACAAAGAGATGATGATAGACAATGACCATCCCAAGGAACTGAGAGAGTCTACAACTGCAAGCAAGATAGTCCCATCCATCTGCTCTATGGGATCTAAAGCCCCTTTCATTTAGAGGTAGAATGGATATCACTTTCCCAGCATCCTTAGGATTAGGGAATGAACTGTGGACTAAAGTAGACTTACTGGTGTATTTCTATAAACTTATTGTGATTCTAGCAATGGAGATATTATATAACTGATGTAGAGGCAGTGACCACAGGAGCTTATGCACATCCCAGCAGAAATTCATTAACTGCCAAAGTAAATATAGGCAGAGCAGACAGCTCAGAATTTTGTCACCCTGCCAGTGGGCCCTACTTTGAAATTTATGGTCCCCAGTATGACAGGCTTGGACTCAGTTCTGGTTTCCATATACATGGCTCTTCTGCCCCTTCTATTTGAACCTATGATTAGTACTAGAATTGGTAGATGTATGTTGAAGAGACTTCACTCTTCAGGCTGTTCATGTAGCAGCTGGGCCCTGAATTTCAACAGAGTTGCAACTTCTCTCCAGTTCATTGGTATCACCCAGGACAACTAACAAGGAGGTGATGGTGAACAACCACCATACCAAGGAACTGAGAGGGTCTACAACTGCAAGCAATAAAATCCCATCCACTGACCCTATGGAATTGAAGACCCCTCTCAATTAGTGGTGATGCAGACATCACTATCCCAGAATCCTCAGGATTGGGGAATAAACTATGGACTTAAGTAGACTTACTGGCATTCTGCTGTAAATATATTGTGATTATAGCAATGGAAGAAATTGTACCGTTGATGTAGAAACAGTGACCACTGGAGATTCTAAGAGCAGGGAGAGGAAAAAACACATGTAATATGGGGGCATTTTTGGGACTTGGAATTATCCTGAATGACACTGTAATGACTGATACAGGATACAGACCATTATATATCTTGCCATAGCCTACAGAATTGGGTGGGAAAGAATGTAAACTACCATGTAAACTGTAATCCATTCTTAGTGGTAATACTCCAAAATGTGTTCATCAATTGTAATGATTGTACCAAACAAATGAGAGATGTTGTTAATGTGGGAAATTGTGGGAGATGTGGGAAGCGGGGCATGTGGGAATCTGCTAAATTTTTTATGTAATATTTATTTACTCTAAGAAGCTTAAAAAAAAAAACAACTAAAAACAATACAAAGCAAAAATAGTCCATAACTTATATTAAGTGTATTGTGCCCATAAACTACCCTATTGTTAATACCATGTACTAGTATTTTACATTTATTATACTGCAAGAAAGAATGTTCTCTTAGATGTACTGTTAATCATGGTCCATCATCTACCTCATAGTTAAATGTGTTATACAGTCTCATGCCTTGTAAAATTCACTCAGTGTATACTCAGTAACTTTCACTTTCATCATAGAGTTTGCTTTCCACTTAACAGTCAATTTTAGAACATTTTCATTACTTAAAGAAAGACAGATCCCCTACCCACTTATATTTCCCTGTTGTTGACCCTTGGCATTAATATAGTACCTTTGTTGTCCTTGATGCAACAATATTACAATATGACTTTTATCTATAGTCCATAAGTCACATTAATTGTATTTCCCCCAGGTATCACCATATTAACACCTTGTTATAATGACATACACTTGATCTAGTTCATAGAAGAACATTCTTGTATTAGTGTTATTATCCACAATCCTAATCCACCACTGAGCTCAATATGTTATAGAATCCCCAAATTCTATTTTAGGTTTCTTTCTATGGACTTCTACATCCCTGGATTACCCATTTCAGCCACGATCATATTTATAAATCAGAAGAGTTAGTTATATTCCCTATGATATTAACACCAACTCTATCAATTCCTAAACATTTAAAATCAACCTTAAAAAAAAAAATTCTAGGGAAACGGATATGGCTCAGGAGGTTCGGTGTCCGTCTACCATATGGAGAGACCGGGGTTCGATCCCTGGTACCTCCTGGTAAAAAAAAAAAAAAAAAAAAAAAAAAATTCTACATACATTAAGCATCAGCTCCCCTTTACCAACACTTGGTTCTATTTCCTAGTGTCCTATACTCTAGATTTTTAATCCATAAGTTAATACATTATATTTATTTCATATTATTGAAACAATGCAACATTTGTCTTTTCTTTTGGCTTATTTCACTTAGCATAATGCTTTCAGGGTTCATTAAGTTTGTCATATGAACTCTGATTTCATTTCTTCTTACAGTTGAATAGCATTCCATTTTTGATATATACTGCATTTTGTTTGTCCATTCATCATTTGATGGATAATTGTGCTGTTTCCAAATTTTAGCAATTGTGAACAATGCTGCCATGAACACTGGTGTGAAATTGTCAGTTGTCATTTTTGCTTTCAGTTCTTCTGAGTATATTCCTAGTAATGGATTTTCTGAATCATATGGTAGCTCTGTATTTAGCTTCTTGATGTACCATCAAACTGTCTCCCACAGAGGATGCACAATTCTACAACCCCACAATAGTGAATGAGTGTTCCTATTTCTCCACATCCTTTCCAGTACTTGAGGCTTTCTGATTTTTAAATAGTGGCCATTCTATAAGGTGTTAAATGGTATTTCATTGTAGTGTTGATCAACATTTCCCTAATAGCTAGTGATATTGAAATTTTCTTCATGTACTTTTTGGCCATTTGTATTTCCTCTTTGGAGAAAAAAAATCTATTCATGTTTTTTGCCCATTTTTAAATTGTTAGTTTTCTTTTTATTATGTAGTTTTATGATCTCTTTAGGTAATATGGAAATCAAATAGTTATCTGATATGTGGTTTCCAAATATTTTTTTTCATTAAGTAGGCTACCTTTTCATCTACTTGGCAAAGTTATTTAAAGCATAAAATTATTTTAATTATTTAATAAGGAGGTCTTATTTATCTTATTTTTTTCTTTCATTGTTGTGTTTGCATGTAATGTTTAAGAAAACACCACTTGCCACAAGATTTTTAAGATGTGGAAAAAAGACTTTTTCTCAGTGTTTCATGGTTCTAGCTTTTATATTTAGTTCTTTGGTGCATTTTGACTTAATTTTTGTATAAGGTGTGCTAGGGACCCTGATTCCTTCTTTTAGAAATGGATATTCAGTTCTCCCAGCACCATTTGTTAAATAGGCTCTTCTGCCCCACCTGGGTGGACATGAAACCTTGACAAAAATCACTTGACTATATATATGATGGCCTATTTCTGAACTCTTAATTCTGTTCCATTGATCTATATGTCTATCATTAAGAGAGTACCATGCTGTTTTTACCACTGTAGCTAATAATGTGATTTAAGAAAGAACTTAGATGCCTCCAGTTTTGTTCTTAATTTTAAAGAAATTTCTGGTTATATGGGAAACTTTATCATTCAAAATAAATTTGATAATTGGCTTTTACATTTCTTCAGAAAGGCTTTTGGAACTTTTTATTAGGATTTCATTGAATCTGTAAATCAATTTGGGTAGAAATGACATCTTAACAATATGTAGTCTACTAGTGCATGAACGCAGATTACTCTTCCATTTAATTAGGACATCTTTGACTTATTTAAGGAATGTTTTATACTTGTCTAATTACAAGCCCTTTATGTTTTTGTTTGGGTTTCTTACTAAATATTTGATTATTTTCATCACTATTGAAAATGGAATTTTTTTCCTTGTTTCCTCCTCAGATTGCTCATGTATAAAAACACCACTGATATATTCATATAATATTGTATCTGCCACTTTGGTGAACTTCTTTATTAGCTCTAGTAGTTCTGTTGTACTTTTTTGGAACTTTCTACATATAAGCTATCATCAGTGAATTGTGAATATTTTACATCTTCCTTTCAAATTTTGATGCCTTTTAATTCTTTTGCTTGCCTAATTGCTTTCTTGATTAAAACACATCAAAATGTAGGAAAATAAGGAAACTTTCTAAACATGGTAAAGTACATATATGAAAAACCCAGTTAGTATTATACTTAATGGTGAAAAACTTTAAGCTTTCTTGCTGAAATTGGGAACAAGACAAGGATGCACACTGCCACCACTGTTACTTAATATTTTGCTATAGGTTCTAGCTAGAGCTCTTAGCCAAAAAAAAGAGAAAAAGGCATTCAAATGTTAAAGGAAGAAGTACAACCTTTGTTATTCACTGATGATATAATCCTATATCTAGGAAATCCTGAAAAATCCACAAAAAAGCCTCTAGAACTAATAGATGAGTTCAATAAACTGGGCAGAAATAAGATTAATATGCAAAAATCAATAGTGTTTTTGTACTATACTGATGAGCAACCTAAGGAGGAAGTCAGAAAAAAAGTAAATTTATAGTAGTGTATAAAAAAATAAAATATTTAGGAATAAATGTAACCAAGTACATAAAGGAACTGTGTTGAGAAAATCACAAAACATCGCTAAAAAGGAACCACAGGACATGTAAGTAATGGAAGGACATTCCATGTTCATGGATTGGAAGACTATCATTAAGATGTCAATACTATCCAAACTGATTTACAGATTCAATGCAATCACAATAAAAATCACACAGCCTATTTTTTTTGCAAAAATGACTTTCACTTCCTAACTATAAATCATTTCACTTAGCTACAGTGGTAAAATCAACATGGTACTGTAATAAATATAGACATATTGAACAATGGAAACAAATTGAGAACTCAGAAATAGACCTTCACATCTATGGTCAAGTGATTGTTGACAAGATTTTTAAGCCCTTCCCCAATAGTTGTGCCATAACACTCTTTGACAAATGGTGCTGAGAGAACTGTATATCCATATCCAAAAGAAAGAGGACCCATATTTTCACACTTTATACAAAAAGTAAGTGAAATTAGATCTGGAACCTAAATAGCCATAACACTCCTAGAAGAAAATATAGGGAAACATCTTAAAGATCTTGTGGTTGGTGATAGTTTTTTAAAACTTACACCCAAAGCATAAAAAAATAAATAAATGGGACATCCTCAAAATTAACACCTTTGATCTCCAAAAGACTTTGTCAAAAAGTTGAAATGAAGCCTCTTCAAAGGGAGAAAATATTTGGAAACTACCTACCTATAAAAGTTTGATATCCATGTTACATAAAGAAATCATACAACTCAATGGCAAAAAGACAAGCATCTCCATTAAAAAATAGACAGTTTTTGCAACCAGGTAATACAAGTGGCAAAAATCACATGAAAAAAAATTTCAGTTTCACTAACTATTATGGAAATGCTGAACAAAACTACAATGGGGTACCATTTCACACATCATAGAATGGCCATTATTATAAAAAACAACAACAACAACAACAAAAACTAATGCTGTGTAGGTTGTGGAGAAATAGGAACACTCCTTCACTGTTGAGAGGAATGTAGAATGGTGCAGGAATGTAGAATGGTGCACCAAAGACAGACTGGTGGTACATCAATCAGCTAAATATACAACTTCCCTATGATCCAGCAACCTTGTTACTAAGAATATATTCAGAAGAATTGAAAGCAAGAACATGAACTGACATTTGCACACCAATGTTCATAGAAACATTATTCACAGCTTCTAAAATATGGGAACAGCTCAAGTGCCCATCAACATATGAATCAACAAAAAATATGTAGTATATACATACAATGGAATACTATTCAGTTTTAAGAAAAAATGAAATCAGGATGCATATGACAACATGGATGAACCTTGAGGACACTATGCTGTGTGAAATAATTTGGACATAAAAGGACAAATATTGTATGGCCTCAATAATATGAACTAAATAATATGAGTAAATTCATAGATATGTTACTAGGAAATACAATGTGTGTTTAGAATGGGAGCTGATGCTTCAAGAGTGTAGAATTTTAAATGCCTATTTTTAAAGTGTGGAAATGAATTGAGTTGATGGTAACACATTAGAGTGAGTATAACTAACATTGCTTATTTATATATTTTGTGGCCGAAAGTGGTATCTATGGATATAAATGTCAATTGAAAGGAAGCTAAAGATAATCTAGGTACTGTAAGAGAGATTTAAATGGAGGATGAAGATTGTGGTTGATAGTATAATTATACGTATGTTCATTTACAAAATTTTAAGAATATTGTGACACACAGGATTACTACAACAAATATAACTTATGGATAATAGTTAACACTAATATTGTAATATTTTGCAGCAATGGCAAAAAGATATATCAATTCTAAGGGACAAGAATGGGGGAGATATAAGGTGGTATGGTATTTTTCCGTTTGTAATAATGAAAACAAAATTAATTGAGATGGGGACACACAACTCTGATGAAAATGAGAGCCCTGAGTTTAAACATCAAAAGGATTGTACAAAGAAAGGGACTGCTAACAAAATGAATCCTGTGGTGGAAGATGGACTGTGGTTAACAGAATATATATTAACATGTTCTCTCATGAACTATAGTAAATTTATAATACAGGGTGTTAATAATCAAGAGGGTTTGGGGAAAATACACCAAATGTAAAATATGGACTATAGTTAGTAATAATATTTTGACAGTGCTCTTTTATAGTTTGTGGCAATTTCACAATAATGCAATTTGTTTGTGGTTGAGTGATATGTGGGGACCCTGTATTATTATATGCATGTTTGTTTTGTAAATTCACGTCTTTTACTATAACTTTATTGTTTATTTATATTCATGAATGAATGATATACTTCAATATGTTTTATATAATAAAAAAGAAAGAGTGCTGTATTTTGTCAAAAGTCATTTCAGCATCAATTGAGACGATCATGTGATTTTTTTCCCTTCAATTTATTAATGTGTTGTATTACACTGTTTTATTTTCTTATATTGAAACACCTTTGCATAACTGGGATAAAACCCACTTGATCATGATGTATAATTCTTTTAACATGTTGTTGGATTTGAGGAGTGCATATTTTGTTGAGAATTTTTGTATCTATATTCACTATGGAAATGGGTCTGTAATTTTCTTTTTTTCATAGTAACTTTACTGACTTTGGGATTATGTTGATATTGACTTCATAGAATGAGTTTTGTAAGTCTCCCTCCTGTTCAATATTTTTGTAATGATTTAAGCAAAATCAATCAATCTTTGAATGATTGTTAGAATTCACCTGTGAAGCCATCTGATCCTGGGCTTTTCATTGTTGAGAGGTTTTTGATGACTCTTTCAATCTCTTTAACTGTGATTAGTTTGTTGAAGTCTTCTATTTCTTCTAAGGTGTCATTGTAGGGTGTTTCTTTATTTCTAGAAATTTGTCCATTTTGTCTATGTTGTCTAGTTTGTTGGCATAAACTTGTTCACAATATCCTCTTATAATCTATTTTATTTATGTGTTGTCAGTAGTAACATACCACCTCTCAATTCTGTTTTTATTTATTTTCATCTTCTCTCTTATTTTGACTCTTTAGCTAAACTTTGAAAATTTTATCTTCTCAAAGAACCAACCTTTGGTTTTGTTGAGTCTCTCTATTGTTTTTTCATTGTTGTTTTTCTTAATTATTTGTTGTTTACTTCTGCTTGCTTTGGGATTAGTTTGATGTTCTTTTTCTACTTCCCCCAGGTGCTTAGTTATGACTGAATTTTTTATCTTTCTTCCTTTTTAAAGTAGGTGTTTAGGACCATAAATTTTCCTCACAGCATTTCCTTGGCTGCATCTATGGTTTAAATATGTTGTGTTCTTATTTTTATCCATCTTGATATACATACGGATTTCTCTTTCAATTTCTTTTTTGAGCCACTGGTCAAAAATGTGTTGTTTAACCCCCATACGCTTATGTATTTTCCAGTCTTCTGTCTCTTATTGATATCCTGCTTCATTCCATTATCCTCAGAGAAAGCACTTTGTTTAATTTTAATCTTTTAAAATTCATTGAGACTTGTTTTTTTGACCCAACATATACTCAATCCTTGAGAATGATCCATGATCACTGGAGAAGAAAATGTACCCTGGAGTTTGGGGTTGCATTGTTTCTTATATGCCTGTAAGGTCTAATACATTTATTAAGTTGTTCAAGTTCTTTGTTTCCTTATTGATCTTCTGCCTAGATGTTCTATTTATTGATGTCAGCAGTGTATTGAATTCTCCAGCTATAATTGTAGAGATGTCTTTTTCTCCCTTTAGTTTCACCAGCATTTTTCTCATATATTTTTGGGCATCTGGTTAAGTGTATAGATGTATATGATTGTTATTTCTTTTTGGTGGACTGCCCCTCTTAATAATATATAATGTCTTTCTTTGTCTGTTATAAAAGCTTTGTTTTTGAAGTCTGCTATTGTCTAATATTACTATAACTACCTCTAATAGTCAGCCAAAGTGGTGTAGAAATCTGTTGGCTTTTATAAAGTGTATTTATTTGTTGTAGAAACTTACAGTTAAAAGGCTCAAAAGAGTCCAACTCAAAGTTGTTTTTCTCACCAAAGTCTATTGTCAATTTATGCAAGTGTTCAGAAATAGAGCCTCTTGTCTATGGTCAATTGATTTTTAAAAGCCTAAGGTCATGCAATTGAGGAAGAATAGTCTCTAACAAATACTTCCTAGAGAACTGGATATTCATAGGTAAAGGAAAGAATGGGGACACCTATCTCACACCATATACAAAAAGTAACTCAAAATGCTTTAAAGACCTAAATATAAGAACCAGGAGTATAAAATGACCAGATTTTTGAGTGACTGAACAAGGTGATTCAGAGTGATCATCTTACCACTATATGACATGTTTATGTCAATTATGCCTAAAATTTTTAAAGTTTCATTTCTCTTAAGGGTAAGATGGTGCTATGGTCCCTCTCCCCAACTACTCACATATACACACAGAGACAAATATGTCGCAGCTACCATCTGGGGCTTTAGGCAAATCTTGGACCCCATGCAACAATCCATTAATCTTTGCTGTACAAATAGTTGATTGGAATAGGGGTCACAATTCATGGTGCAGCTCCTGTAATCTCTGCAGACAGATCTCCTGCACTCTCTGCAGACAGATGCAAGTTTACCTTACAAAATGGACATTCACTACGGGCAGCTCTTTCTTCCTCTGAGATACTAATTACTGAGGGACTTTTATCCAAATAAATTGTGTAACTGTGAGGGGAAGTCTTTCAAAAGTGATCTCCAAGTATCAGTGTTTTGAGGTTACATAAATTAGTATAAGCATATAAGGCATTCTGAAAATGGGACCATCTCCAAATCTGTAAAATTCTTCTATTTCCTCATTTCCTGTGACCTCTCTGTCATTATAGACAAAAACACTTTGGCATTAAAATATTAATATATGGTTTTGGATTCTGGGGAATATTCTTGCCAATATTCCAATAATCCTCAAATATTGTCACATCTGTTTATTTTTGAAATGTGTTGGAGCAAGATGTCTGCTGACATCTGCAAGGTTTGGCTTCCTGGATTCCTGTCTTCCTGGATTCCTGTCTTCCTGGGGCTCATTTCTCTCTGGGCTCAGCTGCTCTGCTTTCTCGACAAGGCCAGTTGTAGGCTATCAGGCAAATTGCTCATCTCTTTACCAGAGGCTCAATTCTCTCCCAGCTCAGCTGCTCTGCTCTTTTGTGTGCATACTTCCTGAGCTCCAGCTCAAAACTCCAGCATCAATACTCCAACTAACTCCTCTTCTCTGCTGAGTAGTTTTCTCAGCAAGTGTGTGGGGACTCAACATCCTACTGACTTGGCCCAATCAAAACTTTAATCATTATTAATCAAGTAAAAGTGAAACATCTGAATCCAATACAATTTACTGTGCAAACAGGCCAATTTGCAAACTTAATCCAATATCTATATTTTGGAGTTCATAAATAATACCAAACTACTACAAACATAATCTCTTTTAATCTCATAAAATGTGACATGAAGCATTCACTTCATATTCCAACATTTTTAAACTATCAGGCCTTTGGGCTAAATTCTGAATATTCACACAAATTGTGGGTTTAAGGGTACTGGACAGCATTTTTTACCAGTCTGATTTTTCTTATGGGAAATCCGGCTGAAGATTTTCCAATCTGATATCAGGACTAATATCTCCTCAATATGAGAACATTAATGTTGATGAAGGAATAAATGACAACTGAAAAGTTTCCTTCATTCATGACACTGAGAGTGATTTATAGAGTGTGAATTCTCATATATTCTATCAAAATTGCTCTATGAGTAAAAGAATTTCCTTATGTATTTCATTGAGTGACTTTTCTAGTTTGAATTATCTGCTATTCAAGAGGCTTCAAACTTCTGGTAAAGACACGCTTATTTCCTGTTTGAAGATTATTCTTATTAATATCTTCCTTGTGCACAGAAAACCTGGAGTCTCCTGGTTGCTCATGTGCAGTGATTCCAGATCTAGTGTTTTTCTCCAGTGGAGTTCATTCATTTTGTTTAAGGATATATTATACACAAAAGCATTTCCATATGGATTACAGTGATATAGAATTTCTCCCATGTGAGTTTTCTGGCTTGTTTGAAGTTAGTGCTGTGACAGAAGACTCTTACATTTGACACATTTATTTGGTGAATCCTCTCATGTCACATATGACAGATTTTTGACCAAAGGTTTTCACATTGTTGCTGTCCATTGTAAATTTGCTTATGTTGGTTCCGGGATGAAGAAAACTGAAGGCCCTTCCACACAGATTACAGATGTAAGTTTTCTCTCCCATGACTTTGGAGCATGGGTTCTTAAGCTTTTTGTTCCAAAGATTCCTTTGCCAGTGGTGAAATGAATACTATTGTACTTTATTGCATACATTCATAAGTGAAGAAAATGCTAGATTTCAGTTAGAAGTCAGAGAAATAAAGATAATAAGTTGATATTTTTCAATTCAAGCCCTCAGACCGCTTGGGGATCCATGGAACCCTGATTAAGAACTCGTTTAATAGGAATATAAATGAACAATCTTCCTATGTATTTCCCATGCTCACAATATTTATATCATATATCTCCAATGAGAATATTGGTATCTATAAAGGTCAATGATCTCATGGTATTCTTTTCTAAATTCATTTATAGGATTTTCCTACAGTATGAATTTTCTCAAGTTGTCTAAGGTTAGAGGAATAAATAAAGGATTTCCCATATAGATGACATTCCTATATTTACTGGCAATATGATGGTGCTTAAGTTGATTAAATGATTATCATTTACTGAGGAATTTTCCACATTGATTGGTGATAAAGGGTGTCTTAAACATGTGAATTAATATATGTTGGGTCAATGGGGAGCTTTGAGGAAACCATTGGGAAAATCATTACATTCAAAGTAATCCTCTCTAGTGTGAAATCTCTGCTGTTGGTGAGGAGATGAGAGGTATACTTTAGTTAATTGCTCTACAAATGAATTCTAGGCTGATCATTTAGTGAGAGACTCCAGTTAATATATTTCCCATATTGTATAGGTATGATGAATTACTGTCATGTATGTACATAGATTTTCTATTTTGAAGCAGCTCAACTGCAGAACTATCTGAATAACTTGAAAACTACATTATGTTCCAAAGGCTAGGTATATGATCCAAGCTTATGCAAATATATTTTCATAAAAACTCATGTGATGATTTTGAACAAAGGTAAATTTCTTCCCTAAATCTGAACTATCCAATACTTTCTCCTTGGGTAGTGGTTATTTCCAACTCTAATTGCAGTAAGATGTTTGTTGTGAATTCATGATATCCCTATTTTGGTGCATGGTTTTCATGCACACGAAGCTTACCATTGAAACCTGGTGAATGTGTCCTTCTTGCAGGTATTTTGCATGGGTATCATTTCCAGTTTTACAAGGCTTCTTTCCTTCTAACAATCATTATGTTAAAAAATTGGTAGAGTGTTATTAGAGGAATGAGAATGTTGAAAAAGAACCAAAGCTCATGAAGTATATTTCAAATATTGATACTTGTCATGGCTAATTTCATGTATCAACTTGGCTAGGGTATGGTTTCCAGTTGTTTAGTCAAACAAGTACCGGCCTGTTTGTTACAGTGATGGTATTTTTTGTAGGTGGAATTTCATCTAAAATAAATTGACTGTATCTAGCTGATTGCATGTACAATCAACGAAGAAGACTACCATCAGCAATTTGCAGAGTCCCATTATCCAATCAGTTTAAGGATTTAAAAAGAAAAAATGAGGGTTTCGGGAGTCATAAAGAACAATTTCTGCCTTGATTTCAGCTAGCCAGTTTCCCCTGTAGAGTTCAATCTCACAGGTATCAGTTTCCACTTTGTAGCTTTCCCTGTAGAATACAGATTTGACAGTTCCCACACTTGCATAAGTAAATTCTTATAACAAATCTCTTAATACTTATGTATATTCTGTTCGTATTGTTTCTCTGGAGAACCGTGAGTAAAAAGGCCCCTAAATGTCAAAAGAATGAGAAATGGAAGAACAAAGCAGCTTGTGGAAAATTAGGAAGGATATTCTGAATTAAAATAAGAGAAATAAAATGAAAAGGGGAGGTTAAGGAGGTAAAAAGGGGATATGCATCACATTGGTGGACCAGGACAAATGCTATTATGGAATAGTTTACTCCAGTATGTACATTCTTTTCCTGAGTCCAAAGTATTTTACAGAAGGACATATGAACAGTGATTGACAAGGACAAAATATAATGACATCATTTTAAGAATTTTCTCCTAATATCCTTGGTGCCACTTCAGAAAATATCATTCACTCAAGAAAACCTGTAGTTGACACAACCATGTTTCTGCACTTCCACTTATCAGGTATCACATCATATTGAAGCACAGGTTCCTGGAGTTCAACTGGACTCTTACCTTAGTGAAAGCCTCTTTATTCCCAACAAAGCTCATCTCCTTTCTCCAAAGGGGAAATAACATCTAATATGCAGATTGATAACCCTGCAAATATATTGTACATTCAGAGATGTGAGGAGTGCATGATATTCAAGTCCAGGGCTGGTGGCCAATGAGAAAAAAGTGAACATTTGAGGTTGGTCTAGGCCAGGTGTTCTTAACTTCTTCAGGTCCATGGACCCCTTTGCCAGTCATATGAAAACCACGGACCCCTTACTAATTCCACATTATACCCTGTAGTATTTAATTAAAAAAAAAATCACACCCACACCAACTTGTCCCCACAAGAATAATGATTTTTTTTTTTTTTTGAATTTCAGTTCAAACTCCTCGACCCCTTGTTAAGATCACCTCATCTATGGAGAAGCAAGCACCTTGAACATAGAAAACATTGGTAATTCTTCACTTGCGAAAGAAGCACACCTGGGACTGTGCCAAAGAAAATAAAGTATGTGGTTAATGATGTCCGTGTAAAATTTCAGAGACATTGTGAAAAATCTTCAGTGATTTAAACTATGAAGATAATAAATTAATGTTTATTTTTTTATTTTTTATAATTTTATTTTTTTTGCTCATCTGCACAGGCAGGAAATTAATGTTTAAAAAAAAATCCACTAAACAAAAGTTCCAGCAGAACACTCTAAATGTTATGTGGGTAGTCTCAAACTCCAGCTTTGCTCTTAGAGGTGAAAAGTAACTTAATATTTAATGCATTTATTTATTCTTTCAAAGAATATTCTTTGACTTCCCAGCACAGGCCTGGGTAATGAAGATTGAGTAGCAAAAAGGATGATGTTGTGGTCAGGAATACTAAACTGTACTGAGGTGACAAAGTATGTGTAAGTAAATAAATAAGGAAGACATTTCTTTCATGTAGAAGTAAGTTCTATGAAACAATCAGGGCAAGCAATGGAGAGGAATATGGGGAAGCTTTTCTAGCTACTTGTTGATGGGTATTATATATCTATACAGAGACCAAATGACTGATGTTTCCCAGCGTCACATCTCTGAATAGCTTTCTTTTGGATCTGCCAAGTAGGGTCCACTTTTCCTGGGTGAAGTCTAAAGCTACAACAACAAAATCACTCATTCCTAAAACAAAGTGGAAATTATAATTAATCCATGGTCATCCCTACTATTTTATTTTGCCACAGGCTACCGATGCAAAGTACCAGAAATGAGTTGGTTTTTATAATGGGAGATTTATTAGGGGTAAAAGCTACAATTCTGAGGCAGGGAAATGTCCAAAGGAAGGCAACATGAGAGATGATTTCCCACCAAAGTCAGCTTCCTGGTGTTCAGGGAAGCAAGAGAGCTGCAAATCTCTGCCAAGGTCCCTGGCTTCTATTATCTGCACACAGTCTCCTGGAGCCCAGCTGTGGGTGATCAGGCATAGAACTTGTCTCTTTCTAGGCCTTTTCACACAGTCTTGTGTTCAGCTCTGGGCTATCATGTATTTGGCTGATGTCTTCAGTCTTGAGTTTCTCTGTGGGCCCAGCTTCCTGGAGGCTTCATGCTTTAGCCTTGGCTGCCAGTGACCCTCATGTCCTCTAGAGGGCAGGGTCAAAAATGGAGGTTTCCTTTCTCTGTGTGTCTTTCTTTGGGTTCCCACTTATATAATGCTCCAGTAAGACGGTGGATACCCAACCTGAGTCATGCCTCACTGACATAGTCCTATCAAAAGAGCCCCACACCTACAGGAGTAGATTAGTTCAAGAACATAATCTTTTTGGGGGGATTCACTAAATTCAAACTCTCACAACTTCCAATCTTCAAAGGATGATGATTAGGATGACAGCACTGGGAAGCAGATGCTATATTTATAGAAAGCTCAGACTGTGTTTGAATTCCAGTCAAATGTTTCCCTGGACTGACTTTGAAGATTGTGAACAGATTTTAACTTCATTGTAAATGAATAACACATGTGAAATGTTATAGCCATTCCATTTATAAACTTCTAATAAACTGGTGACTTCCAAATTGTTGATATAAAATTTGTACTTAAAAATCCAAAACTAAAATATTCCTCTTTGCCAATTTGAAGTAAACATAGAGGTTTGTCACAAGACAAGCAAGAATCATGACTTTCATCTTTTAAACAAGGTCTGTGGGGAGATTATTAGCCTATATAGTCCTAAGATTCTTCAACTGTGAAATGGTTTACTAATTTTCAGGAGTGTTGAGAAATCCAATGAATTCATGTGTAAAATGATTCCTATCTAATAAACATTTTTTTAAATACAGATGATAGGCCTTATTTTTTAAAATGGCAAAAGCATTGAACCAATATCCAACATTCTTCAGAAATGAAAAGACTTCCAAGAGAACTTGATGTTTGGCTTTCCTAGGTTGCGCTAACAAGTGCCATGAAAATGAGTTTCTTATATAAAGCGATTTTATTAGTCTACAGTTTTTAATCTGTGAAAATGTCTAAATAAAGGTATTATCAAGTTGATACAATGCTTTCTTCCTAAATACTGGCTGTCAGCAATACTTGGTTTCTCTTCCACAGGTCAAGGTACATGGTGACATCTACTGACTCTCCATTCTCTTGCAGAATTTGTTGATTTCAGCTTTTTGTTTCCTTGGCTTTCTTTCTTTGTCTGAGTTTCATTCTCTTATAAAAGACTCCAAGAAGATGATTAAGACCCATTCAGACTGAGGTGGGTCCCAACCTAAGAGTAGTAGCCTCATCAAAAGGTCTTACTTTACTTACATTGGTTCTACACCCACTGGAATGGATCCAACTTTAGGAACATATTTTTTGGTGTACCCACAACTTCCAAACACCACATTTGGGATCAAAAGGTATTGCTTCTCTGATCTATACATATATGATATGTTCATATTACTGTCAGAAGTACAAGTCAGGGTCACTTCACACTGCTGTATTGAAAGACTGTCATGACTTGCTGTGACAGGAAGGAAGCTGGGGTGACCTGCACCACTTCTCTGTGAAACTGCAAGCCACATCATTGAAGCTGGTGCCCATCTTACTCTAGTGGTACAAGCTGCCTCAGGAGGTATTCCATAGCTGGAGTTAGAAGCTCCATTTCCCATAAATGGTTGAGGAAGAGACTGTTGCTCACTGACTTCAGGTACTGATTAGTGGATTTGCCTGGCTAAAGTATAATTCTAGAAATGACTAATCTTTGAGCTGTCCAAGTTGGAAAGAGTCTGGTAGCCACCATTTTGGCATGAGGGGAAGCCTGGCTGACTTAAAATCCAGTCAATTTAGGGACTGGCTTCTTTCCACTAAGATCAGACTGCAGCTCTAGTCTAGACTCCTGCCCAACCTCAAGCAGAGAGGAAGCTGGCAGGACCTGCATCAGGCTCTACAGGAAACTGCAGGTGCTCTCTACTGGCACAGACTTAATAGTTGGACATCTGATTCTGCATCTGTGCACCCCAATAAGATAAGAGAGGAGCTGGGTATCCACAGCCTCTCTGGGCAATGGCATGCATTTTCTGCCCTCATGAACTAGTTTGTTGAGTAGCTTTGAGTCCATCTCCACCTCTTTCCTTTCATAGCATAGGAGGGGGCTGGTGCTTCTTCAGCCTATCTAGGCAATTGCAGGCAGTTTTGCCTACACAAATCTGACTATTGTGCATCTGTGGCTCCACCCCCATCCCCAATAGGCCATGAGACAGACTGTATTTGTCCAGCCTCTCTGGGTAACTACAGATGCTTTTGGCCCACACAGCCTGGACTGGTGGGTACTTGTGGATCCACCCCCACCCCCCAATTGGAAAGGATGGGGCTGGTATTTCTGCAGTCTTTCCAGGAAATGGGAGACCCTTTCAACCTATATGGACTGGATTAATGGATGCCTAAGGTTCCACCCCCACCCTCAATAGGATAGGAGAGGTCTGGTGTCTCCACAGTCTCCAGGCAATGGCAGGAACTTTGGGTCTACAGGGACTGAATGATTGGGTGCCTGTGGATACAACCCCATGCCCTAATAGAATAGGAGGGAGCTGGCATTTCCTCAGCCTCTTTAGGAAATAGCAGTATTCTTGGTCTAAAGGGACTGAACTTTTGAGTACTTGTAGAACCACCCCCACCACCCAATAGGATAGGAGAAGGCTGGTGTTTCCTCAGCATCTCCAGGCAAAGGTGATTACTTTCAGCCTCCAGGGACTGTACTGTTGGGCAGAATGTACAGTATTCCTTCAGCCCCTCAGGGCAACTGCTTGTGTATTTGGCCTACACAGATTAGTTCGTAGGGCACCACAGAGGGTCTGTTCCTACACCCTAAAGGGAGGGGGAGCTATATCAGTTTACCTGGGCAATTGTAATCATTTTGCACCCAAACCACATAGACTGCTACCCACAACTATAGCTCCATCCCCACCAAAGGTAGGGGAGGAAGGGGTGTGAAGTGCTGAGAAAGCCTACTGAGGCATAATGTATGTTGAAGTTTTAATTCACTTGACTAAAAGAGTGGAAATGGATAGAGTTGATGATAACACATTACAGCCAGTAGCAGCTGGCTTATAAATGGGATTGTGGCTGAAAAGGGTAGTCTGGGGAGGTAAATCTGAATTTAAAGAAAGCTAAATAATAATCTAGGGACTGAATAACACAGTGAACCTAGAGGTGGATGAGAATTATGGTTGAGGGTACAAATGCAAGAGTCTCCTTCTGTGAGCTAGAGCAGATGTACAACACTACTGCAAGGTGGTGGGAATGTGGAGAAGCATGGGAAAACTACAATTGGTGTGACTTATAGACTGTGCTTAACAGCAATACTATAATATTCTTGCATCAATGCCAAAGATTTCTGCACTGTTAATGGAGGTGTATGGAAAAAAATGTGCCAAATATACACTATGGACCATCATAGGGGTAATAGTCTGATGATATTATCTCATAATCTGTAAAAAATGTTCCACCATAGTGTGGTGTGTTGGTTAAGAGGTATTGTATGGGAATTCTACACATGTGCATGATTGTTTGTTAGTTCACAACATCCATAATAAAAATATAATTTTTAAAAATAGGTTAGGTTGGGGGAAAATACATCAAATGTAAGGTAGGGACTATAGTTAGTAGTAACATTTTGGCAATGCTCTTGCAAAGTTTGCAACAAATGTTTCACAACAATTCAAAGTGTTAGTGGAGATGTTATGTATGAGACCCCTGTATGATTTTATGCATGTTTATTTGGTATGTTCACAAACCATAAAAAAATAGTATACACTATTTTTTGCATCTTTATGTATGAATGATATAATTCAATAAAATATATATTTATAAATAGGCAAGAAGGAGAAATTGGTCATCAGAGTAAATTGCTAACACACTCAGATTCCTGGAGATCAGGAAAGAAATTACAAGCTATACTAGGAAACTGGTAGAGATGGCCCAGCTAAAGGAACTAACCAAATATCCTGAAGACATACAGGATTTAAGACAATCAATAATAGTCACACAACTCTCATAAATCACTTCAAAGAATTTAAAGAAATTATTACTAGAAAAATAAAGGATATTAAGATGATACTGGGTGAGCATAAAAAATAATAATTAAGAAAAATAACTGACCTTATGGAAATGAAAGTCACAATGTTTGAGATTAAAATTACATTAGAGAAGGGGGTCTTAACAATGGACCATGAGCTTGAAATGAAATTTAAAAAAAACAAAACTTTATTCTGGTGGGGACAGATTTGTTTGTGTGTGATATATTTATTAAATAATACATAGTATAGTGTGGACTTAGTACAGGATCCATAGTTTTCAGCTGACTGGCAAAAAGGGATCTGTGGAAGAAAAGAGTTAAGAACCCTTTCATCAGAGGCACATGAAAGCTGATTTAAATTACTCAAAGACAGAATTAGTGATTTCAAAGGCCAAACATCTGATCTGCAAAGGACAGGAGAACAAAAAGAGAAGAGAATGGAAAAAATGGAACAGAATCTCAGGGAATTGAATGACAACACGAAACACAAAAACATATGCATAACCAGTGTCTTAGAGGAGAAGAGATTGGAAAAGGTACAGAAAGAATATTTGAGAAAATAATGATGGAAAACTTCCCAATCCTTATGAAAGACATAAATATCAATATCCAAGGACAATGTACCCCAAACCGAATAAATCCAAATAGACCTACCATGAGACATCAAATATGCTTAATGATAAATATGAGATATAAAGAGAGGATTCTGAAAGGCAGCAAGAATAAAGCAAAGCATCACATACATGGGAACCTCTATAAGATTAAATAACGACTATCATCAGAAACCATGGAGGGGAGAATAAAGTGGTACAATGTATTTATGGTAGTGAATGAAAAAAAAAAAAGGCAGTCAGGAATTCTGTACCCAGCAAAACTGTCTTTCAAAAATGAAAATGAGTTCAAAGATTTCACAAAAGAATATCGATAGGGTATGTTACCAAACGACCAGAATTAAAGGACATAGTAAAGGGAATGCTGCAACCTCAAAGGAAAAAACTGGGCAAGAGATTTGTGGAAGAGTTTAGAAATGAAGAGCATCAAGAAGGGTAAACTAAAGGGTAAGAAGACAGACAATAGGACAATATGACAACAGAGAGTCAAAGGACAATATTGATGAAGTTAGTAATGTCTTTACAGTAATAATATTGAATGTTAAAGGATTGAACTCCCTAATAATAAGACATAGACTAATGGTATGGAAAATATATATGAACTGTCTCTATGTTTTCTAGAAGAGACCCACTTCAGATGTAAGGACACAACTAGGTTAAAAGTGAAAGGTTGGAAAAATATTTTCCATGCAAATAGTAACCAAAAATGAGTTGGAATAGTGATGTTAATATCAGATAAAATAGATTTCAAATGCAAAACTGTTATAAGGGATGAAGAAGATCATAATATATTAATAAAAGTGCAATTCACCAAAAAGAAATATCTATTATAAATATTTATGAACCTAAACGAGTGCCCCAAGTAAATAAAGTACACACAAGAAAAACTTATGGGAGAAATAGATGTCTCTACAATAATACTTGGAGACTTCAGTACACCACTCTCAATATTGGGTAGAATATGTGGACAGAGGAAAAATAAACAGAAATGTTGAATAATATCATAAATGAACTAGACCTAACAGACATCTATAGAGCATTGCACCCCAAAACACCAGGATATTGTATGCAATTTTGCTACTGCTCATGGATCCTTCTCCAATATAGACCATATGTCACAAGATAAGTCTCAACAAATTTAAAAAAAAAGAAATTATACAAAACACTTTTTCTGAACATAATGGAATGAAGCTGGAAATCAGTAATGGATGGAAAAGGGAAAATTCACAAATATATGGAGATTAAATAACACACTTTGTGGGTCAAAGAAGAATTTGCAAGAGAATGCAGCAAATATCTTGAGATGAATGAAAATGAGAACACAACATATCAATACCTGTGGGACATTGCACAGGCAGTGCACAGAGGGAAATTTATAGCCCTCAATGTTTACATTAAAAAAGGACTAAGAGACAAAATTGAAGATATAATTGCACAAATGGAGGAACCAGAAAAAGTACAGCAAACTAATCCAAAACCAAGCCAAAGGAAAGAAATAGTAAATATCAGAGCATAAATTAATGACATTGAGAACAACAACAACAAAAAACTAGAATCAGTAAAACCAAAAGTTGGTTCTTGAAGGTCAACAAAATTGACAAATTCTTAGTTAGACTGACAAATAAGAAGGAGGATGCAAATAAATGAAATCAGAAGTGAGAAGGGGGCTTTACAACTGACCCCACAGAAATAAACGATATAAGAATAATTTTTTTAAAAAATGATTTTTTTTTGTTTTTTTTTCCCCATTTTTTTGAATGTCCCAATAAGCTAATTTATTTTATTTTTAGGTTTTTTTTTCTTCTGAGTTTCTTTGTATATATCTCTTGCATTTAAACTTATCATTATTATTCCTTTTTCCTATTAATTGTATTTGGTTTTTATATCAGCTTCATGTTCAAGGAAGATTTAGATCACAGAAGGGTTACAATGGGGGCTGCAGAGGATCATTGGAGGGGGGTGTCTGGGGTGGGGGATTCATGGGAGTAAGTTCCTCTGAACATACACAAAAGATATATAAAATTGTTCAAATGATCAAGGATGGGGCATGGTCACGGTGGGTAGACAATCACTCAATAAATGAGGTAATCTGAATTCCCAGCCTGGAGAGCTCTGCCACATTCTCCAAGGGAGCAGCAACAGTCCCCTGAGTGGAGGGGCAGTGTCTGGCAAAGAAATGACCCACTAATGGGTTCTTGTTATTGATGCTTAGCCTTATGAAACTTTGCTCTTATAATTGAAACTTAGCCTACTGTTATGGGGTGCCTACAGGTTGCCACATGAGAGCCTGCTTGTTGCTCAAATGTTGCCTCTCTCTAAGCCAAACTCAGCATATAAATGCATTACCTTTCCCCAATGTGGGACATGAATCCTGGAGATGAGCCTCCCTAGCAACGAGAGATTAATACCAAGTGCCAACTGGCAACACGACTGGAAAAAGACCTTGAATAAAAGGGGGAAAATGTAAAGACAAATGAGTTCATGTGGCCAAGAGACTTCAAAGAGAGTCAGGAGGTCATCCCAGAGGGAGTGCTTACACACACCTCAGTAAGCTCTCATAGAACACCAAAGTGGATATCACCCCACACAGAGGAGCTCCTGAGGGCTCTGAAGACACCCAGGTCCTATATAAGGGGGGATAGCCCCAGAGATTGATGCCTTATTAGTGGGTTCTACTTTGGAATCTGTGCTCCAGAGAGTGACAGAGTTGGACTCTAATAAGTCCTCCCTGCACATGGTCCATCAGTCCCTTCTATTCAAACCTATATGTGATGCTGGAGTTTTTAGGTATAATTCCAAAGACTAGAGCCTCTGGCCTATCTATGCACCAGCTGTGCCTGGAATCTCGTTGGAGCTGCAACTCCTAACCTACAGCTCAATGGACTCATCCAAGTCACCTGGCGAGGAGATGACAATGGGCAATGGCCATCTCAGGGAATGGAGAGATCCTGCAGCTGCAGGCAGGATAATCCCATCCACCAAATCCATGGGATATAAGCTGTCTCTCACTTGGAGGTGGAGTGGACATCACCATCCCAGTCCCCTCAGGACTGGGGGAAGAGCTATGGACTAGAGTGGACTTAATGGTATTCTGTTGTAGACATATTGTGATTCAAGCAATGGAAGAAATTATAACAGTAAGGTGGAGCCGGTGGCCACTGGATGCTTTTGGGGCAGGGAGGGGAAGGGCAGTTGAAATACAGGGTCTTTTTTGGGACTTGGAGGTTTTCCTGAGTGGCGTTGCAGTGACAGATGTAGGCCATTTTACATCAGCATATACCATGCAGAACTGTATGGGGAAAGTGTAGTCTACAATGTGAACTGTGGTCTATGCTTTGTGGCAAGGCCCTAGGATGTGTATATCCATTGCAGGTGATTTGTCACACTGATGAAGGATGTTTGTGTGATACGTTGTGGGAGGTGTGGGACATGTGAAACATGGGAATCTCTGTAATTTTGGGGTAATATTTAGGTAATCTAAGCACCTTTAAAAAATATGTATATATATATATATAATAACATTTATGTAAGCAAATGCACATACATGCATATATATTTATATATCATTTTACAAATATTGGTATGTATTGTGAAAAATTTGATTTTTACCCACAATAAAAAAATAAATAAATAAAACAAAAAATTAAAAAGACAAAAAAAAAAAAGAAAGGTACTAGAAATAGGCTTATTTGAAATATTATGAGTTCCATGGAAAATGTTGCCAAATTAAAAAGGATTTTCTAACCTTCTGAAAATCATATTTGTATGGGTAAAATTTTCTAATATAAACATTTAAGAGATTATATAAAGTTCTTCAAGATTTGTCAATGTCTTCACTGTCCATGAGATGTCCTAGTACTGATCTATCTGACTTAAACAACGGTATAGTTTTACTGGTCATAATTTCTCTTATTCTTTTTAAAAAGTTACATATCATAGAAACAATCAAATTTCCTTCTTAGTTGCATTATGTTTGTAATGAACTTTCATGAGAACTTTCCATTTTGTAGGACAGTAATAAGTTAAGTTGGCCATTTTCAGTCTTTTGCCATCTACACTCATTTTAATTCTAATGCTTCACAGAAAACACATGCAATCAGCTACAGACCAGTGTACAGCATGTTTAACTAAAGGGATTGTCTCAGAGATGCATGGAAAGAAATATGCCAGTTAAGCTGCAGCACAGGATTCTAATGACATTGCTGGAAAAACTATGAGACCATAAAAATGCACTGAGTCAATATTTTAGTATTCTAGTGAAGAAGTCCATGGGTGCATGAGAGGATTCAGTAGAATAAGGAAACAAGGACATATTTTACCTAAGACTGAATCATCTGATAGAGACTAAGTCAAATGCCAAAGAAAATACTGAAAGTTGCATGAGAAAAGCAATATGTCATGTACAAGGGAGTCCCAATAACATTAAGTGGTAATTTCTCATCAGAAACCTTGGAAATAAGAAGGCAGTAAAGAAGAAATTTTAGGAAGTGTGAGGAAAAAAAATGCCAACCATGAATTTTATATCCAGAGAAGCTCCCTTTCCAAATTAAGGGAGAGATTATGACTTCTGCATCTAAACCATTCCTGACAGCATTCATCACAACTTGATCTGCGCTATAAGCAAGACAATAAGGACAGCTTCAGACTGAAAGGACAGGACACAGAAAAGATGACCAAAGCATCATGTAAAAATAAAGATTTCCTGTAATAGTAATTACATAAGTAATTATAAATATCAGTACTATTTTATTATATTTTTGGTATGAAACTTCATGTACAAAATATTCCATGAAAATGCATTAAAATAATAATAATTGTATGGCCTAAAATCAAAAGAAATAAAAACATAATTTGTGAAAAAAAACTTCATAAAGAGGGGAGGACTGAATGAATGCATTACTTTGAACCAAATATATTGTGTAATATATTGTTTGATTCAAAAAAATTTACATGTATCCATTATATTTAATTGAGAAATGTATATATTTATTCTTCTGTGTTTACTTTTTAGTTTTTAATTGTTTATATTTTCAATTATTAAATGTACAAAATAAAGTAAAAAAAAATCAATGAAATACATAAGGTGGCATTAATGAAAGAAGTCAGGCACAAAAATAAAGACTGAAATAACAAAATAGCAAAGAGAGAAGCCCTACATTCTTAGTAGTTTTTTAAAGGACTAAATGGCTTAAATGTCCATTGAAAGAAAACTAGAGAATAATCTAGGGACTTAGTAACATAGTGTACCCAGAGGTGGATGAGGACCATGGTTAATATCACAAATAGGAGAAAGTTCATCTATGAACTAGAACAAATGTACATCACTATTACAAGGTGGTAAGAATTTAATGATGCATGGGAAAATATAATTAATGTAACTTATGCACCATAATTAACAGAAATATTGTAATATTCTTGCATCAATTTCAAAGAAGGTACTATATCAATGCTAAAAGTCAATAATACAGGATATAGGGCTTTTTCTTCTGAACTAAGGAAAATGTTCAAAGGTTTACTGAAGTGATGACTGCAGGAGTCTATGATGAAAGTGATAACCACTGAATGTACACTTTGTATAGAACGTACAAGGCATGGGACTGTATAACACAGAGAACCATGTGGCAGAAGATGGACTGTTGTTTACAGTACAAATATGAGTATTCTCTCATGAACTCTAACAAATGTACAACACTAATACAAATTGCTAATAATATAGGGTGTGTGGAAAAATATACAAAGTATAAGCTATGGACCATAGTAAGTGGTAATAAATCATGTTCTTTCATAATATGTAATAAATGTTCCACAACAATGTAAGGCTCTGGTGGAGGGTGATGGGAATTCAGTACAAAATGTATGATTATTTTGTAAGCTCACAACTTCTGTACTAAAACATGAAAAATGAAAATAAAATTTAAGAAACAAGTAAATTGCTCAGAGAGGAGAAGCAAGATGTCAGAGTGCAGAGTTCCACATCAGCTTATCTTACAGTGCAGTTAGTAATCAACCAGCACTATCTAAATTGTTTGAGGGGGCACAGGAGACAAGAAAAGCATCCTTCAAAATCCTTGGAATAATGAAAGGATGAGAGTGCCCATATGCAGTGTAGATTCATGAGTAGAGCACTCTATACAGTGGAAGCTGGTGCTCATGCCCTGCTGGTTGGCTAAGATGCCTTGAAAGATATCCCTGGTTGGAGCTGGAAGCTTCAATTCCCAAAAATGGGGAGGAAGAGACAGTACCAACTTCAGCTACTAATTAGTAAATTCAGCTGGCTAAAGCCCAATCCCAAGTACAGCTAAAGTTTGAACCCGGTCATGTTGGAAAGAGCTGGGTATTCTCTGTTTTAACTCTGCCCCTGGCAAGAGAGGAATCAGGGCTGAATGAAAATCACAGTGAAGGCAAAGGACAGCTATTTTTCACCTAGGTCAGATTTCTGTCATTGCCTGCTCTCCAGCTCCACCTACACCAGGAAGGAAGCTGGGGATACCTGCAACAACCAGTCTGGGCAACTGTAGTCACTTTTGGCCAGCATGGACTAGATTTATGGGCACCCTTGTGGCTACATCCATGTCCCAATTAGGAAAGAAATGGGGGTGGTTTTCTTCACCTCTCCAGGCAACTATAGACACTTTTGGCCTGCACAAATTTGTTAAGCACACAAGGCAACACAGGGTAAAAGGACAGGAAATAGAGTTCCTTTAGCTCCTCCAGGCAGTGGAGCTGCTTTTTGCACACACAGACTGGACTATTGGACACACCTGTGGTTCCATCCCTGCCCCTGAAAAGACAGGAGGAGGGACAGTGTTCCTTCAGCCTGTCTAGGCAACTGTAATTGCTTTTACCCAGCATGAACTAGACTGTTGGGCACCCTGTGGCACCATCCCTGTCCCTGGCAGGGATGAGGTGGTCTTGTGTTTCATTTTCCAATCTGGACAATTGCAGTCAGTTTTGTCCCTCACAACTTAGTTTACTACCCACACCTGAAGTTCCATCCCCAAACCAGGCAGGAGAGGAAGAGGTGTGGTGCTTTGCCCATCTCTCCAGGCAATTACAGATGGTCTTGGTCTCCACAACATGGAATACTGCACATACCTGCAGCTCCATTCCTTCTCCTGGCAGCAGAGAATGGGAGGAGAAGTTTCATCCAATCCTAGAACAATGAGGGAAGCTGCAGCCTCCTTGGCTTACAGAATCAACTACATCCTCAGCTTATACTCCACAACTCTAGAAAAGGAGAAAGGGCAAGAAACAGATTAGAAAGAGATAAAAAAAACCTTCTGATTGGCTAAACATGAGCCATTATAAATTTTGAAAATAATTTAAACCAAATATCAAAGAGGGGATGTAGTACAAAGTCAATAAAAGAGAAAACACTAGACTAAAGAGAGAAAGTGATCCCAAAATAAATACATAAAGTAGATCACATGACAAGACATCAACAAAAATTACAAAACATACTAAGAAACAGGAAGATATGGCCCAGTCAAAGCAACAATCTAAACATCCAGATGACAAAAATAGGTTGAGACAACTAATCACAGATGTTCAAACAAACCCCTTAATAAATTCAATGAGATGGCTAAAGGGATTAAGTATATTAAGAAGACACAGGATGAGTACAAGTAATATTTGAAAGCATACATAGAAAAAATAGCAGACATTATAGGAATAAAAGGGAACATGAATGAAACTAAAAATTTACTGGAGGGGGAACAGATGTGGCTCAGTTTTTGAGTATCTGCTTCCCATGTATTAGGTCCTGGGTTTGATCCCCGTGCTTCCTCCTAAAAATAAGTACACTGGGAACATATAACAGCAGATTTGAAGAGGCAGAAAAAAGGATCAGCAAGCTAGAAGACACGGCCTCTGAAAATGAACATACAAAACAAGAGATAAAGAAAGGAATGGGAAAAAAATTGAATAGAGTTTCATGGAACTAAATGAAGGCAATAGACTTGCAAACATGCATTTCATGGGTATACCAGAAGGAGAAAGAAGGGAATATGCCCAGAAGAATTATTTGAGGAAATAATGGTAGAAAATTGCCCAAATCTATTGATGGACATAGATATCTGTGTCCAAGAAGTACAACGAACCCAATCTGAATAATTCCACATAGATCTGCTCTGACTCACATACCAATTATAATATCAAATGCCAAAGATAAAGAAAAGAAAGACAAAAGCAATTCATCATATAAAACAACTGACCAATAAGATTAAGTACAGATTTCTCATCAGAAACCATGGAAACAAGAAGGCACTTGTATAATATATTTAAGAAACTGAAAGAGAAAAACTCCCAGACATGAATTTTATATCCAGCAAATTTGTATTTCAAACATGAGGGCAAGTTTATAATATTCACAGATAAGCAAAACCCGGGAAATACTACATGGTGTGCTACGGCCTGAAAAAAAATAAAAAAGAGCCAGGCTTGGAAAAGAGTCTAGAAGTAAAAATTGTATCAGTAAAAGTAACTAAAAGTGGAAAAAGTGTGGCAGCAACTGTATGTGACAAATAAAACCCAAAGAGATCAAAATGGATGAATTAAACACTACCTCTACAGTAATAACATTGAGTGTACATGGGGTAAAGTCCCCAATAAAATGACACAGTCTGATGGAACAGATAAGAAAATATAAGCTATCTATATGCTGTCTACAAGACATTCATTTTTTCTATTCTATCATTTTGATTATTATTCCTTTGTGCTTTTTTTTTTTTTTTCACTCATACTACTTATTTTCCTAGCTCTGGTACAGCTCCTCTTCTACTTATTTTTTTATTATTATTACTATTATTCTTTTTCTCTCCTTATCTCTTTCTTTTACTCTGGTCTTAACATTTATTCAAGGGAACACAGAAAACTGCAAGAATACAGAATAAGAGGAACAAAGTATCAAAAATTAACTTTATCAGACACAAAAAAATAAATCCTTAGAGTAGAAAGAGAAGCGAACCAACCAAATAAGACCATCAAGACAAACAGATGCCTAGACAGCAACAAAATTTACAAGGAATAATAAGAAACAGAAAGACATGGCCCTGTCTAATAAACAAACTACAAAACAGCAGGAGATGCAGAATGTGGAACAACAAATCAGGAATCAGTATGATGAATTGAAGGAAGAGATAAAGGATATTAAGAAAATACTGGGAGGATATACCAAAGAAATTGTAAATACACGCAAAAAGATTACAGATATGATGGTGGTGAATGGCCCCATGCATGTAATAAAAAATGAACTGGAAGCACATAACAGCAGATTTGAACAGGCAGAGGAAAGAATTAGTGATGTAAGAGACAGTACCTCTTAAATCAAAGAGATAGAACAGATAGATTTAAAAGAAAGAAAAAAATCCAACAGGGAATTAGGGATTTAAATGACAATGTGAAACATGCAAATATATACATTATAGGCATCCCAGAGGGACATAAGAAGGAAAAGGTGGTAGAAGGCATGATGGAGGAAATAAATTTCCCAACTCTTTTGAGGTACATGGACATACATGTCAATGGAGCACAGTCCACCCCAAGCAGTATACATTTTAACAAGCCAGTAGCAGGACATGTACTTATCAAATTGTCCAATGCTCAACACAAAAAAAGCAGCAAGAGAATAGAAATCCATCACATACAAGGGAAGCTCAATAAGATAAAATGATGATTTCTCATCTGAAACCATGAAGGAAAAAGGAAGTGGTATGACATAGTTAAGGTGCTGAAAGAAAAAAATTCCAACCAAGAATTCCCCATCCATCAAAGCTGACATTCAAAAATGAAGGAAAGTTCAAAATATTCACAGGGGGAATAAATAAAAGGAGGAAAAGGTCCAGACAAATTAGTTCATATGACTCAGAGACTTCAAAGTGAGTCAGGAGGTCATCCCAGAGGAAAAGCATATGCACATCTCAGTAGGACCTCATAGGCTTCCAATGTGGATATCAACCCAAATAGAGGGGCTCCCAAGGGCTCTGGAGGCACCCAGGTCCTATATCAGGGCATATAGCTCCAGAGTTTGGTGCCTTAACAGTGACCCTACTTTGGAATCTGTGCTCCTGCGAGTGACAGAGTTGGACTCAAATATGTCTTCCCTGCACATGGTCCAGCTGTCCCTTCTATTCAAACCTATATGTGGTGCTGGAGTTTGTAGGTGTACCTTCAGAGACTGGAGTCTTTGGGCTGTCCATGTGCCAGCTGGGCCCAGAATCTTGGTTGAGATGCAGCTCCTACTCTACAGCTCAATGGACTCATCCAGGATACCTGGCATAGAGATGAAGATGAAAAATGGCCATCCCAGGGAATGGAGAGAGTCTGCAACTGCAGGCAGGATAATCCCATCCATTGTATCCATGGGATATAAGCACCGTCTCACTTGGAGGTGGAGTGGAAATCACCATCCCAGACTCCTCAGGATTGGGGGAAGAACTGTGGACTAGAGTCGACTTACTGGTATTCTGCTATAGGCATATTATGATTCAAGCAGTGGAAGAAATTACAACATTAATGTGGATCCAGTGGCCACTGGATACATTAGGGGCAGGGAGAGCGAAAAGCAGTTGTAATACAGGGGCTTTTGTGGGACTTGGGAATTATCCTGAGTGACATTGCAATGACAGACACAGGCCATTTTGTATCATCATATAACATGCAGGACTGCATGTTCTACAGTGTGAACTATGGTCCATGCTTGATGGCAAAGCCCCAGGATGTGTATATTCATTGCAGTTGATGTGTCACACTAATGAAGGATGTTTATGTGGGAGCTTGTGGGAGGTGTGGGAGGTAGGGCATATGTGAATCCCTATAATTTTTGTGTAACATTAGTATAATTTAAATATCTTCATAAAAATAAAAAAAAGTATTATTAAAAAATCCCACAAAACTGCATGATATTGGCACAAGGATAGATATACTGACCATGGGAACAGAACTGAGAGTTCTGATAGTGTTGCTCACATACCTCAACTGATATTCAACAAGGACACCAAGCCCTCTCAACTGAGGGAAAATAATCTCTTCAACAAATGGTGCTTGGAGAACTGGATTTCCATATGTAAAAAGTAAAAGAGGATCACCATCTCCTACCCTATACAAAAATTAACTCAAGATGGATCAGAGAAATAAATATAAGAGTTAAACCATAAAGCTCCTGAAAGATAATGTACAGAAGCATCTACAAGATCTTGTATTAGGACATGGTTTCATAAATTTTACACCCAAAGCATGAGCAACAAAAGAAAACATAGATAAATGGGACCTCTTCAAAATAAAAAAAAAAAACGTTTGCACCTCCAAGGAGTTTATCAAGAAAGTGAAAAGGCAGTCTACTCAATTGGAGAAAATACGAGGTAATCATCTATCTAATAGAGGCCTAATATCCAACATATGTAAAGAAGCCCTACATCTCAAAAACAAAAAGACAAACAGCCCATTTAAAATGGGCGAATGATTTGAATTAACACTTCTCCAAAGAAGAAATA
Source organism: Tolypeutes matacus (assembly GCA_026826555.1). Taxonomy (NCBI): domain Eukaryota; kingdom Metazoa; phylum Chordata; class Mammalia; order Cingulata; family Chlamyphoridae; genus Tolypeutes; species Tolypeutes matacus. The sequence goes on along the minus strand of JAKSZT010053968.1, from coordinate 100,324 downwards.
TAAATGGCTAAAAAGCACATGAAAAGATGCTAAAGATCACTAGCTATTAGGGAAATGCAAATCAAAACTACAATGAGATATCTTACACCCATTAGACAAGTGGCTATTAAAAAAAAAGAGGACTATAAATGTTGGAGAGATTGTGATAGAAAGGGCACAGTTATCCACTGCTGTTCAGAATGTAGAATGGTGCAGCCATTGTGGAGGATAGTTTGGTGGTTCCTCATGAAGCTTACTATGGAACTCCATATGATCCAGCAATCCCACTTCTGGTTATATATCCAGAAGAATTGAAAGCAGGGACACCAACAGATATATGCACACCAATGTTTACAGCAGCAATATTCACTATTGCCAAAATTTGGAATGAACTAAAATGTCCATCAACAGATGAATGGATAAGTAAATTGTGGTATATACAACAATGAAATATAACTCAACTGTAAAAAGGAATGCAGTATTAACACACAGAATAACATGGGTGAATCTTGATGACCTTATGTTGAGTGAACTAACCCAAGCACTAAAAGACAAATATTAAATGGCTTCACTTATATGAATTAAGGAAACTGAACAGACTCACAGAGCTAGAGTCTGGAAGATAGGTTTACAGGAGAGAAGAAGGGAGCAGAGGGTTGTGAGCCAATGCCCATATGGGCAAAATCTACAATAAGTTGTAAGGGTGTAGTTGTGCAGTGGATGGGTGTGACAATGGTGAAGTGATGCTTTTTGATTTGGCAGCACTCAACTGTGAGGGGAATAGGGTGGGAGGGTTGGGTTGCTTTATCCATGGAACTAGAGGGGGCAGATCAGGGGAAGGATCAGGTGAACTCTCGGAATTTGAAGGTCTGTGGTTAAAACTATAATGTCGAGAATGTTCCTTTGACAAAAATGGCAAGTGAGGATTACTGGTGTATGGTGTTGCATGTGAGGTGGCATACAGAAGAGGGTGCACCTGGGGTAGGGTTCTATGGAATATGTAAATGTTCTTCTTGACATAGAGGGTTATATCTGTTGATAGAGTCCTAAACAGTAAAAAGGAAAATATTGAACTCCCATCCTTAGGCATTGTGCTATGTTCTAAAATAGAGAGGCATGAGTCTATTGAGAACATAGGCAATGCCTGAAAATAGAAAGACTGATATGTCACGTGTTTAATATTATTGAAAGTAACTATGAATCTTTTTCTTCAGAAAATGAGACATAGTGGTTAGCATGGGTCCTGAGGGGAGAGGGAGGGAAGAGTAGAATAGATGGAACATAGGGCATTTTGGGGGTATTAGGATTGTTCTGCATGAGTTTGCAATAATGGATATGGGCCATTTTAAATTTCATCAAAATTTATAAAAGTGTATGGTCCAAAATGTAAAACATAATGTAAACCATTGACCATGGTTAGTAGCAATGCTTCAATATTTTTACACAATTGTAACAGATGTACCACCTGTATGTAAAAGGTTATTATTAGGGGATAGGGGAAAAGGGGGAGGGCATTGGTTATTCTGAACCCCATATATTCTCTACATGACTTTTCTGTAACTTAAGCCTTGTTTGAAGATAAAATGAAGAAAAATAAGATACAGGGGATATATATGGAAGAAAATGTCACTGTACCTACAGGACAACAGATCTTACAATTATGAAAGACATAATGTCTAAATTTCTTTTATTCTTTAAATTTGTTCATTCTTTAAATTTTTTATATAAGTTAATTATTCTACCACTATTATTTCATTTTCTTATTATTTTTATTTGTTTTTTCTATTTGCTTCATCTTTGGAGAGGTTTTGGATCACAGAATTGTCACAACTGTGGCATGGAAGGCTCATTGTTGTGGGGGTGTTGATGATGGGGGTGCATGGGGGAGTGTTCCTATGGGGCATGCTTCTAAAGTAGATAAATGTGCTTAAGGATTAAAGGGTCAATGTCACAATGGGTGAAGATCCACACAATAACCAAGACTATCATAAAGGGGAAATGGTAAATACAAATGAGTTTTTTTTTTTTTTTTTTTTTTTTTTCTTCTTTATCTTCCCTCTTTTATTTTATTTTTTTTTTTTTTTTTATTATGGGTAGAAATCAAAATTCTCACAATACATACAAACATTTGTAAAATGATATATAAATATATATGCATATATGTGTATTTGCTTACAAAAATGTTATTTTTTATATATATATATACATATATTTTAAGAGGTGCTTAGATTACCTAAAATATTATACGGAACCCACTCGGATTCCCATGTTGCCCACCTCCCTCACCTCCCACCACATCCAACACAAACATCTCCCATAGTGTGGCCCACCAACCTCAATGAACTTACACCTCCTGGAGCCTTGCCACCAACCATAGACCACGGTTCACACTGTAGACCACACTCTCTCCCACTCAGTTCTGAGTGGTGTGTGCTGATTTAAAATGGCCTACATCAATTGCCACAACAGTACTCAGGACAACCTCCAACTCCCAAAGAAGCCCCTGTATTTCAACTGCTCATCCACTCCCTACCCAAAAAACTGTCAAGTGGCCACTGGCTCCACCTCATTGTTATAATTTCTTGCATTGCAAGAATCACCATATGTGAGCAAGAGAATACCATCAAGTCCACTCTAGTCCATAGTTCTTCCCCCAATCCAGAGGCGACTGGGATGGTGATGTCCACTCCAACTCCAAGTGATAGAGGGCTTATATCCCATGGATATGGTGGGTGGGATGATCCTGCCTGCAGATGCAGGCCCTCTCCATTCCCTGGGATGGCCATTGCCCATCATTGTCTCCTCACCAGGTGACTTGGATGAGTCCATTGAGCTGTAGGGTAGGAGTTGCAGCTCCACC
>JAKSZT010053968.1:30744-72485 GCA_026826555.1 Tolypeutes matacus | reverse complement strand
TTTCTTCTTTATCTTCCCTCTTTTATTTTATTTTTTTTTTTTTTTTTATTATGGGTAGAAATCAAAATTCTCACAATACATACAAACATTTGTAAAATGATATATAAATATATATGCATATATGTGTATTTGCTTACAAAAATGTTATTTTTTATATATATATATACATATATTTTAAGAGGTGCTTAGATTACCTAAAATATTATACGGAACCCACTCGGATTCCCATGTTGCCCACCTCCCTCACCTCCCACCACATCCAACACAAACATCTCCCATAGTGTGGCCCACCAACCTCAATGAACTTACACCTCCTGGAGCCTTGCCACCAACCATAGACCACGGTTCACACTGTAGACCACACTCTCTCCCACTCAGTTCTGAGTGGTGTGTGCTGATTTAAAATGGCCTACATCAATTGCCACAACAGTACTCAGGACAACCTCCAACTCCCAAAGAAGCCCCTGTATTTCAACTGCTCATCCACTCCCTACCCAAAAAACTGTCAAGTGGCCACTGGCTCCACCTCATTGTTATAATTTCTTGCATTGCAAGAATCACCATATGTGAGCAAGAGAATACCATCAAGTCCACTCTAGTCCATAGTTCTTCCCCCAATCCAGAGGCGACTGGGATGGTGATGTCCACTCCAACTCCAAGTGAGAGAGGGCTTATATCCCATGGATATGGTGGGTGGGATGATCCTGCCTGCAGATGCAGGCCCTCTCCATTCCCTGGGATGGCCATTTCCCATCGTTGTCTCCTCACCAGGTGACTTGGATGAGTCCATTGAGCTGTAGGGTAGGAGTTGCAGCTCCACCGAGATTTCATGCACACCTGGCACATAGGTAGGTGGGAGGCTCCAGTCTCTGGAAGTATACCTAAGAAACTCCAGCATCACATGTAGGTTTGAATAGAAGGGACTGGTGAACCATGTGCAGGGAGGACTTATTTGAGTCTAATTCTGTCACTCTCAGGAGCACAGATTACAAAATAGAACCCACTGATAAGGCATCAGTCTCTGGGGCTATCCCCCCTTATATAAGACCAGGGTGTCTCCGGAGCTCTCAGGAACCCCACTGAGTGGGGTGATAGGCACTTAGATGTTCTATGAGCTCCTACTGAGGTGTGCGTAAGAGTTACCTCTGGGATGACCTCCCGACTCTCTTTGAAGTCTCTTAGCCACTTGAACTCATTTGTCTTTACCGTTTCCCCCTTTTATTCAAGGTCTTTTTCCAGTTGTGTTGCCAGTTGGCACTTGGGAAAAGCTTTCAATTAGCAATAATCGTGCCTCGGATAAACCTCATTGGCTACGATACTGCCACTGCAAAAAGCTGCCAGTTGGCACTTGGTATTAATCCCTCGTTGCCAGGGAGGCTCATCCCTGGGAGTCATGTCCCACGTTGGGGGGAAGGTAATGCAATCATATGCTGAGTTTGGCTTAGAGAGAGGCCACATTTGAGCAACAAGGAGGCTCTCAGGTGGCAACCCTTAGGCACCCCACAACTGCAGGCTAAGTCTCATTTACAAGAGCAAAAACTCACAAGGGTAGTCATCAATTAAAAAAAAAAAAAAAAAACACATCAGTGGGTCATCCTATTTTGAAAGGCACTGTGCCTACACTCAGAGGACTATTGCTGCTCCCTTGGAGATTGTGGCAGAGCTCTCCAGGCTAGGAATTCAGATTCCCTCATTTATTGTGTGATTATCCACCCATCGTGACCCTGCCCCATCCCCCGATCCTTTGAATGATTTTGTATATCTTTCATGCATATTCGATTGAACCAATCCCCACGAACCCCCCCCAGACACCCTCCCCCCAATAATCCCCCGCAGTACCCATTGTAACCCTTCTGTGATCCAAATCCTCCATGAACATTTAGTCCATAAAATAATCAAATACACTTACTAGGAAAAAGAAACAAGTGTGATAAGCTTACATGCAAGAGACAAACATAAGGAAACTCAGGGGGAAAAAAAAAAAAAAGAGAGAAGGGAAAAAAATATGACTGAGAAATTTCAAAGTGAGTTGGGAGGTCATTCCAGAGGTTACACTTATGCACATCTCAACAGGATCTCATTGACTTCCACAATAAATATTGCCTCAAATAGCAGGGCTCCAGAGGGCTTTAGAAATATCCAGACATTATAGGAAGGCCAGACAACTCAGCGGTTTGGCACCCTGCTAGTGGGCCTTACCTTGGAATTTATGCTCCCCAGTGTGACAGAGTTTGCCTCATTTGTGGTTTCCCTGCACATGGCTCTTCTGCCACTTAAATTTGAACCTATATTTAGTACTAGAGTTGATAGGCTTATGTCTAAGAGACTTGAAACTTTGTTCTATCCATGTGCCAGTTGGGTCCTGAGTCTCAGCAGAGTTACAACACCTACTCTCAAGTTTATTGGACTCACCAAGGACAAGTAACAAGGAGATGATGAAGGACAACATCCATCCCAAGTAATGGAGAGAGCCTGCAGCTTCAAGTGTATTAGTCCCATCTCTCTGAATGGATCTAAGCCCCCTCTCAATTAGAGGCAGAATGGGCCTCACTATCCCAAAATTCTCAGGATTGGGGAATGAACAATGTACTAAAGTAGACTTACTATTATTCTAGTATAGATTTATTGTCATTCTAGCAATGGCAGAATTTGTGTCATTGATACAAAGGCAGTAGCCACCAGAGGCTCTAAGGGCAATAAGAGTAAAAAATACATGTAATATGGGGAATTTTTGGGACATTGGAATTGCCCTTCATGACATTGCAATGATGGATACAGGCCGTTATATATATTTTGTCATAACTTAAAAAATTGTGTGGGACAGTGTAAACTATAATGTAAATGATAATCCATGTTAGTGGCAATGCTTCAGTATGTATTCATCAACTGCAACAAATATACCACATTACTGGAAGATGCTGTTAATGTGGGAAAGTGTGGGAGGGGGAGGGAGTGCAGTATATGGGAATCCCCTATGATTTTTATGCAACATTTCTGTAATCTAAAGTATCTTTAAAGTAAATGCATAAATTAATTAAAATATACAGTTATCAAAAACCTCATTAAAATGAAAAACCCTGGGCAAGATGGCTTCAAAGGTGAATTCTACCAAGCATTCAAGGAAGATTTAATATCAATTTTACTCCAAACTCTTTAAAAATTTTTTAAAGGCAGGAACACTACCAAACTCATTCTATGAACACATAAACCTAATATGAAAGATAAAAGATTTTACCAAAAAAAGAAATAAGAAATTACAGGCCCATTTCCTTAATGAATATAGATGCAAAAATCCTCAACAAAATACTTACTGATGGGAAACAACAACACATTAAAAGAATTATTCATCATGATAGAGTGGGTTTTAACCCAAACATGAAAGTGTGGTTCAACACAAGAAAATCAATCAGGGTTTGTGGGACATGGCCAACAAGTTAGACATATAATTCTTAGCTTTCAGGAAAGCACCAAAGAAAAAGCCAGAGGTTATCATTGAGACTTGGTTTGGGGCACAGCAAACCAGGATGCTGCTTAACAACTCCCAGAAGAGTGAGGGTCAGAGACACAAAGAAGTCAAAAGAAGTAACCATGAGTTATTAAACATATTGGCTGCTGGGGAGGGCCTTGTTCCCCCCAACCCTGAGATATTAAGTAAGGGTAAAATTCCGATTGGATTGTATCTAACAGAGTACAGCAGACATCTACCTTCATGGCAAAGTACTCTGAGTCAACTAAGAGAGTATTGGACAGATAGGGAAGCCAGGAATATTTGGAGGTTGCTTACCTCAGTAGATGGAAGGGGAACACATATCTGGCTCTTAGGGCATACAGACTAGGTGGAGACCCTAGCTCCCTTCTGCAATCAGGAGTGTGATGGCAGATTCCCTGTGAGGAAAAGGGGTCTGGGAGAGTGGAGAATGATATTTTTGTGTCAAGTGTAGCCAGCTGCACCCCCCTTGAATATCGGAAGTGACCCTGATTGACAGGGAGAGGGGAGGGGGATTGCCTCAAGCTTGTGATCATGCCCAGCCACCTAGGTAAAGAGAGGAATTACATCAGTGAAGAGGCAGAGACACATGGTGATCAGAACCACTCAAACTGACTGCACGGGAACTAACCTGCCTGAGCAAAAGGGTGCAGATAGCCTTCTGAAAGGCTAATTAACCCAAGGGCCCAGAATATCTCAGTGGAAGGATTCCTGCTTGGCATACAGGAGGTCCCTGGTTCAGTACTTGGCTATTGCTTGAGAAGAGATCCACCAGGTTATCAGGCATCCGGCTGAAACTTTATGACAGGGAACATACAGGCATTCTCTTTGTATTAGCATTTCTTGGATCTCTTATTTAAAGAAAATAAAAAGGTCATTTTTTTATTTCCCTTACTTTATTCACTAAAACCCAGTTCAAAACCTGCAGAGGGCAGGCTGAAGAGTGAGCGATTGAGGAACACCAGCAGCCTGAGAAGATATTTTGTGGTCTAAGAAAGAAGTCTGTTTCTCCATGTTTCCTTTTCTTCTGTCTCCTTTAAAAAAAAAAACAAAAACATGAGTTGCTGCTGTCTTGTTTCTTGATTGTTTGGTATCTCCAACCTTTCTTTCTTTGCTTGTTTATTTTTCTCTTTTTTCCTTTTTATTCTTTTGGTTACTGATCTATTCTACCTATGCTATTTCTTTTCGCTTCTTCATCTTTATAATTTTTGTTTTCTCTTGTTTTTTCAATCCATCTCTGTTATTTGTTCTCCAATTTTTCTTGTTTGTATTTCTCCCTCCCTACATTTTTCTCTGTATACTTTCTCTTTTTTACTTTTTTCTTTCAGTCTTTAGAATTTTCTTTTCCCCTTTTCTCACCATTCCAGCATTCTAATACATTCTATATGTTTTTCTCTCTTCTTTTTCTTGATTCATTGTTTCTATTCCACTTTCCTAATCTTATTCCTCTGTGCTTCTTACTCATGTTAATTTGTCAATTTCCTAGGTCTTGTACTTTTGCTTTCCTACCTTTAAACTATTACCATTACTATTATTTTTTTGTCTTCCTATCTCTTTTTTTCTGGTCCTATTTTTTTTTCCTTTCAAAGGAACATAGGCAAAACTCTGTCACATAAAAAATGACTGATTGGGGGCAAGATCCTGCCCAAGTGAGCTGTTTTGGGAATCCAAAGGCTTAAGGGCATCAATCTGGAGGGAGCTGGATGAAGAGATAAATTCCTGAAGGTGCTGCTGGCTTGATTCTTGGTTACTTTGTTTCCTCCTCCTTCATTTCTCCTTTTCTGTGTATACTGATTTTGTATATGAATGTTATCTCTTTTCCTTCCATCATCATTCTATCTTCTGCTTTCTGTTGTTGTTCTTAATTCCATGTCTTTGTTTAGTCCTCAATAATTCTGGTTTTTATTACTACTTCATCTATCCTGTTTTCTTTCTTTTATTAACTTTGTTTTCTTTTAGTCTTTTCTTTTATCTTTCCCTCTCTCCTCATCATATTGGCCTTTTAATTCAGTCTATATATTTTTCTATATTTGGTTTCCCATTTCATTTTTGGTGCCACACTTTTTATTTCCATTACTGTACACAGCTTACATGAGTGAAATATGCACTTTCCAAGGTCTTAAGTGGTTCCTCTTCTAACAATTACTATTATCCTTTTCCATTTCTTAACTCTTTCAATTTCTCTGGCCCTAAATTTTTCCTGCAAGGGAAGATACACAACAGCAATGAAATAGAATAACAAGAACAAAGGGTCAAAGACTAAACTTAATACACAGAGAAAAAACAGCAATTAAATAAAACCATAGAAGCTAATCAGCTGAATAAACCAATCAAGATAATAAGATGACCAGAAGGCAACAAAAAATTACAAATGAAACTAAGAAAAAGGAAGACATGGCCCAGCCCAATGAACAAACTAAAAACCAGGAAGAGGTGCAGAACATCAAACAACTAATCAAAGCTGCCCAAACAAATATCATGAACCAATTTAATGAAGTGAAGGAAGAGATTAAGGATATTAAGAAAACACCGGGAGAACATACTGAAGAAACTGTAAACATACATAAAAAGATAACATATATGATGGTGATGAATGGCACAATCCAAGAAATCAAAAAGACACTAGAAGCACATAACAGTAGATTTAAAGAGGCAGAGGAAAGAAATAGTGTTGCAGAAGACAGTACATCTGAAATCAGATAGTAGAACAGATAGATAAAAAGATAGAAAAAATCCAACAAGGACTTATGGATTTGAATGACAACACAAAATGCACAAATATATGTATTATAGGCATCCCATAGGGAGTGGAGAAGGGAAGGGACAGAAGGTGTGTTGGAGGAAATAATGGCTGAAAAATTCCTATCTCTATTGAGGGAGATGGACGTACAAGTTCAGGAAGTACAGCACACCCTAAATAGTATAAATCCCAATAAGCCTACTCCAAGATATATACTTGTCAAATGGTTCACTGCTCAAGACAAAGAGAAAATACTGAAAGCAACAAGAGAAGAGAGAATTATCACATACAAGGGAAGCTCATTAAGATTAAGCACTGATTTCTCATCTGAAACCATGGAGGCAAGAAGACAGTGTTATGACATAGTGAAGCTACTAAAAGAAAAACACTTCCAGCCAAGAACTCTCTATCCAACAAAGCTGGTATTAAAAAATGACGTAGAGTTCAAAATGTTCACAGATAAACAGAAATTAAGATAGTATGCTAATAAGAACCCTGCTCTTCAAGAAATACAAAAGGGAGGTATGCAGATTGAAAAGAAAAAATAGGAGAGAGAGAGTTGGAGTAGAATGTAAAAACAACTAAAAAGGCAAAAAGAAAAATAAAAACAACATATGACATAAATAAACCAAAAGAAAATATGGCTAATGTAAGTAATTCATTGAGAGTAATAACACAAAAGTGAATGTATTTAACTCACCAGTGAAGAGACAGAGATTGGCAGAATGGATAAGAAAATATGATCCATCTGTATGTACTCTACAAGAAACCCACCTTAGACCCAGGAATTCGAGAAGGCTGAAAGAGAATGGCTGGAAAACAATCTTAAAAGTAAACAATAATGAAAAAAGGGCAGAAATAGCTATACTAGTATGAGACAAAATAGACTTTAAATGTAAAACTATTGTAAGAGACAAAGATGGACACTACATATTAGTGAAAGGTGTAATCTTTCAAGAAGAAAGAATAATCATAAACATTTATGTAGCTAGCAGAGCCACCTCAAAATGCATGAGACAAACATTGAACACTACACCCAAATACAGTGGGATATACATTCTTCTTGACTGCACATGGATCATGCTCTAAGATAGATAACATGCCACAGAAAAAATCTCAATAAATTCAGAAAGATTGATACTACACAAAGTAATTTTTCTGACCACAATGGAATGAAACTGGAAATCAGTAAGGGCTGGAAAACCACATTAGGCACTTAGATATGGAGGTTAAACAACACACTATTATCCAAACAGTGGGTCAAGGAGGAAATCTCAAAAGAACTCAGTAACTACCTTGACACAAATGAAAATGACAATACAACATATCAAAACTTATGCAATGCAGCAAAAGTTGTACTGAGAAGGTAATTCATAGCCACAAATGCATAAATTAAAAAAGAAAAAAGAGTTAAAATTGAAGACCTAACTGTACACCTGGAGGAATTAGAAAAACAACAACAAATTAACACCAAATGAATTGGAAACAGGGAAGTAACAAAGATTAGAGCAGAACTAAATGAAATAGAAAATAAAGAAACAACTGAAAAAATAAACAAAGCTTAAAGTTTGTTCTTTGAAAAGATCAATAAAATTTAGAAACCTTTAGTCACACTAACAAAGGAAAAAATAGAGAAGATGCAATTAAATAAGAAATGAGGAGGGTGATATCACCCCTGACCACATGGAACAAAGAGTATCATAAGAGGATACTTTGAAAAAATATATGCCAACAAGAATGATAATTTAGAAGAAATTGACAATTTCCTAGAAACTCACAAGCAGCCTACACTGATGAAAGAAGAATTTGGTGAACTTAACAGACCAATTACAATTGAAGAGATAAAATAAGTCATCAAAACCTCACAACTAAGAACAACCCAGGACCAGACAAATTCAAATGTGAATTCTACCAAACATTCTGGTAAGAACTAACACCAATACTGCTTTAACTCTTCCAAAAAATAGAAATAAAGGTACATTGGCTATTTCATCCAGTGATGCCAAAATTATGCTAAGAAAAAAGCCAAAAATGCCAGAAGAAAGGTAAATTACACACCAATCCCTCTAAAGAACCTAGATGCTAAAATCCTCAAAAAAATACTTACTAATTGCATTCAAAAACATTTCAAACAAATTATACATCATGACCAAGTGGGTTTCATTCTGGGTATGCAAAGATGGTTCAAAATAAGAAAACCAATCAATGTAGTATGCCACATAAACAGATCCAATGAAATAATTCACATGATCATCTCTATAGATGCAGAAAAAGCCTTTGACAAAATACAGCACACTTTCCTGAGAAAAACACAGCAAAGATAGGAATAGAAGGAAAGTTTCTGAACATATTAAAGGTATATATGAGAAACCAAAAGCTAACATCATCTTCAATTGTGAAATCCTAAAAGATTTTCCTCTAAGATCGGGAAGAAGACAAGGATGTCGACAATCGCCACTCCTATTTAACATTGTCTTAGAAGTACTTGCTCACGCACTTAGGGAAGAAAAAGATATAAAAGGCATCCAACTTGGAAAAGAAGAAGTGAAAATTTCACTATTTGCAGATGACATGATCCTATACCTAGAAAGTCCTGAAAAATCTACAACAAAGCATCAAGAACTTATAAATGAGTTCAGTAAGTTTGCAGGCTATAAGATCCATCTCAAAAAATCAGTAGTATTTCTGTACACCAATAATGAGCAATTTGAGGAGTAAATCAAGAAAAAATACCATTGACAATAGTTACTAAAAGAATCAAACACTTAGGAATAAATTTAACTAAAGATGTAAAGGACTTATATACAGAAAACTATACAACACTGTTAAAGGAAATCAAGGAAGACTTAAATAAATGGAAGAAGATTCTCTGTTCATGCATAGGAAGACTAAACATAATTAAGATATGTATCTACCTAAGCTAATCTATAGATTTAATGCAATCGTAATAAAAATCAACACAGCATTTTTTAATGAATCGGAAAAACTAACTAAAAATTTATTTGGAAGGGTAAGAGGCCCCCAATAGCCAAAGACATATTGAAGAAGAAAAATGAAATTGAAGGTATCGCACAATCTGACTTTAAAACATACTACAAAGTTACAGTGGCCAAAACTGTATAGTATTGGCACAAGGCTAGATGTATCAAACAATGGAACTGAATTGAGAGTTTTGATATAGATCCTCGCATATACAGTCATATGATATTTGACAAGGCCACCAAGCTCACTCAACTGGGAGAGAATGGCCTCTTCAACAAATTATGCTTGGAGAACTGGATATCCATATCCAAAAGAATGAGAGAGGAGCACCATCTCTCATCTTATACAATAATCAACTCAAGATGGATCAAAGATATAAATATAAGAGCCAAGACCATAGAGACTTTGGAAGATAAATGGGGCTTGTGGAAGAGAGAGACGTCGAATTGTATGTTGAAAGTTTGATTAAAAATTCTCTTCAAAAATCCTGCATATTTTACATGTGTGCTCAAACACATGTGAGAGCAAAAGAGAGAGAAAGAGAGAGAGACCCACACAGAGAGAGGTTGGATTTAAATATAGTACATGGAGTTTTTAAGGATTATAAATTACTATGGGGGAAATGATTTAAAGAGGATTCCAAGGGTTTCATGGTAAGGTTGCCTTTTCAGAAGAGTCTTAGTAAAAACTCTATGGGCACTGCTTTCAATACTCTTTTCCTAGATGAGTCTGTGTTTTATCAAATGATGGTAATCATTCTAAACAGCAGGAGTGCTTACAGGTGTTAAGAGATGATGAGACATGCATTATTATCAGGGAAATATTCTAAATCAAGAATTTGGTTTCTACAGTTGAATTCTCCAGTTTTTCTACTGTTTTGTTCTACAGTTTTAATGTAAATTTACCTCTCAATCACTTCATGTTCTTTATTGCATCAGATTCTTCAGCATACACAAGAGAACATGATGGTTCATTCTCTAATTGTAAAGAAGTACTTTATTAAGCTATATTTTGAACACAGAATAAGTTTATACTTGCACCCATGTTTTTTATTGAACACCCACAAACACAAACACACAGGCAAACTAACTGAAAAATATACTGATGTTCACTTTCTTATACAACAGCTTGTTTCTAACTTAAACATTTAGGAAGACTGCCTGTGGCCTTGAATTCAGTTAGAAGTATAAGCCTTTTTCTATCATATTCTTTACATAGACTATTTCTTTCCTTTTGACAGAAAATAGATATATTTAGAATAATTGGCTCCAATTGTCAGTTGAATGGAAATCTCAGAATGAATATGACTAGGCTTGGCAGATTAAAAATTATTAGGGGGAGGCTGATGTGATTCAAATGGTTGGGCATCCATCTCCCATATGGATGGACCTGGGTTCAATCCCTGGGACCTCCCAGTAAAAATAAATAGAAATATAGAAGGCGTGAGGGCTGCCAAGCCCCACAAACAGGTGTGCTGCCAGCCCTGTGAGTGGGTGAGCCCCTCAGGCCCCACCCACAGGTGTGCAATCAGGCCCCGCTGAGCTATGCAGGAAGATGATGACATAATAGGAGATTGACACAAGGGAGAGCCAAGATGAGATGTGTTGAAAAAACAGCAACAGGTGGTAGGATGCCTTTCTCCCACATCGGAGGTTCCCAGGATCAGATCCCAGTGAACATGGGAGGAGAATGATAAGAGGAGAAGGCAGGAGACAGGCACAGAGAATTGCCCAGAGGATGGACACAAAAGGAGCAAAAATGGCAGGGGGGGTAAAAATGGATAAAAAGTAAAATAAATAAACAAATCTTTTAAAAAATTATTAGGACCTTCTAAGATTAGGGGTCTGTACACTAGATCATATCATTCCCTCACTGTCAAAAATAATAATCCATTGAAAGTTGCATTTTTTAGAAAACCATATTGATGAGATGGGCATATATTCTCAGTTTTAAGATCCTTCTTGTCCCAGATACACTAAAACTGAATGTCTGAACTCAGGTAAATGTGTCCTTAATTAAGCAGGTCATTCTGTCATTTCATTGTGTCCTTCAACTTGGCCACAGAACAATTTGCTTCCTAAACTCTAACAGCAGCTTCAAAAAAATGTGTTTTTGCAATAATTAGGAGAAAGGTGAAGCTTTCATATAATAATATCCTGTGTTTTTACATTACGATACCCAACCATTGCTCCTGCAATTTCCCTATTTCCAGAATATCTAACTCTGAACCTCAAACAAATGTGCTATAATTCACTGATATTATTAGTAACTAATTCCAGTTATATTTTCCTACATGATTAAGAGCCCAGATTTGTTAAAATATAAAGAAAAATAATGAGTTTCACTGGTTGAATGGAATTTTAGTATGAGATTGGGATTGCATAGATAGATTATATATAGCATAGAAAAGGTGAAGGAATTGCAAAAATATATGAAGCGAGTTGGTGGCAAAGTTGAGTAAGGACCATTTTTCTTTTCTGACATGGAAAAGAGCTGGAATCCATTTGGCATGTGTATACATATAAAATTTTATTGAAGAGTAAGGAAGCTGGCACCAAGTACAGGTTCATTACTTAGCTCTGTTACTTTATATCTTAAAGATTTTGTGTGATTAATTGAACCCTTCTTGCCTCTATTTCCCTGTATGTAAAATGTGTATAAGAATAATACTTTCTTATTCATTGGGTTGTTATAAGAGTTATATGAATGCAAAATATTTGTAAAAGGGCAGGAGTAAAATATGTACTCATTAAATATGATTCAATATGATAATAATGCCCTAATCTATGAAGCATTGAAAAAATATATCCTGAAGTAAAACTATTATGACCATTCCATTGTTCCATCTATAAATATCTCCCATGTTTGAAAAATGCTATTTAATCTTTATTATTAACTTCTGTATTATTTCAGATGAATTAAGTTTCTTTTCTGTACTCTGAACTCATCTCATCCTCATGGAAAATAAGAATAAGTTCACTGAACTTGTCTTCTTGGGGCTATGATACAATAAGCAAATAGACTTTCTGTTCTGTTTTTTTTGTTCTTGCTCTGTTACTTGGCAGTCTTAATTCAGAATGTCATCATCCATCATCTTACTCACAATTACTACAGCTATCTAATTGAACAATTAATGTACTCCGTTCTCTGCAATTCCTCTCTCCTGGGCCTCTCCTTCGGGACCATTGTAGTTTCCTCAAAGGCATAGCTTCAGAGATAAAAATAATTTTCTATGATAACTGTATAAATCAGCTCTTCACCTTCCATTTCTGGTAGGTGTGGAAATATTCATCTTGGTGTCTATGGTTTTTGACAACTGTTACCATTGTCAAGCCCTTGCACTACATGGTCATCATAAAGAGGCAGAGATGTAACATGCTGATCATCGTGGTATGGTGTGTGGGTTTTTGGTCCTCAGTTTACCTTTCTGTAATTTGTATCAGATCAAACACTACATATGGGATGTGAAACCTCTTCTGAAACTTTTCTGCAGAGATATTCATCTTGTTAGTATTTTAGTTATCTGCAATTTGAGGAGGTCAAGTATTTTCATTTTTCCTATCCTAGTGACTTATTACATATATATATATCCTGTACAATCTTAGGACACACTCTTCTACAGTGTGAAGAAAATCTCTGTCAACCTGTAACTCTCAAATAATGCTTTTAGGTTTGTTTGGTATGTTATGTATCTATACCTATGTTCTACCTGCTGAAAATGAGAACAAGGACAAGGAAATCTTTGCATTTTACACTGTGATTTCCCACATGTTAATTTCTCTCATCTATTCCCTGAGAATTGTGGAGATGAAAATTGCAGTGTGGAAGAAATAGTCATGTATGACACTTTTATAATTAAAGTAAATAAGATGATATTCATTACACTTCCAATCTTGTGTCCTCAGTGTAGTTATCATTGTAGATAGGGAGAAATCATTTAAGCTTTCTTTGGAATTACACTAAATGCTCTCTGAACTTACAGGAGCCAAATAATCAAATTACTATTATTCATATGACATTCTCACTTTAATATGTCCTACTAGTTCCAAGTTTCCCTATATGGATTTGAAAACACCAGAAATATCTTCCTAAAGCATACACTTAATTGTGTCCCTCCCCTGTCCAAAAATTTATAGGACAACTATCTTCTTATGATTAAAATCCAACCTTTTAACAGTTTAATCAGAAATCTTCCCAAATTGACCCAGGTCTACCTAGCTACTCTTAGAAGTCACTGCATTGAAAGAAATTATCTATTAAACAATGAAAATTGGTTTTGCAATCAATATAGCAGTCAAATCTTCATTGTCAATTTTTATCTTTTGGTCTTGGCAATTTTAAAAATTTTGATTGGCCACTGTTCCTAAAAATCTATGAAAATGAGGTAATGTTATGTTGTATAAAGTATTTGTAAGACTGCATGGGCTAGAATATGGTACTTTAGTGTGATATATGGCATAATAGAAATCGCAATCTCTCACAGTTCCAGGTTATCTCATTTGTTAAGGTACATCTTTCCCAAAATTTGTAGGTCTATGTCATGTATATAATTCAAACTCCTTCATGTAGTTTGTTGTACAGGAAGATTTTGAAGGCCTAGGAACAGGAAATAATTATTATATTTTCTCTTCCCAATTCTTATACTGTGAGTTATATTTAATTTTCTATTTCTCAAGAGTACTGACAAGAATAACTTCTGCTTATTCCAAAGGAAATTAGCTCTGATGAGTTAGTTATTCATAGTTCTGTTTGCTTTAGTTTAATATAATATTGCTTCCACAAGTATTTGGATTTTTACCAACAAAAATTATCCAAGGATGTGTTCAATTGTGTATTTGTGTGTGTTCATGGCACAGGAGGATTTGGGTTTCTTGAGAGGTCTGGAGTACAAAATCCCACCAGGTTGAATGTTATGCTACATAACCATGAAGTCTTTTGTCATTTCTTTTAATGGGCCAAAAAATGTATCCACAGAGAATATGAGGAAAACATGTATTAAGTTCATACCCCAAACGAATAGATCTAATATTAAAGATCTATTTACAAGTTGCTCTTTTTAATGGTCATTTTACAGCCCTTAGCTGAATTATTGATGACAGTGAGAACATTTGAGCAATGAATGTATAGAATAATTTGACCAATTGTTTTGCTAAACATGAAAGTATAAGCACAGGATAATAAAGAAATATTTTGGGTAGGAAATATGTAATTTTAAAAATTCTTCCCATTAGTATATGATTTATTACATTGAAAATATTTAAGTCAACCATACTAAATTGTATTAAATGAATACCTTAATCCAGTATATAAACACACATATTACAGAGGCATATAATTTAATCCCAACGTAGTGAGAAATCACCAAGCTTGAAGAAGATTAGAAGTTTTTGGTGGAGACTAATGGAAAGATTAGAGTCCAAATTATGCTGTGTATGACACAGTTCTATACAAATTACTGCCTTGGTCAAATCATACACTCTTTACTTCATATCTGTATCTCCCTTCAAATTTATATCTGCTTCTGTTGAGATGTAATACTTAGACACTTTTACACTATTCTAATATTCTCTCAAATATCTATGTTCTAGATAATTCAAAGTCATTTTAATTTCAATAATCCTTTCTTCATCACAACATAAGCCATCAACATTTTCTGGACAATTTGATTTTATTGAATGTCTCATGGACTAACTTTATCATTTGAAAATGTTACAAAGAGTTTTATTTTATTTGTGTTCTGATATTGTATTTTAAAATGAACCAGCAACTGAGTTGGCTGCACCTTAAGGAAAAGTGAGATAGTGTCTGTTTTACTAACCCTCTTTATTCAAGGAATTTGGAATATATCAGATGAGTATGCAGGGTCTTATGCCAGGCTCATAATCCAGTCCAGCTTATATATTATTGTCTTAGAGACTAGAATATGTTCTCACACATAGGGCACATGATATATAGGGTATATTATAGAAACCCAGAGCTTAAGTTCTCCAATCAGGACAGAACTTTTTATGGTAGTCTAGCTGTGTTATCTTGGACATAAAACACATTAAGTCATAGATCCATACTTGGCATGGCATATAATTAGTGTTCTGTGTTTTGTTGTGCAGTTACCCTTCCTGATGGTTACTCTAATATGTCAGCTTGGCCAGGTAATGCTGCCCAGTTGCTTGGTCAAGCAAGCACTGGGCTAATGGTAATAAAAGGGCATTTCATGGATTTAATCATCAGTGAGTCTATTACATAGATGGCTGGTTACATATACAATCAACTAAGGAGATTGCAATCAGCAATGATTGACATCTCATCTAAGTTGAAATTCTTAAAAGGGGATGTAATTGCAGCATTCAGAGGAGGAATTTCAATCTCTATTTCAGACAGCCAGCATCTCCTGGAAACCCATCAAGGACCTTCATCAGAACCCCTGGTTTGCAGCCGGGCTGGCAGAATTTGGATTTTTGTACCCCCATAGTCATGTGAAACAATTTTATAAAAGCTCATACCATTTACAGATAAATCCTGTTGGTTCTGTTTCCCTAAAGAAAACTGACTAATAGAGCTTGGTACTGGGATTTTGAGAAACAGAATCTGAAAAATGGGAATTCTGAATTGGTCTGGGATTTATGCAATCGGATCTTTATTCTGATTAGTTTCAAGGGCACTAATGACTCTCTTTCCAATAATTAAGAAGTCAAAGAGAGTCCATGCAATGAGTTACTGTTAAAAAAGTAAGGGATGAGCTGAAGCTTATAATTTGCTTCTTAAGCATCATATGAATGATGTGAAAGTTTCTATGTGTGTTCTGAAAGAAAATCTTGTTTTATACAATGGCAGACTTGAGATGTCTGAAAAACAGACTCACAGTTTCATTATACGAGTAGCAGAGTTACTACTAAAGTAACCTAAAATCTCAACCTTACAGGGTGCCTATTGTTAAAGTGAGGGCGTTAACTGAAAAGGAGTGGATCCCTGGGGATATTGGTGGGAACATTGAAACCCTAAATTCTGCTGAGACTGCCAGATAAACCAATTCTCCTCCTAGCTTTCGCAAAAGAGACCTACAGCCTTTTACCAGAGTAACTGTTGCATTGGGGAAAGGAAAATGATCAGATATTTGAGGGATTATTAAATATAATCCCTGGCTCAGAATTGACATTAATTCCACGAGACCAAAAGATCACTATCCATCAGTCAGAATAGGGGCTTATGGAAGTCAGGCAATTGATGGAGTTTTGGCTCAGAACTGTCTCACAGTGGTAGCAGTGGGTCCCCAGACACATTCTATAGTTATTTCACCAGTTTTAGAATGTATTATTGGAATAGACATACTTAGTAACTGACAGAATTCTTACCTTGGATCCCTGACTTGGGGAGTGGT
Organism: Tolypeutes matacus; assembly: GCA_026826555.1. Classification (NCBI taxonomy): domain Eukaryota; kingdom Metazoa; phylum Chordata; class Mammalia; order Cingulata; family Chlamyphoridae; genus Tolypeutes; species Tolypeutes matacus. Next base: position 55,901 of record JAKSZT010053968.1, on the reverse strand, counting down.
AGGAAAGGCTAAGTGGATGCCAACAGAACTGCCCTTACCTAGCAAAATAGTAAATCAAAGTGGATACCAGATTGCTGGAGGGACTCTAGGGATCAGTGCCACCATCAAGGATTTGAAGGATGCAGGGGTGGTGGTTCCCACCATATCCCCAATCAACTCTTCTAGTTAGACTGTGCAGAAAACAGATGGATCTTGGAGGATTCCAGTAGATTATCATAAACTTAACCAAGTTTATGCAGTTGCTGCTCCAGATGTGGTATCATTGCTTGAGAAAATCAACACATGCCCTGGTACCTGATATGCAGTTATTGATCTGTAGTATATATTTTTTAGATCCTTGGTTACATTTATTCCTTGATATTTGATTCTTTCAGTTGCTATTGTGAAAGGAATTATTTCTTTTTTTAAACAAATCAATGTAATTGATTCATATTAATAAAACATAAATCCACCCAAAGTGTACAAAAAATGGCATTTAGTATTATTACATAGTTGTGCATTCTTCAATTTATTCATTTTAGAGTATTTTCATTATTCCAATAATAATAATAATAATAAACAAAGAAAACCTCATCACCTCTCAATCTCTCTAAGCCTCCCCTGCAGTACACCCATGCTACCCTGTTTCCTTCTCTGTATTATATTTGTATTTTATATTGTAAAAACAGACTTATAGATGCAATATCACCCATATTCATGTTTTACATGAGATTTCACTATGTTATACAGTCCCATGTTACATTTTTTTTTGCTTTACTTCTAGTAATATATATAATCATAGACTTTCCCTTTCAATCACTGTCATACCCATAGAATAGCTCTGCTAGTTACAAACACTTTGATGTACTTTAAACATTTCTATTCATTTCCAAATATTTACAAAAACTTTTTCACAAATTCTGCACAAATTAAATCCTCAGCTTTCCATTCTCTATCCTCATTCTATTTTATGATGACCTATATTCTAGTGATTAACTGCATGAGTTTACACAATATATTTAGCTCAATAGCATAATCATACAGTATTTGTCCTTGTATCTGGCTTGCTTCACTCAACATAATGTCTTCCAGGTTCATCCATGTTGTCATATGCTTCATGACTTCATTTCTTCTTAACACTGCATAATATTCTGTGGTATGTATATACCACAATTTGTTTATATATTCATCAGTTGATGGACACCTGGATTATTTCCAACTTTTGGCAATCATGAATAAAGCCGCTATGAAGTTTAGTGTGCAGGTATCTATTCATGTCACTGATCTCATGATTCTGTGTATATACCTAGTAATTGTATTTCCAGATCACATGGCAAGTCTATATTCAACTTCCTTAGAAACAGCCAGTCCTCCACAGAGGCTGTACCATTCTACATTTCCAGCAAGAGTGAATAAGCACTCTTACCTTTCAACATCCTCTCCAGAATTTACAGTTTTATGATTTTTCAATAGTGGCCTGTCTAATAGTTGTGAAATATCTCATTGTAGTTTTGATTTGCATATCCTTATTCACTAGTATTGTTGAACATTTTTCATGCTTTTCTTAACTGTTGGTATTTCTTCCTTGAACAATTGTCTTGTTGAGTTATTACCATTTTTTAGTCAGGTAGTTTGTCTTTATATTGTTGAGTTGTGTGATCTTTTTATATATCATGGATAATAACCCTTGTGGGATATGTGATTGCCAAATATTTTCTTCTGTTGAGTCAGTTGCCTTTTCACCCATTTGACAAAGTCATTTGAGGTGCAAAAATGTTTAATTTTGAAGAGGTCCCATTTATCTATTTTTTTTTCTTTTGTTGCTCATGCTTTCAGTGTAAGTTTTAAGAAACTACAGCCTACCACAAGATCTTGAAGATATTTTCTTCTAGTAGTTTTATGGCTGTCGCTTTTATATTTAGTCCTTGATCCATTTTGAGTTAATTTTTGTATAAATTGTGAGATACCAGTCCTCTTTCTTTTGAATATGGATATCTAGTTTTCCCAGCACCGTTTGTTGAATAGACTCTTCTGGCCCAGCAGGGAGGATTGGACAGCCTTGTCAAAAATAATTTGACTGTAAATATTACGGTCTATTTCTGAGTGCTTGATTCACTTACATTGGTCAATCTGTCTGTGTTTATGCCAGTACCATGCTGTTTTTCCACTGTTGGTAAGTAATATGCTTTAAAGACAGGAAGTGCAAGTCCTCCAACCTCATTCTTCTTTTTAACACATTTTTGTCTATATGAGGCCCATTACCCTTCCAAATAAATTTGATGATTATTTTGTCCATTTCAGCAAAAAAGGCTGCTTTGATTTTTGTTGGGATTGTACTGAATCTGTAAATCAGTTTGGGTAGAATTGACAACTTAACAATATTTAATCTTCCAATCCATAAACATGGAATGTACTTCCATTTATTTAAATCTTCTTAGATTTCATTAGCAATGTTTTGTAGTTTTCTGAATATAGGTCTTTTATGTCCTTGGTTAAGTTTATTCCAAAATGTTTTATTGTTTTAGTCACTATTATAAATGGAAATATTTTCTTATTTCCTCTTTAGATTGTCAATCAGTGTGTATAGAAATGATACTGTTTTGTGTATTAATCTTGTATCCCATCACTTTGCTGAAGTTATCAATTAATTCGAATAGCTTTGTTGTGGGTTTTTCAGGATTTTCTCAATATAGGGTCATATCATCAGTGAATAGTGCAAGGTTTACTTCTTCCTTTCCTATTTGGGTGCCTCTTATTTCCTTATCTAGCCTAATTGTTTTAGTTAGAACTTCTAGCCCAATATTGAATAACAGTCATGATACGGGCGTCCTTGTCTTGTTCCTGATCTCTGTGGGAAAGCTTTCAGTCTTTCACCTTCAGTGTACAGTTAGCTGTAGATTTTCATATTTGGAAAGCTTCCTTCCATTCTTATCTTTTGGAGTGATTTTTCATCAGGTATTTTCATCTTTGTAAGACTTTAGCTGACTGCTTCAGTCTCTTTACTTGTGTTTAGTTTGTTGAGGTCTTCTATTTTTCTTGTTTCATTTTAGGTGGTTTGTGTGTTTCTAGGCATTTGTCCATTTCATCTGCTTTGTCTACTTTTTTGGCATACAATTGTTCATGTCTTCTTATGATTTCTGGGGGGTCAGTGGTAATGTCCACCCTCCCAATTCTGATTTTATTTGTGTCTTCTCTCTTTCTTCATGAGTCTAGCTAAGGGTTTGTCAGTTTGTTGATTTTCTCAAAAAATCAACCTTTTGTTTTGTTTATATCATTTTTTGTTGTTCTCACTTTCATTTATTTCTGCTCTGCTCTTTATTATTCCTTTCCTTCTGCTAGATTTGGTATTTGTTTGCTCTTGTTTTTCTACTTCCTCCAGGTGTGCAGTTAGATCTTCAATTTTAGCTCTTTCTTCTTTTTTAAGGATTATAAATTTCCTTCTTAGCCCTCACTTTGCTGTGTCCCATGGCTTTTGATATGTTGTGTTGTCATTTTCATTCATCTTAATATATTTCCTTAATTCTCTTGCAATTTATTCATTGACCCACTGATTGTTTTTTTAATCCCCATAAATTTATGAGTTTTCCACTTTTCTTTTCATTTTTGATTTCCAGCTTCATTCTGTTATGATCACAGAAAGTGTTTTGTATAATTTCAATCTTTTTAAATTTACAGAGACTTGTCTTGTGACCCAACATATGGTCTATCGTGGAGAAGGATCCAGGAGCACTTGAAAATAATGTATACCCTGTTGTTTTGGGGTGCAATGCTCTCTATATATCTTTTAGGTCTTGTTCATTTATCATAGTATTCAAGGTTTTTGTTTCTTCATTTATCCTCTATCCAGAAAGTCTGTCCCATACTGAGAGCAGTGTATTGAAATCTCCAACTATTATTGTAGAGACATCTATTTCTCCCTTCAATTATGCCAGTATGTGCTTCATGTATCTTGGGGTAACCAGCTTAGGTGCATTAATATTTGGTATGTTATTTCTTCTTAGTGAAGTGCCTCTTTTATCAATATCTAATGACTTTCTTTATCCCTTACAACAATTTTGCATTTTTAACTCTATTTTTCCAATATTAGTATCACTACTCCAGCTCTTTTTTGGTTCATATTTGCATGGAACATCTTTATCCAACATTTTTCTTTTAACCTGGTTGTTTCCTTACATCTGAGTTGAGTCTCTTGCAGACAATAAACAGATGGCTCTTATTTTTATCGATTCTATCAGTCTGTGTCTTTGAATGGAGAGTTAAAGACACTAATTCAATGTTATTATTGTAAAGGCATTAGTTACTCATCCATTTTGTCCCCTGGTTTTCTATTGTCATATCTTAATATTGCCTGTCCTTTTACACTTTTTATTTATCTTTCTTAACAATCTTCACTTCTACACTCTTCTCCAAGTGTCATATGCTTGTTGTTGTTGTTGTTATTTTATTTTTTCTTTTAAGATTCAACACTTCCTCTAGTATCTTTTGTAATCCTTGTCTTTTGGTGAGATAGTCTACCAGTTTTTGTTTGTCTGTGAGGACTTTGAACTCTACTTAATTTTTGGAAGATGGTTTGTTGGATACATAATTCTTGGCCAGCAGTTTTTCTCTTTCAGTAGTTAAATACATGCTACCCCTTTGTCTCACCTCCGTGGTTTTCTGATGAGAGGTTGGCACTTAATCTTATCGTGGTTCCCTTATATGCAGTGCTTTGCTTTTCTCTTGCTGCTTCCAGAATCTTCTCTTTATCTCTGATATTTGTCATTCTGAATAGTAGATGTCTCAGGGTAGGGTCTATTTGGATTTATTCTGTTTGTAGTACATTGTCCTTCTTGAATATTGATATTTAAGGTTGAGAAATATTTAGTCATTGTTTCCTCAAATATTCTTCCTGCCCTTTTTCCATTCTCTTCTCTTTCTATGACACTGAGAACACAAATGTTTGCATGTTTGCTTTGTCATTCAATTCCCTGAAACTCTGATCCATTTTTCCAATCTCTTCTTTTTCTGTTCTCTCTTTTGCAGTTCAGATATTCTGTCTTTCTTAATCCCTCCAAGAATATCTTTTGTTTTGTGAATATTCTCTATTTAGGACTGTAAATGAAGCCACTTTTTTTCATTCTTTATTTTATCATAGTTTTATCTAATTCTTCTTTCAATTTCATTTGCTTTTATTTTTCCAGGTCTTAATACCTATGATACTTAGAACATTAGTTAACAAACTTGTTTCTATTTAGTCATAGTTGTTGATTTCACTATATAGCTATAGATTTTTTAATGTAACTAAGAATAAATCATAATTTTCTTATGAAGACAAATAAATTCAACTACTCAAACAGAATGAAAAAAAAATCCCTTGGATAATGTGTTATAAAAGCTCATAAAGAACATGGAACAATCTCAATATCCCTGCATCTTTTAAAGGATTAATTGGTTGTGTTAAATCTTCCCAAGAAGAAAACCCATCAGATACTCTCACTAGTTCATTCTACCAAATATTAAAGAACACATAATACCAATAATACACTAACTCTTCAGATGTCATCCTATTGTGTCAGTATTTGTCTAATTAATATAAGTTATGGTGGGCCTATATATGACTTCATCTTTTCCATTTAAATCATAGTATTTCTGAATAAGGACAGTTTTATTATAACTATATAATCTGGGTGACTTTTAATAAGTAAGTTTAGTAGGATTTCAGAGCAAGATAGATATATAAAAATCAAATATAGTTTCTATACTAGTGAAAAAATCAGAAATTGAATTTTTACAATGCCATTCTTTTAAACTCCTAAGCAGTAATAACAAAGTACCACAAACTAGGTTGCTTCAAACAACAGAAATTTAGTGTTTAACACTTTTGGAGGTGGAAATCAAAAATCAATTTGTAAGCAGGGCTGCACTTTCTCAGAAACCTATAAGGGAGAATCTTTCCTTACATCCTCCAGCTTCTGGTGTTTGCTGGCAATCCTTGGTATTCCTTAGCTTGTACATGCCTCATTCCAGTTTCTATCTCCATCTTCACATGGATAATCTTCCACAGTTTCTCTCTCTGTTCTAATTTCCCTCTTCTTTCAAGGAAATCATATTAGTTTAGGGCCCAACCTAATCAAGGTTCATCTCATTTTAACTAATTACATCCTCAAAGACTCTATTTCCAAATAAGGTGACATTCACAAGACCAAGTGCTAAGACATATACATATATTGGGGGGGGGGCGCCACAACTTAACATGCAACAGTCAATTATAATAGATTAAAAAACACAAAATAGTTAAGGATAAATGTGATATAACATGGTGCAAGATAAGTGCATTAGAACTATAGAATTATGCTGAGAGACTAGAAAGACTTTACTAAATAGAGTGAAATATTGTTTTCATGGATTTGATATTTCAAATATATTAATATTTTAACTCTTCTTATATTAAACTTTAGGTCAATGTAATCCCAAACAAAATCCAAACTGGTATTATTTTCATAAATTTACAAAATTCTTTTAATATAAATATGGAAATTCAATGGATTTAAATTATCCCCAGAATTTAAAAGGGAAAAAAAAAAAACTGAACTTACATTACCTGATAGCAAAGTATTTTATAAAGCTATGGCATGGATTTTTCATTAAGATGGTCAAGTTGTCAATGGAAAAGACTGGAAAGTGTAGTAGTGGACTGGCACATATATCCTCAAATAAATCTAAGCAAAGGTGTGTAGGAAATCAGTGGAGAAAAAGTAGTCTTTTCAACAAATTGTGATAGAACAATTGGATAGCCACATATACAAAAGATTGGACACCAACCTATATCTCACTCTTTGCACAAAATTAATTCACAATGGATCTTTAACTAAACATAAATGTAAATGTACACAATGTTTAGATCAAAGTGGAGTGAAAATATTTCTGACCTTGGATTAGGCAAAAAGTCCTTAATATAATGTCAAAAGCATGACACATTAAAAAGAGATAAATTGTACCACATCAGAATTAAATTTTTTGAGGCAATAAAAGCTAAGGTGACCAGAAATGAACTCAAATTTGAGTCTATAATTTACCACAATGTACATGAGGTACCTGCATACATTTCTAGGGTGTATCCAGATATGTGTTTGAGAAAGGAGTATGTTTAGAAGTATGTAGAGCTAACTACTTCTGATTTTTAAGGCATATCTACATATGTGTTTGAATGGGGAGGATGGTTAGAGGTATGAGCATCTATCTTCTTCTGTGGTTTAATATTGGTGATCTTGATTAAAGACATTGTGTTTGAAGTGGGTGACAAAACACTGGGTTCTTTTATCCTTCATTGAAAGTGCTAGAATCCTTCATTTAATCAAGGTTCTTTAACATTCAAAGCCTGAAAGCAAGCATTAAACTTAGAAATACCCATTTATTTCACTGAATGGAGGACATAGAATCTTGCTCTCTGCTTATTAGCTGTTTGAATTGGTTCATAACAACTAGAAGGATCAGTGTCCTTATGTCTAATAACACAACTCATAATACACATTTCAAATTAGGCATTATAGTGAGGAATAATTGATATAATGAACTTATTGTGCTCAATAATTTCTCAACAAATCAATATTTCTTGCATTTTTCTAAGAATGCTGATCTGAACTAGACAGGTTACTCTGAATTGCTGATTTCCTGAAGTTTCAAATCTTTGAGAAAGTCTTTCATGTTTGGCTTTGTGTATGGAAGAGAGAGAAGATCTCACTGAAAATCAGTGTGTGCATTTAAGACTGTGCATATACAACCTGCACTAATGCAGTGATAAAGGGGGAAATAATCACATGGTAAACAGAATAAAAGCCTTGCTGTATTTTGAATGCTCATTTCGTCTGACATTTTCATTATGTTCTCACATAATAATATCCCCTTCACCCCAGATATACATATGAAGGGAATTTTTTTTCCTTTTTTTCTTTTTTTACCTTCCTTCATCCATTCTACAACATCTGTTCCAGGAATGTTAGTTCCCGGAACAACAAATAACCTGTACCCACCCATGATCCCATTAGTCACTGATTTTATCTATCTACCTAGTTCTACACATCTAGATTAGTCTTGATAATGATCCATATCTTGATTGTGATGTCTGTCTTTAGTTCTCTTTGTTCTTCCCCATGTCAGACATTCCTGGCACCTAACTTAATACCAATCCAGGCTACATTATCTTTTCTCATTTCTTCATAAAGCTATTTAGCACAGAGCCAGCAAGTCTCCTGACTTGCTCTGGGTCTGACTGTAGCATTTTGGGACCTCCAGAGAATCAGCGCCTGATCCAAACCAAATCAAAATTGTAAAGTAAATACCCAGAGACAGAAGGGACAGTACAATGGACAGTGGCTTAGTGTCACTTAGTGAGGATCTGGTTTGATGTGTCTCTGGGAAAATAATTCCTAAGAATGTTCAAAGATCTATTAATTTCTACAGTGTTACAAAAGTTTATATTCTGTTCTTCTGGACCAGAATACTTTTAGGCAATAAACGAATGATTCCTAGGACATGAATACATGTGTTAGGACTTGTGGTTCTTTCAAACTCTTTTTGATTAAATTTTAGTTTGAGCTAGAGTGCAGCTGGTAAACCTGCATTCAAAAAACCAGCTTGCTTCTGCATTGTATAAGAATCCACATCTCCTTGCAACCCTGAAGGGTTTAGTGGATATTTAAAGTCACTCCCCTGGCAAATATGTAGAAATTCCTAAGGCACTTTGAGATTTCCAAATAATTTTGAGAATTAACCTGCTTGTGTTTTAGTTACTGGTAATTCTCTGCATTTACTTCATATTTATGTAATTGAAAAGAATTGGCAGAGTGAGTATTGTGGGGAATTCTTCCTGATGCAGCATAAATATAATATGAAGCACACTCAGACTTGATGGTCAATAAATTACATGGTGAACTTGGTTTGGATGGTGTCCTACCAACCATGTTATAGGGTGGTTGTGTGATATTGGCATTTATTCTATCTAATTTCATTCTTAGGACCATTAATTCTCTTGCAGCATGAGATAAATTGATTACTATAAAACTGTTTTAGCACACTTTAGTTTATACATAAGCCATATTCCAGTTGAAAATAGTAGAGTTAAGTTAATGACACTTTCAGTTTAGCAGTGAATTCACTGAGTCACTTTCTAGTGTTCATGTATCTTCCTTAATATTCTGATTAAGGAATACATCCATTTATGTGTCCAATCAACAATAAGATGAATTTCATATGTTATAAACAGCCTGCCTTCTTAAAAAACACTCAAATCATCTGTGTCAACTGAGGAAAGTAGTTCTGATACAACTAGGAGAAAATTTGAATTTAGAAACTGTAATTTAACATTAGGAAATCTGTTGCTATTAGGCTACAGCACACAAAAAGGGCTTGCACAATATGCATTCAATCTATCAAAGAAATAAACTGATAATTTCACAATATTTTTATGGTAAGAGAAAAATCAGAGCAGGAATTAGTGTTAGAAATGGTCTTAAAATAGTCTAACATCAGAATCTTTTTTTTACTAATGGATTTAAAAAATTGAAATTTATTTCATCACCCTAATTAAATCTATGTTTTGTTTCTTTTTTTTTTCCTTTTCTTACATGCTTCTTAATTGAATTTGTTGTATATATGTGCTGGAAAATTATAGTAGTTGCTAAGCTGCTCAAAAACAGAGTAGAAAAGTTAAAAAAAAATGCACAGCATTAACCATGTATGACACCAGGGTATTTCATACTACCTCATGTATTCCCCATATTTCTGAATTATAAAATGATTTCACAATGATATAATTGACAAAAATGAGGCTTAAGGAGCTTAAGCGATGAGCTCAATGCTGTCAACTGCTTAGTTTATTTTACACTCCTCTGATTTTGTTGCCATTGTTTTAACCACTTATAGAGGGATTGTTTAATGTGTCTTTCTTTTAATCATTTGTTTCATTTCTTTTTATGGGATTTGCCTCTATTTCTCTGTCAAAAATATTATACATTTTAATGACAATGATTCTTCTCACCTGAATCTACTCACATTTCCCTTTTGTGTCTGTTAACAGCAGTGAAGATATTAGCATATTCCTTTAGAGTTCAGGATGGGATTTTAGGAGCTATTGTGTATTAAACACTTATAATGATCTAGACATCAAGCAAGAATTTGACTTACAGAATGTACATTAGATAAAACTTCAATACAGTTATTTCAAAATGGTTTAGTGCCTGAGAATTCTCAACCATATATTTATATTAACTACCAGTTAAAGCTTTGTATGACTATTCAGGAAGACTTAGTGATAAGGTAGTTTGTCAAGTTCCATAACCTTTTTAGCAAAAATGAGTATTCACAGTGGTTTCTCCCACTGCTGCATCCCATGACACTCGTCCCACATCCAGTTCTGCCCTTACACACGAGATAAGGCACCACACTGAGTGAGAACACAGATTCTATCTTTTAGTATCAACAGTGTATAACTTACTGATTCTAAAACATTTCTGAGATTATTGTGATCTGACTCATTTTTATTGGAAATTGTGGACTTGGATTAATCGAGTGATCATGTTTAAGTAGTTCAAAAAGCCACATATAACAATTATTTAAATCAATTTATTTTAGGGAAATAAATGCATTTGATAATTAACAATATACCAGTTCATTAACAAACAATCCTTATCAGTTGTAATAAAGTAAAGGGTAGGACAATGAACTACTACCTAACTATTCGATATATGTTTACACTTAACTATAAAACACTCTGTACCTGATACTTATTTTCTCAGTAGCTTTAGCAAATTAAAATTTGTCAAATTAAACAATGGTGTTTTAAACATTTGAATTTTCTGATTCATTTTTTAATCATTGAGGGAAGTGTTCCAGATTATGCTGAGAAGGAAAGTTAACCCTATGGCTAAGGCAAAACATTCAAAAATATACAACACATTTTATTTTCATTAGGTAAATTCAACTTCTGTTGTTTTATAAATAATATAATTTACAGAAATAAAATATATTTTATGATCTTAACCCAATTGAAATATATGGAAAGGAACAGGAACATCTCAGAATTAGTCATTTTGGGACTTTTTTTATGGCCAGAATATACAAATATTTTCCTTTTGTTTCTCTTATATTGACTTGTTTCCTTCTTGGTAGGAAACTTTCTGATCCTTTCCTCCATTCAGTGCAGCTCCCTTTTTCACCAGCCCATGGACTATTTCCTTAGCCATTTATCCTGTATGGACTGCTGCTATACCTCTAGTGTTTTATCCAAACTGATTGGTGACTTATTAGTGAAGATAAAGCCATCTCCTACAATAATTGCAAGTTTCAGTTCTTTGCCACACACTTCTTTGGAGGTATTGAGGTCTGCATTATTGCTTCCATGTCCTTGAATAGCTATCATGCCATCTGCAAGCCTCTGCACTACATTATCATCATGAACAGTGCCAAAGGCAATCTTCTAGTCCTAGCTGCTTGGGCATGTGGTGGGACTCTCCATCCTTTCCTTAATTATCCATAACATTCCAGTTGCCCTTTAGTGGTCAGATGAAATTATCACTGTTTCTGCAATATTTTCTCATTGCTAAATGTTTCCTCTAATGGCACCTGGATCACTGGATTCCTTGTGATTGCGAATTCAGGTAGGTTGCCTTAGTGAATTGTGTTGTCTTATTTGTTTCTTAATTCATTACATTATTCATCTGTGAAATGACTCATTTGTGGGAAGATGCAAACTCTCTCTACCTGTGGGTTTTATATCACTCTGTGTAATTTTGGGGGCCTTCAATCTTTGCTAACCTTAGACTACTTAATATATATCTTAAGGGAAAAAATATTTGCAGTATTTTACACCATCATTGTACCTTTGTTCAATCCTATAATCAATACTCTGACATATGTATGTGTCATATACATATGACAAATGCTATGAGAATGTATTTGTGTTGTAGTAATCAGAATTTCTAAGGAAAAGAACTAAATATATAAATATTACATAAATAATTTATATTAATATGTATATTATATGAATATTATGAGATTTTCTATAAGAATTGGCTCAAAAGATTGTGTAAATGTGCAATTCCAAATTCTCTAAGACAGGCTGCAAGTTGAGACCTCCAATAAAGATTTTCAATGAATTTCCCAGTAGATGCTGGGCTGACTGAATTAGAGATGGAAATTCTCCCTTCTGACTGCTGAAATCATTACTTCTCCTTTAAAGGTCTTCAAGTGATTGGATGGGACTTTTCTCATTGTTGAAGGCAATCTCCTCAGTTGGTTTTAGATGTGATCAGCCATTGATGCAATAAATTTACTGATTATTTAAATCCATGAAATAGTCTCACATTAACAATCAAAAGTGTTTTCATGATGAGAAAACTGGGCACCATAATCTGTCCAACTTGACACATGAATTTAACCATCACAGGTGTCAAGCATTATTTTTGAAGGAGTAACACAATGAATGTGGAATAAAAAAGAGAGAAAGTACCTCAAAGTTAATTGTTCCTTGCCATCACAAATGCAATGCATGAGGAAAATAGAACTTAAAAGTTTCAAGAAACTACAAATAAAATACTAATTATACCATGCAAAATGATTTGGAAGCATAATTTTGTGGACTACTGAAATGGATTAGTTAGGGTACTTGCAAAAAAATCATCTGTATCACAGCATTTAATGCAGTGCTGTATTGAGCAGTGGATTATAATTTAAAATTTTAGTGATTATTTTAGTGAAATTACAGGCTTTCCTGCAAGGCCATATGATGACATATTGCCACATTTGGTGGTAATTGAGAAGTTAAATCTGTAATTTAATCAACAATTTTAAATTTATATTTGATATTTATCCATATACCCTTTACTGGCATGCAAAATCAATAGAGAAATAAAGAAATCAGTATAATAGATCTCATTTTAATCCCAAGGGTAATTTATTTCTCCCTATATGAAATTAATTATCTCATTTGTTCTTTAAAATTTATTGTAAGGAAGAGCACTAATTTCTAGAGGTGTGAGGATATGAACATTAAACTCATTTTTCTTGCTAAGACCAGTTATGAAACCCTCAACTAATGCTAACTGATGGTGCTTTAATGATTGCCATGCAAATTAATGGTTTTTTAAATAAATATATAGAAATAGAATAGTTGGATCATAATTTAGGATAGACTTAATGGTTATACTCAAATAGTATTTTAAGGTATCTGTACAATTTTTCACCACTAGGAGCAACATATAATAGTTCTATCATATTGGCTTTTTGTTTTTTTTCTCTCTTTTCATTGATCAAGATAAATTCTTCAGACTTTTATTAGTCCTTTCATGGAACCAACTTTTTGTCTTGCTGATATTTTCTATTTAGAACTGTTAGGTATGTCCTTTGGAATTCTATTCTTGTTTTTATTATATCTTTTTCTCTATATTGTTTGGATTTAATTTGCTTTGACATTTTGATACTTAGGACATTTATTTATTTATTTATTTTTTAATTTTTTATTTTTTAAAGATTTTATTTATTTATTCATTTATCCCCCCCCCCCTTGCTGCTTGTGCTCGCTGGGTCAGCTAACCACGCCACACGGGCGGGCTTGCCTTCACCAGGAGGCCCCAGGAACCGAACCCGGGGCCTCCCATATTGGTAAACGGGAGCCTTACTGATTGAGCCACAGCCGCTTCCCTATACTTAGGACATTTAGATCACCTATTACTAAACATTTTATTTCTGAATGACCCAGGTGTTAACATTATACATTGTACAAATTTTAAAAGGAAAATGAGGGGCTACTATAAACACATTAATGTTAATAAATTCAACAACGGAGAACTGACAAATTCCTTGAACACTATGTATTTTAAAAGCACATTAAAACAAATAACAGGCCATTTTAATAGTCCTATATATCTTAAAGAAATAGAATGTTTTTTTTTTCCAAAGCTTCCCTCAAAAATCCCCCGATCCAAATAGATACATTTATGAATTCTATAAAACATTAAGATACAAATACTATCAATTCTACTCAAACACTTCTAGTAGAAGGAACAGAAGTGAATGAACAGTATCTGAACTCACTCTATTAGGCCATCATTTCTTTCATACTCATAAAATATAATACAATTACTTTATTTAGACAACCATATCACCAGTAAATACGGACAGTTTTGCTTCTTCCTATCTAATCTGGATGATGTAACTTTTTTTTTATTAATAAGTGAGTTTGGCAGGTTTGAAAAATGTGAGAGAAATATACAAAAATTGATTGCAAAGACTATTTGTAACAAGTAATCAGAAATTGAATTTTAAAAATTACATTTTAAAATCTTTAATATGCTTTTTATGTTAATATTTAAGAATTAAAACTTAGTAGTTAATGATCTTTGACACAATATATGCAAGGATCTACACAGAAAACTACATAACTTTGAAAGGGGAAATTAAACTACACCTTTATAAATGGAGAAACATTCTGTACATGTAAGTGAAACAACTCAACATTTTTAAGATGTCATTTTTACCACCCACAAAATTAATTCCTAGACTCAGTGTTATTGTCACCCAAAATCACAAATTTTCTTTTCTTTTTAGAATTTTAGAATATAATTTTAACATTTATATGGAAATGCAATTCATCTAAATCAGCACACCTAAGTTTATAAAGGAATAAATTTGGAAAAAATCATATTTCCTAATTTCAAATCATGTCATAAATCTACAGTATCAAATTAGTATGGTATTTTCACAAAGATAGATAATCTTTGTATTGGGCTTAGAATGCAGAATTATATACACACCTATTTTTTCAACTAGATCTAAGCAAAGGGTTGTAGGCAATTCTGTAGAGAAAATATAGCATTTTCAACAAATATTGATGGAAAAAATTGGACATCCATATCAGATAATGAACCCTCACACATTATTCAAAATGGATTGTAGATGCTTATACAAAATATAAAAGTATTTTTAAAGAATGAAACCTAGATGAATATCTTCCAGTCCACGGATAGGCAAAGAGTTGATAGACACAGTATAAAACCATGATGAGGAAAATAAAAGGAGGATCTCATATGGCTCAGTAGTTGAGCACCAGCTTCCCATATATGAGATCCAGGGTTCAATCCCTTGCCCCTGTATTTAAAAAAAATTAAAGAAAGGCATGATAAAGGATTTCAAAAAAATGATAAGAAGGCGCTTTTAAATAGAATGCAAAAAGAAGTTATGCACTAGGAGAAAGTATTTGAAAAAGAGAGTTTTTTAAAAGAACTATTATTTAGAAGATATAAAATATTTTACATGTTAATAAGAAAAATTCAACAACCAAATTAAAATTGAACCAATGCTTTGAATGTATTCTTCATTAAAGAAGATTAAACTTTACAAATAATACAAGAAATGATGATAGACTTCATTAGTCATAGTGTAAGTGAAAATGATACTGCTGCTTGCCACTTGAATGGCTAAAATTAAAGATTGATTATATAAAGTGTTGGGGAACATGTGGAACAGCAAAATATCAATGATTTTTTCAGTCCTTAGGTGATATAAGAAGGCTAGAAGGAACTGAAGTTTGTTATTTCCCTTCCCCCCAAGTAAGTTAGACTGGAAATACCCACCTTGGTTTCCCTTGAGGGTAGGCATTTATCAGTGATAACAAACTGCTCTGGTTTTATTTCAGAGTGGTCAGTTTTCAACTCCCCTGCTAGAAAGAGAAGGAGGTTTTTCTCTGAAATTCAGAATAGGAATCAGATGGAGCTCCTGGAGGTAAGACTCGTGGGTGGGGTGCCCCTAAGTCTTGGCCACCTACAAATTTTGTCTTTCAATCTTGCCCATGATTGGACTGCAGTGATTCATCAATTACTCTTTAATTTTCCTTCCTGTGGCTGACTATACCTGAGGTTTCTGCTCCAGGTAAATTGTGATCGCTTTTTATCTGCCTATCTCTGCAGTATTCCAGGAGGGAGATTTCCCTGGAAACCCCATTCTAGGAAGGATCTCTAGTTGATATGCAGTTTTTCAGCTTTTTCCCTTTTGAGAGTGTGGAAGTGATGACTATCTGAGGTCTTTATATGTCAGAATGGAAAACAATTTGTTATTCAATGTTATGTAATTACAAACTTTTCTAATATTATTTATTTATTATATAATATATTTAGCAGAATATACTTTTAATTTCTAAATATATATAATCATATATTGTTACACACACACATATCCTGTAGGTTTTTTTCCCCCTGGAAACCCTGTCTAACATGTAGAGTGCAATCGGTTGCCAAATGAGGAATAAGGAAAATGTATGAATAAAGGAAAATTCATGTAAAATAAAATAAGCATTAGGAACCTGGCATGGATCCATGTGTATAGTCTGCTCTAAACAAAGGGGTAAGATTAATTCTACTCTGTTACCTTTAGATTCTACTGGCACTGTCTCTCTCCTCCAACCCTGGGGAAAGTAAGACAAACATCCAAAACAAAAGCTAATGCAATAAAAATTGATTAATAATTCTGGATTTTCCTAATTCTAACTACCCTAATACTCACAGGTACCTAGTAACTCATAAGTGTACATAACTATGGACTTTCTAATGGGTATAATTAAATTTGTGAAAATGTCTTCCAATCTCCATCATAAGGGCAACAATTTTGTGTTGCTAAGGAAAATTTTAATGCTCTTTTGAAACTCTAGGATCACATTAATGCAGTTAGATGATATAGAAGAATTCAACATATCTGAATTATGTATTATATACCAGGGTCAAAAATTCATGAATATAGCTTTTGAGAAGAAAATTCTAAGATAGAGGACAGATAGAAAAACAAACGTCTATAATATTTCATCAGTGCCATACATAACAGTATTCCGGAACCTTTTATATGATGGCCCTCAAGAAATGAATGCAAGAGAAACAAGCCTTAAAGCAGTCTATATGACAACTATAACAGTATTGGCTTTACTTGTTAATTATAAGTATATATATTTGGCTGCTTCTAAAAGCACATGGGAGTTTTTCCCTCTGGTCATTCTTGTGTCTTTTAATTTAAAGTGTTCTGAGCAAGGAATCCCCAAAAGATGCTTTTTGATGGCAGATTTGCGTAAGAGTCCAAAGCTTCCCACATCAGTTTGCTAGTCCATAGTACAATCCAGAAATAGACAAGAACCTGGTCTGAAGGACCATCTTGACAAAGAAAACTAAATTGTTGCAGAAGAATTAAACATGATGGTTAGTATTCACCAATTAAAAAAACATTTTGAGATTAAATCATTGTGAACTCAAATGCTTCTTTGTTTTATATAAAATTTGGCCTTACTCTTTCCAAATTTGCAAGTTTATATTCCTCTGGAATGCATTCCTATCAGCTATATTCAGGGGATGCCATTCAGTAAATATGGATGAAAATTTGGGAACAAATTAAGGTTTCAGCCTGTATTTGTATTTGAGAAAAAGTATTTAAGCATAATGAAACTTGTTTGGGTTTTAGAATCATTCAAAAAGCCCAGATTGAGTCTTTCCCTTAACATTTGTGTAAACTTGGATTTGGTTGTAATAAACATGTATATATAAATATACACACACCAATAATGTAAATGTTTTCTCCAATAAATTATTGGGGTAGTAATAAACCCCCACTAGGATATACTGAAGATCAATTAACTGGTATATGTAAAATATCTAATAAGGTGCCTGGAATATAGTACCTATAACTTATGCTATTTAAACATTTGACTCTAAATCCATCAAAGAATTAAGCATATGAATTTCATTTTCACAATTTTTTCTTTATAATAAATGTGATGATAGTTTAAAAATCTGAAAAAAAAAAACAGCTATATTAGCCATTGTTGGGATTTTATACTATCCATATCCTCTTGTGTACGTAGACATAATCCACACATCTCAACAGCTTTTTCCTTCTTCAGTTTTCTCTTTTTTCTTCTTCAATTTTCTTATTCTTTTCTTTCAATCATTTTTTATTTCAAAATGTAGAAAGCACATATTTCCTAGGATAATTTTTCTCTAGGGATTTAATTTATAAGGGAATTTTGGTAGAGACTGAGGGTTAGTTAGGAAAAAGGTGCACTTGAAATTAGCCCCAAAACACTGCATTTATTTGCATGTGATTATGTGCAGATGCATGAGTGTTTGTGTGTGTGTGTGTATTTGTGACAGAGTGGAAGGGGGAAGGAGAAAGGAAGAGAGAGGGAGTGACAAAATGTCAAAGAGAGAATGAAAGAGAGAGAGGGAGAGAGGGAGGGTAGAAGGAAGAGAAAGAGAGAGAATGGATTTGCATATAGTTGAAGGCGATTTTAAGCATTAGAATAAGACCAGAAATGAAATGATTTCAGCATAGTTCTAGGAAATATTTCAGCATGATTTTGCTTTTTAATAGGATTCTCAGCCACTAATCTCTGGGCTGTGCTTTTAAGGATCTTTTCCTACTTTTTAAGTGTTTCTTTTCCCAATTGATGTGGAATCATTGTAGTTACAGCAAGATTGGACCCAAATGTTCAGAGATCCTGAGGTTTGCACCAAAATTAGGGAAATATTCTAAACCAAGAGCTTGGCTTTTTATAGTTACAGTTCTCTAGTTATTTTAGAATATTTTCTATAGTTCTACTGTAAATTTATTCCTAGATATATTGTGTTCTTTAACTAATTAGGTTAATTGACATACACAGAGGGTAGATGTAGATATTCTCAATTTGTGAATATGTGCTATGTTAAGTTGAATTTTGAGCCCAGAATACTTGCACCAATATCCATGTCTATCTCATATTTAGTATTTGTCTAACATAAGTAAAACAACTGACAGGTGAATTAATTTATGACTATGATGGAATCCCATTTTATTACACAAGCATTTATCCTCAGCAAAACATTTTCAGGGAGCTGTTCTGAGGATATGGTTTATGTTAGAACCTTAAGCCTTTCTGATATGATTGGCTTCATTTCTTTTGCCCTTGGCAGAAAGTAAGTGGACCCAATATCTTTGGTTCCACTTGCCAGTTGGATAAGAAATCTCAACAGAATGAGGTGATTAGTGCTAGCAATGTAGAACTATCAGGATATTCAAAACCATATGCTCATATTCATGTTCCTTAGACTAGGGATGAGTACACTCGATACTCTAGAATAAAATCCAAACAGCAACCCATTGAAAATAATAGTTTTTTTGACAAAAGATGACTTGGATGAGGAGGGCCTTTTGACATGGGCTAAAGGTGATGCTTTCAACATATTTTCTCCTTCCTCCCAAATAAACTGCATCTGAGTGTCTGCACATATCTAAAAGTATGCTCAAATGAGCAGTAAATCCTTCATCTTATTACATCATTCAACATGCCAAGAGAGAACACTTACCTTTCTAAAGTTTTTTCTAATGGCATCCTCAAAATATGCTTTTAACATAATTAGGAGAAAGGTGAGGCTTTAATAATGTCCCATATTCATTTATTCAGAGACGTAGCTATTGGTGTATCTAATTCCCTATTTCTAGCAAACCAATGTCCTGAACTTCAACCATACATGAGAAGAAGTAAAGTCAATAAAAATATTAACAACTAAATTAGGTTATTTCTATGATATGATTAATATTCTGGGTTTTTTTAAATTTCAAGAATAAATATTTAGTTTCAGGGGAGGTGTAGAATTATAGGGTGATTTGGGTCTCCACACAAAATATTAGTAGGATAGAAAAAGGGAGGGAGTTGCTTACAATTATGCAAGCAGTTAGTGGTAGAGATGGAGAAACACCTCATTTATTTTGCAATAATGGAAAACAGCTGGTCCCATAAGCCTATGGCTAACACAGCATAGCCTTGAAGAGCATGGAATCTGGCACAGGGTAAAGTTTCTTATCTTAGATCTGCTTCTATGTATCTTAATGATATAATTAATTGAGCCCTCTTATGCCTCCAGTGTCCCATATATAAAATGAGAATAAGAATATTACCTACTTAGGTTTGGGTTTTTATGGGAATTAATACATGCATAATATTTATAAAATATAACAATTAAAATATGTTCTCAGTGAAAAATCATTTAACATGACAAAACAGCCCTAACTTAAAAAGATTTTAAAAGATAAAACCTTTAATAAATCTACCTTCACCTGCATTGTTTTTCAAGTAATAATTCACACCAATTTTAAACGTGCTATTACATGTTTAATGTTATGTATTATTTCAGATAATTTAAATTTCTCTTGTTTACTCTGGACTCACATTACCTCATGGAAAATCAGAACAATGTCACTGAAAGGGAAGGACAAACAGATAGAGCTACTTTTCTGTTTCTTTTTCCTGCTCTGTTTCTTGGTGGTCTTAATGGAGAACTTCATCATCTTACAGTTACCTACAGCCATCTAATTGAACAGCCAATGAACTATTTTCTCTGCCAACCATCCCTCATGTACCTCTCTTTCACTTCTGTTGTAATTCCCCAGCTAATCAGAGGCCTAGAATCAGAGAGAAAAATCATTTCCTATAACAACTGTATGACCTAGAACTTCATTATGCACTTAATGGCAGCTGTGGAAATATTCATCTTGGTGTCTATGGCTTTTGACCGCTATGTAGCCATTCTCAAGCCCCTGCACTCTATGGTGATCATGAACAGGCAGAGATGTAACATGCTGATTATCAAGGCCTGGAGTGTGGGCTTTTGTCACTCTATTGATCTACTGCTCATCGTAGTCAATTTACCTTTCTGTGGCCCTAATCAAATCAATCACTACATTTGTGATGTGAAGCCTCTTTTGAAACTGATCTGCAAAGACATACATGTTTTTAGTGTCTTAGTTATTATCAATTCAGGGATTTCAGGGGGTTTAATTTTCCCTGTCCTGGTGGCATCTTACATAAGAATACTGTAAAATCTTAGGACACACACCTTTGTAGCATGACACAAAGCTCTTTCAACCTGTAGCTCTCACATAATTGCTGTAATTTTGTTTTTTGTGCCCTGAATCTATATATATATTCTATCTGCTGGCAGTGAGAACAAGGAAAAGGAAATCTCTGTGTTTTATACTGTGATTTATGCTGAATCCTTTCATCTGTGCACTGAGAATTGTGGGGATAAAAATTGCCTTGCAAGTGGCTACTGGCTCCACCTCATTGTTATAATTTCTTCCATTGCTAGAATCACCATATGTGAACAACAGAATACCATCAAGTCCACTCTAGTCCATAGTTCTTCCCCTAATCCTGAGGGGAGTGGGATGGTGATGTTCACTCCACCTCCAAGTGAGAGAGGGCTTAAATCCCATGGATATTGTGGGTGGGATGGATTCCGTGTAATATTTTGGGTAATCTAAGCACCACTTAAAAAAAAAAAAAAAAAAAATATATATATATATATATATATATATATATATATATAACATTTTTGTAAGCAAATGCACATATATGCATATATATTTATATATCATTTTGTAAATGTTGGTATGTATTGTGAAAATTTTGATTTTTACCCACACAAAAAAAATTGCCTTGCAAAGGTTATGGTCTCAAATGCTACCTTGAGAATTAAAGTTAATAAGGTGATATTCATTGTGATTCCCATGCTGTGTCCCCAGTATAGCTATTATTCACATCACTGTAGAATGAAGGTAAGCTTTCCTTGGGAGTTCGATTAAATAACTTGTGACATTACAAAAATATAAAGAACATATTACTATTATTCATGAAGGAACCTTCACTTTAAAGGGTCTAAATTGTTCCCGGTGTGAGCACTTGTATTTGAGGAACACAAGAAGTATCTATCTAAACTGTATCTTTAATCCTGACAAACCCTCTTCAGAAATTTACAAAAAAAAGCTGTTTTCCTTGGAATAATTTAGAACCTCCTATCCTGATAATCGGAAATCTCCTCAAATTGGCTCATGTCCAGTTTAATCATCATAGAGATTACTGCATTGGAAAAGCACAATGTTACAAAATATAATAGATTTTTCATGTCAACGATACCTACGTGATGTCTTTTCTATTGCCACTTTTTTTCTTTTGTTTTCCTTTGTTTAGATGATTTAAGCAAATATAACGCACTCCTCTACATTTGCCAAACAGATTGATCTCTCACTTCCAGGTTTTGTTTTCTGCTCTCTTCTCTATTTAGGATGCCTCTTCTCCTATATTTGAGGGTCATGACTTCACACTAATTCTTATATTATATGATTCAAGAAAATTTTGCATACTCATCAAATGACCAGAATTACAAGCATACTATGGAGATATTATGGGATTTGTTCCCGACCACTGAAGTAAAGCAAATATCACAGAAAACAAAGTCACATATTTTTGGTTTCCCAGTATATAAAAAGTTATGTTTACACACTAATGTAGTCTATTAACTGTAAGATAACTTTATGTCTGAAAAAAACATGTACATATATTAATTAAAAATACTTTACTACCAAAAATACTAACTAACTTCTGATCCTCCAGAAATCCTAAACTTTTTGCTAGTGTGGGGTCTTGCTTTGATGTTGAAGGTTTCTCATTTATCAGGGTGGGGGTACCCGAAGGTAGGTGTGGCTGTGCCAATTTCTTAAAATAAAACAACTGTGAAGTTTGCTGCAATGATTAACTCTTTCTTTCATGATAGTTCTCTGTAGCATTTTTTGATTTGTTTGTTTTGTTTTTATTGTGGGTAAAAATAAAAAATTTCAAAATACATACCAATATTTGCAAAATGATATATAAATATATATGCATATATGTGCATTTGCTTACAAAAACGTTATTTATGTATATATATATAAATATATTTTAAGAGGTGCTTAGATACCCAAAATATTACACGGAACCCACTGGGATTCCCATGTTGCCCACCTCCCACACCTCCCACCACATCCCACACAAACATCTCCCACAGTGTGGCCCACCACCCTCAATGGACTTACACATCCTGGGGCCTTGCCACCAACCATAGACCACAGTTCACACCGTAGACCACACTCTGATCTCTGTAGCATTTTTGCTGTTTGATACCATTTTGCCCACAATAGGATTTATTTCAAAATTGAAGTCAATATTCTCAAACCCTGTGACTGCTTTATAAACTGAGTTTATGTAATATTCTAAATCCTTTGGTGTCCTTTCAACAATATTCACAATATTTTCACCAGGAGTAGGTTACATATCAAAAGACCGCATTGTTTGCTCATCCCTAAGAAGCAACTCCTCATCCATTCCATTGATGTATTATTATGAGATAGCAGCCAAACATTCACATCTTTGAGCTACATTTCTAATACTATTTCACTTCCTATTTTCAATATATCTGTAGTTACTTCCTCCACTGAAGTCTTGAACTACTCAAGGTCATCTATGAGGATAGGAATCAACTTCTTCCAAACTGTTGCTAATGTTGGTATTTGACCTACTCCCATGAATCACTAATGTAATTACTTTCCTAAAATTGTGAATACTTTCCAGAAGGTTTTCAATTTACTTTGCCCTTATCCATCAGAGGAATTATGCACTGTGTCAGCTAGAGCCCTCCAAAATGAATTTGTTAAATGAAAACACCGGAAAGTTAAAATTACTCCTAATACAAGGGATGCAGAATGGATGCCCTATTTGCAAGCATGAAAACAAAATTAATCTCATTGTACATCCCCAAGAGAGCTACTGGATGACCAATTGCATTGCCAATAAGCAGTAACATTTAAAAGGATTCTTCATTCTGAACAATATATCTCAATAATGGGGTTAAAATATTCCATATATCATGTTGTAAACAGATGTGCTGTTACCCAGGCTTTGTTTTTCCAATTATAGAGCACAGGTAGAGTAGATTTAACTTAATTCTTAAGGGCCCTAGGATTTACAGAATGGCAAAGAACATTGGCTTAATCTTAAAGTCTCCAGGTGCATTAGCCCTTAACACGACTATCAAATTGGCCTTTGAAGTTTTGAAGCCAAACAGTGACTACTCGCTATCCAGCAAAGTCCTCCATATATTTTCTTCCAATATAAGGCTGCTAGATCTTATACTTTTTAAGTTATGGACATGGCTTCTTTCCTTAAATCTCATTAACCAGTATCTGCTAGCTTCAAACTATTTTTCTGCAGCTTCTCACCTCTCTCAGCCTTGATGGAATTGAAGAAATTTAGGGCCTTCCTAATGACTAAGCTTCAGATTCAGGGAATGTTGTGGCTGCTTTAATCTTCTATCCAGAACATTAAAATATTCATTATATCAGCAATAAGACTGATTTACTTTCTTATCATTCAGATGTTCACTGGAATAGCACTGTTAATGTCTATCAAGAATGTTTCCTTTGCATTCACAACTTGCTAACTCTTTGGTATAGTATTTTGTCCTACCTCAGCTTTCACTCTGCCTTTCTTGGTAAGCTTAATCATTTCTAGATTTTTTATTAAAGTGAAAGATATGTAGCTCTTCTTTTCACTAGAACACATAGTGGCTATTATAGGTTTATTAATTGGTCTACTTTCAATTTTGTTGTGTCTCAGGGAATAGTGAGGCTCCAGGAGAGGGAGAGAGAAGGGAATGCAATTGATGGTTGGTGGAGCAGTTAGAACATATAGAACATTGTTCAGTTAAGTTTACTATTTAACATGGGAGACTCTGAATTTTGAGGAGAATACAGCAAAAGACCTATCCCATAATAGAGAATGTTTTGTGACAAATATTAAATATTTTATTATAGTTAGTTTTGATTTGTTTTTAAAGGTCCCACACAATTGAATGGTTGAAAATATGATGAAACTATTTATTAGGCCCAGACCCAAAATCTCATGAATTGAAATGATCTATTTGCTAGTAGTCCTTTCTAGCATTCATTTTCCAACCTGTAACCCAATGCCTGGTGTTGAAAAAAATGACAAATCAATGTATGATGAATTTGACTTGCTAAGCATATGAATGTAAGCATAGGAAATTTAAGAACTATTTTAGGTCATAAATATGTAATTTACAAAATTCTATCAATTAATTAATTTTTTTAGAAATTTAAAGTACACCATAATAATTTTTTACTAGACTACCACAACTTAGCTTGAAAGCAGTCATATTACACAAGCATATTATTTAAGCTGGAACATGGTCAGAAATCACCAGACTGACAGAAGCTTAGAAGTCAGATATCAAAGTAAGTCAGGAGGTCATTCCAGAGGTTACACTTTTGCAATTCTCAGCTGTATCTCATTGACTGCCACC
>JAKSZT010053968.1:0-11479 GCA_026826555.1 Tolypeutes matacus | reverse complement strand
ATTGTGTAGTTTTCTGTACATGAATTAAATTTCAATGAAATCCCTTTAAAATAATATTAGTTGAGTAATTATTAAATGAATGCGTTATTGGAGGAATATCTGTAAAAACAAATGGCTACAATTTAAATATCAGAGTTTCAAAATCAATGAGCTAAGCATCCATAAGATACTGGAAAATTCATAGTATACAAATAAAAGGGTAATGATATAAACATGAATGAAAAAAACAAAAAGAAACATGCAATCAAAATATGAATATCTTAAGAAATTTACTATGTGTACAAAATTTCTTATACACAATTCCTCAACCCAAAATTATCTGAAAATCATTCTTTCCTTTAACTTTGAAGGGAAACTAAATTAATGTAAGACTATTTATAAACTTATGGTTCTCTCGATGTTAATATTCAAACATGCTTTATTAAGAAATCCTACCCTAGATTCTATTGGGGTTTAATATAATATAAATTCATATACCACACAATTTTCTAAGATTCTTAAAAATTTGAATTCACAAATATTGGCCAATGTATAGCACATAAAATACTATGAAATGTCATTTAAGAAGACAATGTTAATCTAAAATCTATTCAAATTCATTAAAAAATTAAAAATTAAAAACATGGCACAACAGTAGTGATTCAGGAATTTGAAGAAAATCTGAAAGTTTCTGTAAACCTTTAAAATAAATTTAAACAGTTTTTAAAATATGGAACACCAGTTATACAAATTTTTATAGCAGGTTTTCTAAATATTGAAAGAACAGTTCATTCAGATCCTCTAAACTCCTTCAGAAAAAAAAATAGATAAGAACTTTTAAAATTCACTATATAAAACAGTATAACCTTAATATCAAAACCAAACAAGAAAGGAATTATAGTCTGATCACACTCATGAATATGGATGTAAATTCTGAACACAATATTAGCAATGTGAATTCATATCTACATGACAATTCATGGCTGATATTTATTTATCAAAAAATAGATCCTTCTAAATCAGAGTTCCACATGCTAGTTGAGAAAAATATGTATGATTCTTTCTTAAAAAATGTTTCAAAATGATGTAGAAATTCTTAGCAAGAAAATTATAAGAAAATGTCTCAGATCTGCTGCAGATTATCTCAAAGAAAGAAAAAAGTAAACTTAGAGTGAACATTTCACTGTTGAGAAGATAAAAAAACATTCCACTTAATCAGGAAGAGGTCAAGCATAGCTATTGTCACCCTTTTATCCAATGTTGTTCTGGAGTTTCCGGTATCATAGTATGAAAAAAGAATAGTTTTAAAAATCCAAAAAATTCAAAGGAAAATATAAAACTGTTATTTAAAATTGATGTGAATATCTACATAGAAAAAGAAGCCGTGGCTATATTATAAGAATTATGAAGGGACTAATAGAAGTTTTAAGACATAGGACGTCTCAGCATGATCTCATTGACTGCCACAGTACACAGTGCCTCACAGAACAGGGCTACTGAGGGCTCTAGAGACATCTGGACACTATAAGCCAAGCAAACAAGCTCAGGAATTTGGCACTCTGTCAGTGGGCCTTACTTTGGAATATATGTTCCCTAATGTAAAGGGCTAGACTCATTTATGATTTCCCTACACATGACTCTCCTGCCCCTTTTATTTGAACCTATAATTAGCCCTATACTCATTAAATGTATGTCCCAGAGACTCCAATTTTTGGTCTTTTCATTTGCCCATTGAGCCCTGAATCCCAGCAGCCTTGCAACTCATACTCTCCAATTTATTGTACTTGCACAGGACAAAATACAAAAAGATGATGATGGACAACAGCCATCACAACAAGCAGAGTATCTACAACTGCAAGCAAGACAGTTGCTTCCATCTGTCCCATGGGATCTAAGCCCCTCTCAATCTGAAGCAGAGTAGGCATCACCTCCCCAAAACCCTCAAAGTGTTGGAATGAACAATGAAAGATTTTGTTAATGAGGGAGAGTGTGAGAGATGGAAGGGAATAGTATATGGGAATCCCCTATATTTTTAGTGTAACATTTATATAATCTAAAGCATCTTAATTCAAACTTAAAGTATTCTAAAAGCAATGTTTGGCCAAAAATATATAACATAATTGGTGATGGGGATCTGTGAGCTACATTTTATTATAGAGATGAAGTTGAAAATATTACTTAAAAGGCTTATTTTTACACAAGGTATGATTATAATATCATGTATTTATTAATTTTCCTCAACACTAATGGTTATAGTATCCACCCATAAATTCTAAATTTATCCCTTTTTTGGCAATTGTAATTGCTATTTGTAACTATATATTTTCAAAACTTGAAACCCTATGCTTTTTAGGGAATTGATCACAGAGAAACATGGATGGTTCTTGGAAACCTTCCCTCTTTTTTTTTCCCCTATTCTTTTTTGTTATTGACTTACAACTTCAGATTGCTACATTATCACAAGTTTTTTCTTATAACTTTTGGAAGTAGTTTATTCAGTTGCCACCACTAACGCATTTCATTTCTGGCTATAGATTACACCCTTTCCCCACATTGCTTCTTTGGGCCAGCTTTACTATATCCCTTTTTCATTACAGCTACCTTGGGAATCACTGAATTTGTCAGTGAAGGCTCTGATGTTTCAATTATTTGTAATGGAATCTCTCTTACCCTGTTCCTGGAAACTTGGCACATTTGTGAACTACTGAGAGTAAATGGTTCACAAATGTGCCCGATGCACATTTCAGAGAGGCCTCAATTACAGAAGCTTGTGACTTCATGAAAGACTAATCATAAAAGTGCCTAGAGCTTAGGAGTTCTTTCATTATTTCTAACCTTGGATGAAACATGATGCTATGAAGTGTGGGATCTTCAGTCTGCAAGATTATGAGGGATCTACAGTGCAACTCAGAATTCCCATGGGAGTTCATCTTTGTGGGGTGAATACTGAGCCATGATAATTAAAAGATGGGAGACAGCCAGACCTATAATTCATTTTAACCTTTTCATAGATGGTATTAATGTGCAATATTTCTTGCCTGCCTTTCTAAATATGCTCAATGAGAAACAATAACTCAACCATGTTTGATGTCAAGTTCTTGCTGACTCTCTCATACCTTCCTTTGTATTCCTGTTCCCACATATCTGTTTCACTTCTTTTTTCTGTCAGACTAAATTTGCAGGAATTTTATTTCCAAACAAATTGTTAGCATACAACTTGGCCTCAGGTTTCATTTTCCATGAAAAACAGTCGACAACATGAATCATTAAGGGAATTTAAGAACATTACTAACTTATACAAATTAGGAGGAATATATTTACAATGTACTAAGCTTTCTAAAAAGTTGCATATACAATGGAAGGGTATGAATTTTAGTAAACTGAGGAATCTTGTGGGGAGAAGGATCCACCAGGTATAGAAGGCTAAACCTGAGGAGATGGGCTAGTATTTAGAGTATAGATGGCCCTAAATACTTGGTCTCAAAGTATAGAAGGTATCAAATAGCATAAAAAAAATAATAAAAAATTAAAACAATTCTGGAAAAGAGAAAGAATTATACAATACAAATTATAATTAAAAACTAATTACATGACCTCATATCCTATAAGTCTAGATTTTTTAACCAAATAACCAGAGTCTTTGTGTGTTTGTGAGCCACTATTATTGGACCAAAGTCAAGAAAGCATGCAGAACATCATGGTGTAAAGGCCATGACCATGGTCTGCATATAATGTTATTATGAAAGCCTCTATGAAACTTGATCATTAAATGCCTTTCATAACTTACATATATACATATTTATGGAGAGAGGAGAGAAAAGAAAGGGGGAAGGGACGCATAGAGTGAAGGAGTGAGAAAAGAAAGCAAGAGAGAATGGAATAGTAATATTGCCAGTAATTCCTGAAATATATTTATCACAAATTCAAATTTAAACAATCATATCCAAAATATTAAGTGTTTAATACTTTCAATTAATATTTTCCTATTATTACAAAGTGATAGATACTTTGTCTTGACCAAGAATCTATAAGGATTGTCTCAGTCAAAAGGAGGTTTACTGAGAAAGAAAATCGTCTCATAAATAAGGAAAGATATTTGACTCTCTTTAAAGACTCTTAAGGGGAAAATATGGGAGCAATTTTCTGATAGAATTTAAAAAGATTATTACCCTCTTTAGGTAATCTAGAGTCAATCACCCAATCATATGTTTTACTTAACAAATTTAATCAGACACTCTTCCATTTTTCTATTTTAAAATCTCATCCAACTTTAGTTTTCACTTTTTTTTTCCCTACACAAGTCTCCTATCAAAAGATAATTAGAAGAAATCTAACATGGCCTGTATCCATCATTGCATGATCATGCAAAAAATTTTACCGTTACCCTCAAATACCCTCTCTTCAATCTCTTCTATTCCTCCCTCCCCTTCCCCTCAGGGCCCACAGAGACCACCAGACTTCACTCCTTGAAGGACAAGATTCTTAGATACTTGCAACACCCCAGAGGGCTGGACACATTAGTCTGTCTTCTCCTATTAGGAACTTACCATGCTCTCAAGAGATACATGCCCCTCTGTTTGAGAACATATTGAACCTCCCCAGCATGGGAGTCTAACTCCTTCCCACTCATTATGTGGGTCTCCCACTACTGATACAGCACAATATGGAAAGTAATCACTCACACATTCTCTAGAAGACTGTCCCATGTGCAGCCTGTACCAAATGTCCCTCCCCCATTCAACATGCTAAACCAGTAACACTTCCTTGTCATATTGCCGTAAGAGTTTTCTTAACATTGTAATTTCACCCATGTAACCACCTATCCCCAGTGTACACCTATTCCCTCCCCCCAGCCCTCCTAGTTCCTTGGACCATCCAACCCATACTCACCACCCTACCCCTCTGTCAAACTTTCACTGTCCAATCCAATAGTATCCCAACACCCCAGACATATCTCTGCACTGCCCAACTGCTCACTTTCACCTTATTATACATTTTGCCTATATGGTCATTGGTTCACAACCTTCTCCTTTCCTATTTCTGGCTCTCTGAGTTGGCTTGATTTGCTTAATTCATATCAAAGAATTCATATTATATTTATCCTTCAATGCCTGGCTTGCTTCATTCAACATAATGCCCTCAAGGTTCATCCATGTTATCCCATGTATTAGTACTCTATTTTGTCTTACAGCTGAGCAAAATTCCATAGTACATATATACCTCGTTTTGTTTATCCATTAATCTGTTGATGGGCATTTAGGTTGATTCCAACTTTTGGCAATAGTGAACAATGCCACTATGAATATTGCTGTGCATATATCTGTTCATGTCCTTACTTTCAGTTCTTCTGGGTAGATCCCCAGAAGTGGAATTGCTGGGTCATATGGCAGATCTATAATTAGTTTTTTGAGGAACCACCAAACTGTCCTCCACAATGATTGAACCATTTTACATTCCCATCAGCAGTGGATGAGCATTCCCATTCCTCCACATCATCTCCAGTACTTGTAGCCCTCTTTTTTTTTAATGGCTGCCAATTCTATTAGGTGTAAGATGGACTCTCATTGTAGTTTTGATTTACATTTCCCTAAAAGCTAGTGATGTTGAGCATCTTTTCATGTGCATTTTAGCCATTTGTATTTCTTCTTTGGAGAAGTGTCAGTTCAAATTGCTTTACCATTTTTTAAGTGGGTTGTTTGTCTTTTAATTTTCAAAATATAGGATTTCCTTATATATGCTGGATATTAGTCTCCTATCAGATATATGGTTACCAAATATTTTCTCCCATTCGGTAGGCAGTCTTTTCACTTTCTGGACAAACTCCTTTGAAGTGTAAAATAAATTTTAATTTTGAGGAGGTCCCATTTATTTATATTTTCTTTCACTGCTTGTGTTCTGGTTGTGAATTTCATGAAGCCATTTCCTATTACAAGGTCCTGTAGATGCTTCTTTATATTATCTTCCAAAGTCTTTATGGTCTTGGCTCTTATATTTAGTTCTTTGATCCATCTTGAGTTGATTTTTGTATAAGGTGTGAGATGGTGTTCTCTTTTTTGTGGATATGTATATCCAGTTCTCCCAGCACCATTTGTGGCAGAGGCCATTCTCTGCCAGTTGAGTGGACTTGGTGGCCTTGTCAAATATCAGATAATTTTTTATGTGATGATCTATATCAGAGATCTCAATTCAGTCTCATTGGTCAGTATGTCTATCCTTGTGCCAATACCATGCCATTTTGACCACTGTAGCTGATTAATATGCTTTTAAGTTAGGTAGTGTGATTCCTCTGATTTTGTTTTTCTTTTTCAATACTTCTTTGGCTATTCGAGGCCTCTTGCCCTTCCTAATAAATTTCATAGTTAAGTTTTTACAGTTCTGTAAAAAATGCTGTGTTGGTTTTTATTGGGATTGCATTAAATATGGATATTGCTTTGGGTAAGATAGACATCTTCATGATGTTTAGTCTTCCTTTCCATGAACAGGAAATATTATTCCATTTATTTAACTCTTCTTTTATTCCCTTTTACAATGTTGTGTAGCTTTCTGCATAGAAGTCATTTATATCTTTAGTTATGTTATTGCTAGGTATGTGATTTTTTAAGTTACTCTTGTAAATGGTATTTTTCTCTTGATTTCCTTCTCTGCATTGACACAGTGGGTTGAGATTCAAACAACAACTGAAATGTTATTGAATTCTTATCTGGATAGCTCTGCCACATCCTCTCATGGAACAGCAAAATTCCCCCAAGTGCAGGGCAATGACGAATGAAGAAGGATGGTTCATTGATGGGCACTTGGTGACTATGCTTGAGAGCCTTTTGCTCTTGAATTTGCAACTTAGCCTAGTGTTGGATAGTTCCTAATAGTTGCCTCCTGAGAGCCTTCTTTTTGCTCATATGTGGCCTCTCTCTAAGAAAATCTCAGCATATAAATGCATTACCTTTCCCCAGTGTGGGACATGACTCCCAGGGATGAAACTCTCTGGCACTGAGGAATTACTATTAAGCACAGGGTGGTTATACAACTGGAAAAAGACCTTGAATAAAAGGGGGAAAAAGTAAAGACATATGAGTGTACATACCTTAGAGATTCCAAAGTAAGTTGGGAGGTCATCAAAGAAATAATGCTTAAGCATTTCTCAGCAGGATCTCTTAGACAACCAACATAGATGCTACCCCAATAGTGGGGATCCTGAGGGCCCTGTAGACACCCAGTACCTACTCTCATAGCAGATAACTCCAGGGATTGATGCATTGCCAGTGGGCCCTACTTTGGGTTTTGTGCTCACAAGTGTGACAGAGTTGGACTCAAATGTGATTTCTCTACACATGCATCTTCTGTCCCTTTTATTTGAACTTATAGTTGGTACTTGAGTTGGTAGGTGTATGTCCAAATGACTTTACTCTCTGCAGTCTCCATGTGCCGTCTGGCCCTGAAATTCACTGGAGTTGCAATACCTACTCTCCAGTTCATTGGACTCACCCAGGACAACTAACTAGGAGATGATGATGGACAACAACCAGCTCAAGGAACCTAGAGAGTCTATAATTGCAAGCAAGAGTCTCATCCATCTGCCCCATGGGAACCATGCCCCTCTCAATTATAGGTGGAATGGGAAACACCACCCCAGAATTGTCAGGATAGAGGAATGAACTATGAACTAAAGTAGTCTTACTGGTATTCTACTATAGATTTATTGTGAGTCTAACAATGGAAGAACATATATCATTTATGTGGAGGCAGTGGCCACTAGAGGTTTTGAGAGCAGGAAGAGGTAAATAAAGGTGAAATATGGGGGAATTTGGGGGAATTGGGAATTTTCCTGAGGGATATTAAAATTACAGATATAGGCCATTACATATTTTGCCATAACCTACAAAATTGTGTGAGAGACATTGTAAAATAACAATGTAAACTATGTTAATTGGCAATGTTCTAAAATGTTTTTGTCAACTGTAACTAATGTACCACACTAATGATAGATGTTCTTAAAGTGTAAAAATGTGGGAGGTGTAGGAAGCAGGGCATATGGGAATCCTTTATAATTTTATGTAAAGTTTATGTGATCTAAATACTTTTTTAAAAAAAAATAAAATTCATTAAAAAAACAGAACAAAACAAAAATGAAGAATTTACATCCACTAAAAAAAAGATTATTAGAGAGTCCCTATCTTGCCCTGGAGGCCCACGATGCCTCATGAGCTCTTCCATGGCTGGAATTAGAAGCTCCACTTCCCCAAAATAAGGGAGGAACAGATGGTTGGGCATCAACTTCAGCTAATGATATAGTAAATTCAGCAGGCTAAAGTATATTCCTAAGAACAGCTAAAGTTTGAACCTGTCAAAGTCAGAAAGTGGCCAGTAGGTGCCATTTTGATGCCAAATCCAGCATGAGGGGAAACCCACCTGACTGAAAATCACAGTGATAGTAAAGACCAGTTTCTTTCACTCAGATTGGCCTGCAGCCCTAGCCTAGGCTTCAGCCAAACTTTTACCAAGGAGGAAGCTGGTGGGCCCTCCACCAGCCTATACAATTAACTGCATGTACATTTAGCTGGCACAGACTGAATAATCAGAAGTATACTAGGGCAGCTGTGGTTATTTAGACCTGCACTGCATACATTCTTGCTCACATCTTCAGCTCCCTTTCCACTCCAGGCA
Organism: Tolypeutes matacus; assembly: GCA_026826555.1. Lineage (NCBI taxonomy): Eukaryota > Metazoa > Chordata > Mammalia > Cingulata > Chlamyphoridae > Tolypeutes > Tolypeutes matacus. The sequence goes on along the minus strand of JAKSZT010053968.1, from coordinate 2,839 downwards.
GGGAAAAAGGGGCATGAAACTTCATTAGTCTCTCTGTGCAATGACAGTGTAGGCCTGCATGACTTGAATTATTCCCCACAGTTGTGGCTCTCTCCCTCCCCTGGCAAAGGAGAAAGTTGGGAGAAGCTTCATTTTTCCTTGGGGCCATGTGGGCAGCTTGAGCCACATGGCTTATAGCATGAATAACATCTTTGGCTTCTACTATGCAGAAAGCCCTAAACTAAAGAGAAAAACTGCACTCAGAATAAATACTCTAATAAGCCAGATATTGAGACACTAAGAAAAAATTAGAATCCACAACAAGAAACAGGAAGATATGGCCCAATGGAAGGAACAAGAAAAGCCTCCAGATGACAAAAAGGATTTGTGACAACTAATCATAGATGTTCAAACAAGTCTCCTTAATAAAGGCAATGAGAAGGCTAAAGAAATTAAGGATACTAAGAAGATATTGGATGAGCACAAAGGAGAATTTGAAAGCATACCTAGAAAAAATAGCAGAATTTATGGGAATGAAGGTTGCAATAAATGAAATTAAAAATAGACTACAATCATATAATAGCAGATTCAAATAGGCAGAAGAAACGATTAGTGAGGTTAAAGAAATGGCCTCTGAAAATGAACATACAAAAGAACAGATGAAAAGATTGTAAAAACTTGCATAATTTCTCAGGGAACTAAACAAAAGCAAGAGATGTGCAAACACCTGTGTCATGGGTGTCCCAGAAGAAGAGAAGGGAAAGAAGAGAATATTTGAAGATACAATGCTATAGAAAATTTCCTAACCCTATTTAAGTACATAGATATCCATGTCCAAGAAGCACGATGTACTCCCATGCAAAAAAATCTGAATAAACCAATTCTGAGACACATACTAATCAGAATGTCAAATGCCGAAGACAAAGAGAGAATTCTGAGAGCAACAAGATAAAATCAATGAATAATATATAAGAGACACCCAATCAGATTAAGTGCTTATTTCTTACCAGAAACAATGGAGGCAAGAAGATATATTTAAGATACTGCAAGAGAAAAATTTCCAGCCAAGAATCTTATATCCAGCAAGATTGTCTTTCAAACATGAAGGTGAATTTAGAATATTCACAGATAAACAGAAAGTGAGAGAGTTTTTAACCTAGAGACCTGCTTTTCAGGAAATACTAGAGGGTTTGCTACAGCCTGAAATGAAAAGACAGAAGATAGAGGTCTGGAAGAGAGTCTAGAAATGATTACATCAATAGAAGTAACTAAAAGTGTCAAAAGAGTGGGGAAAATAAAATATGGCAGATAAAACCCAAATTTTCAGGAATAAACTTAACCAACAATTTAAAACACTTATATTCAGAAATCTAAAGCTCATTGTTAAAAGAAATAATAAAGAAAGACCTAAATAATTGGAAGAACATTCCATGTTCAAGGATTGGAAGACTAAATATCATTAAAAAGTCAATTCTACTCAAATTGATAAATACATTCAATGCAATCCCGATAAAAATTCCACCACCATTTTTTAAATAAATGGAAAACATTCTTATCAAAGTTATTGGGAAGGGAAAGCCATCCTGAATAAGCAAGAAATGTCTTACGAAGGAAAAGCAAAGTGGGAGGACTCTCATTTCCAGACTTTAAATCATATTACTGCTACAGTGTTAAAAACAGCATAGTACTGACATAAAGACAAACATATAGACCACATCTATAGTCAAGTGGTTTTCAACTAGCCTGTCAAACCTACCCAGCTCGGGTTGAATAATCCATTCAACCAAAGGTGATGAGAAAACTGTATATCCATACCAAAACAAAGAAAGACACCATCTATCTCACACCTTTTACAAAAATTAACTCAAAATGAATCAAAATCTTAAATATAAAAGCAAGAACCACAAAGGTTCTAGAAATAAATGTAGGAAAATATCTTCCAGGTCTGGTGGTAGCTGGTGTATTCTTAAAGGAGATAAGAGGACGACTGAGATGGACTATTGATATTTCATGTATGTAGAAGTTTTAATTAGCTTTATTATAAAAGTTTGGAAATATACAGATTTGGTGGTAACACATTATAGTGAGTAACAGCTGGTTTATAAATGGGGATGTGGCTGAAAATGGTAGTCTAGGGATGTAAATGCCAACTGACAGAAAGCTAGAAAATAATCCAGGGACAGAGTAGCACAGTAAACCCATAGGTGGATGAGAATTGTGGTTGATGGTACAGATGGAAGAATGGCTTTTGTGAGCTAGAGCAGATGTACATCACTATTGCAGGGTGGTGGGAATATGGAGAAGCATGGGAAAAATACAACTGGAGTGACCTATTGACTGTGGTTAACAGTAATAATGTAATATTCTTGCATCTATGCCAAAGATGTACTGTGTTGATAATGGGGGAGTATGGAATATATGTGCCAAATATATGCTATAGACTTGGCATTAATCAGGTGATAATATCTCATAATCTGTAACAAGTGTTCCACCACCGTATGGTGTGCTGATAGAGGGGTGTTGTTTGGGAATTCTGCACACGTGTACTATTGTTTTGTAAGTTTACAACTTCTGTCATAAAAATATATTTAAAAAATTATAATAAGGTGGTTTTGGGGAAAATACTCCAAATGTAAGATAAGGACTATAATTAGTAGTAAGATTTTGACAATATTCTTTCATAATTTGTAACAAATGTTTCACAACAATACAAAGTGTTGGTGGGTGGTTGATGTATATGGGACACTTGTATGATGTCATGAAAGTTTGCTTTCTAAGTTCACAACTTTTACTATACACTTACTGTTTATGTTTGTTCATTTATAAATAATGTAAAAATAATAACAATATTAGTGTGAGT
>JAKSZT010053967.1:514084-557020 GCA_026826555.1 Tolypeutes matacus | reverse complement strand
TTCCTACAACAATGCCAGTTTCTTCTTATTGGAAATACAAGTAAGTTTTTGCCCTTTGCTGCTATGCAAGTGTTTACGCTTATTTTCAACTTCAAAATGCTGCTTTGGCCTAACGCTCATTGAATGCAGTCAATACTTCAGTTTTGAAAACCAATACAGAAAATGATTTTATTGGCTGCTTTTCATGTCTTTTCACTGATAATCAGCTTCAAAGCACTGGTTTCACTAAACTGTCTTGGAAAGCAGGAGGTATTTCATGTTTGAAAGTTAAACAGATACTTTTTCGCTTCTGTGCACCTGCTTGCACTCACAATGCGAACACTCTGGTTTATCCTAATGCTACACCAATGCGGTAGTTCCTTCTTTAAATATCTGAAAAACCTTTCTGTTTTATTTAAGGTTGTGCCTGTGTTTTCATTTACAGGTATCTTCAAAACAGTGGTTTTACCAAACACGCTGTGAATGCAGTAGGCACTTTGCCTTTGAAAGCTTAGTAAGATACTTGTTTGTTTCGCTGCTATGCACTTGCCTTCACTCACAATGTTAAAACCCCGATTTTACGAATTTCTCTGCTCACACAGGAATTTCTTCGGCTTTGAAATGTAAGGTTTGTGGTTTGTTTGTTGTCATACCCGAGTTTTCAAGTACCAGCACTGGTTTCACCTAACACAGTGTGAATTCAGGAGGAAACTCATCTTTGAAAATCAAATGATGAAACTGTTTGTTTTCCTTTTAATCACTTGTTTCCACCCATTATGATAAACCCTGATTTTACCAAGACAATGCTGCAGTTTTTTCTACTTGGAAATCTAAGTTAGATTCCTCCCTTTGCTGCTATGCTAGTGTTTACACTCATAATCAACTTCAAAATGCTGCTTTAGCCTAACCCTGGGTGAATGCAGTCAATACTTCAGTTTAGAAAACAAATATAGAAACTGGTTTTATTGGCTGCTTTTCATGTCTTTTCACTGATAATCAGCTTCAAAGCACTGGTTCCACTAAAGTGTCTTTAAAAGAAGGAGGTATTTCACGTTGGAAAGATAATTCAGATAACGGTTGATTTCTGTGCACCTGCTTGCACCCATTATGCCAACACTCTGGTTAATCCTAATGCTACTCCAATATAGTAGTTTCTTTACTTTACATATCTGAAAAACATTTGTTTTATGTGCGGTTGTGCCTGTGTTTTCATTTACAGATATCTTCAAAACACTGCGTTTACCAAACACGCTTGTGAATTCAGTAGGCACTTTCCTTTTGAAAGCCTATTAAGTTACTTGTTTGTTTGGCTGCTATGCACTTGCCTTCACTCACATTGTTAATACCCCGATTTTACGAATTTCTCTGCTCACACAGGAATTTCTTCAGCTTTCACATGTAAGTTTTGTGGTTTCTTTCCTGTCATGCCTGTGTTTTCAAGTAAAAGCCCTGGTTTCACCTAACACGGTGTGAATTCAGGGGGAAACTCATTATTCAAAAACAAGTAAGGTACTTGTTTGTTTTGCTTTTCTTCACTTGTTTTCACCAATTTGGTCAAAAGCCTTTTTTTCCTACGACAATGCCACAGTTTCTTCTTATTGGAAATACATGTAAGTTTTTGCTCTTTGCTGCTTTGCAAGTGTTTACGCTTATTTTCAACTTCAAAATGCTGCTTTAGCCTAACGCTCATTGAATGCAGTCAATACTTCAGTTTTGAAAACGAATACAGAATATGATTTTATTGGATGCTTTTCAAGTATTTTCACTGATAATCAGCTTCAAAGCACTGGTTTCACTAAACTGTCTTGGAAAGTAGGAGGTATTTCATGTTTGAAAGTTAAACAGATACTTTTTCGCTTATGTGCACCTGATTGCACTCACAATGCCAACACTCTGGTTTATCCTAATGCTACACCAATGCGGTAGTTCCTTCTTTAAATACTTGAAAAACCTTTCTGTTTTATTTGTGGCTGTGCCTATGTTTTCATTTACAGGTATCTTCAAAACAGTGGTTTTACCAAACATGCTGTGAATGCAGTAGGCACTTTGCCTTTGAAAGCTTAGTAAGATACTTGTTTGTTTGGCTGCTATGCACTTTCCTTCATCACAATTTAAAATCCCTGATTTTACGAATTTCTCTGCCCACACAGTAATTTCTTCGGCTTTCAAATGTAAGGTTTGTGGTTTGTTTGTTGTCATGCCCGAGTTTTCAAGTACCAGCACTTGTTTCACCTAATACAGTGTGTATTCAGGAGGAAACTCATCTTTGAAAATCAAATGATGAAACTGTTTGTTTTCCTTTTAATCACTTGTTTCCACCCATTATGTCGAACCCTGCTTTTACCAAGACAATGCTGCAGTTTTTTCTACTTGGAAATCTAAGTTAGATTCCTCCCTTTGCTGCTAGGCTAGTGTTTACACTCATAATCAACTTCAAAATGCAGCTTTAGCCTAACCCTGGGTGAATGTAGTCAATACTTCAGTTTTGAAAACAAATATAGAAACTGGTTTTATTGGCTGCTTTTCATGTCTTTTCACTGATAATCAGCTTCAAAGCACTGGTTTCACTAAACTGTCTTGGCAAGCAGGAGGTATTTCATGTTTGAAAGTTAAACAGATACTTTTTGGCTTCTGTGCACCTGCTTGCACTCACAATGCGAACACTCTGGTTTATCCTAATGCTACACCAATGCGGTAGTTCCTTCTTTAAATACCTGAAAAACCTTTCTGTTTTATTTGTGGCTGTGCCTGTGTTTTCATTTACAGGTATCTTCAAAACAGTGGTTTTACCAAACACGCTGTGAATGCAGTAGGCACTTTCCCTTTGAAAGCTTAGTAAGATACTTGTTTGTTTGGCTGCTATGCACTTTCCTTCATCACAATTTAAAATCCCTGATTTTACGAATTTCTCTGCCCACACAGTAATTTCTTCATCTTTCAAATATAAGGTTTGTGGTTTGTTTGTTGTCATGCCCGAGTTTTCAAGTACTAGCACTGGTTTCACCTAACACAGTGTGAATTCAGGAGGAAACTCATCTTTGGAAATCAAATGGTGAAACTGTTTGTTTTCCTTTTAATCACTTGTTTCCACCCATTATGATAAACCCTGATTTTACCAAGACAATGCTGCAGTTTTTTCTACTTGGAAATCTAAGTTAGATTCCTCCCTTTGCTGCTATGCTAGTGTTTACACTCATAATGAACTTCAAAATGCTGCTTTAGCCTAACCCTGGGTGAATGCAGTCAATACTTCAGTTTAGAAAACAAATATAGAAACTGGTTTTATTGGCTGCTTTTCATGTCTTTTCACTGATAATCAGCTTCAAAGCACTGGTTCCACTAAAGTGTCTTTAAAAGCAGGAGGTATTTCACGTTGGAAAGGTAATTCAGATAACTGTTGATTTCTGTGCACCTGCTTGCACCCATTATGCCAACACTCTGGTTAATCCTAATGCTACACCAATATCGTAGTTTCTTTACTTTACATATTTGAAAAACATTTGTTTTATGTGCGGTTGTGCCTGTGTTTTCATTTACAGGTATCTTCAAAACACTGCGTTTACCAAACACGCTTGTGAATGCAGTAGGCACTTTCCTTTTGAAAGCCTATTAAGTTACTTGTTTGTTTGGCTGCTATGCACTTGCCTTCACTCACATTGTTAAAACCCGATTTTACGAATTTCTCTGCTCACACAGGAATTTCTTCAGTTTTCACATGTAAGTTTTGTGGTTTCTTTCCTGTCATGCCTGTGTTTTCAAGTAAAAGCAATGATTTCACCTAACACGGTGTGAATTCAGGGGGAAACTCATTATTCAAAAACAAGTAAGGTACTTGTTTGTTTTGCTTTTCTTCACTTGTTTTCACCAATTTGGTCAAAAGCCTTTTTTTCCTATGACAATGCCACAGTTTCTTCTTATTGGAAATACAAGTAAGTATGTGCCCTTTGCTGCTATGCAAGTGTTTACACTTATTTTCAACTTCAAATGCTGCTTTAGCCTGACGCTCTTTGAATGGAGTCAACACTTCAGTTATGAAAACCAATACAAAAAATGATTTTATTGGCTGATTTTCATGTCTTTTCACTGATAATCAGCTTCAAAGCACTGGTTTCACTAAACTGTCTTGGAAAGCAGGAGGTATTTCATGTTTGAAAGTTAAACAGATACTTTTTCGCTTCTGTGCACCTGCTTGCACTCACAATGCCAACACTCTGGTTTATCCTAATGCTACACCAATGCGGTAGTTCCTTCTTTAAATATCTGAAAAACCTTTCTGTTTTATTTGAGGTCGTGCCTGTATTTTCATTTACAGGTATCTTCAAGACAGTGGTTTTAACAAAGACGCTGTGAATGCAGTAGGCACTTTCCCTTTGAAAGCTTACTAAGATACTTGTTTGTTTGGCTGCTTTGCACTTTCATTCATCACAATATAAAAACCCTGATTTTATGAATTTCTCTGCCCACACAGAAATTTCTTCATCTTTCAAATATAAGGTTTGTGGATTGTTTCCTCTCATGCCTGTGGTCTCAAGTAAAAGCATTGGTTTCACCTAATACGGTGTGAATTCAGGAGGAAACTCGTCATTCAAAATCAAGTACGGTACTTGTTTGTTTTGCTTTTATTCACTTGTTTTCACCAATTAGGTCAAAAGCCTTTTTATCCTAAGACAATGCTGCAGTTTCTTCTTATTGGAAATCAAAGTAAGTTTCATCCATTTGCTGCTATGCAAGTGTATACACTTATAATCAACTTCAGAATGCTGCTTTGGCCTAACGCTCATTGAATGCAGTCAATACTTCAGTTTTGAAAACCAATACAGAAATTGATTTTCTTGGCTGCTTTTCATGTCTTTTCACTGATAATCAGCTTCAAAGCACTGGTTTCACTAAAGTGTCTTTAAAAGAAGGAGGTATTTCAGGTTGGAAAGATAATTCAGATAACTTTGATTTCTGTGCACCTGCTTGCACCCATTATGCCAACACTTTGGTTAATCCTAATGCTACACCAATATCGTAGTTTCTTTACTTTACATATCTGAAAAACATTTGTTTAATGTGCGGTTGTGCCTGTGTTTTCATTTACAGGTATCTTCAAAACACTGGGGTTACCAAACACGCTTGTGAATTCGGTAGGCACTTTCCTTTTGAAAGCCTATTATGATACTTGTTTGTTTGGCTGCTATGCACTTGCCTTCACTCACATTGTTAATACCCCGATTTTACAAATTTCTCTGCTCACACAGGAATTTCTTCAGCTTTCAAATGTAAGGTTTGTGGTTTCTTTCCTGTCATGCCTGTGTTTTCAAGTAAAAGCACTGGTTTCACCTAACACGGTGTGAATTCAGGAGGAAACTCATTATTCAAAATCAAGTAAGTTATTGTTTGTTTTGCTTTTCTTCACTTGTTTTCACCAATTTGGTCAAAAGCCTTTTTTTCCTACGACAATGCCACAGTTTCTTCTTACTGGAAATACAAGTAAGTTTTTGCCCTTTTTTGCTATGCAAGTGTTTACGCTTATTTTCAACTTCAAAATGCTGCTTTAGCCTAATGCTCATTGAATACAGTCAATACTTCAGTTTTGAAAACAATACAGAAAATGATTTTATTGGCTGCTTTTCATGTCTTTTCGCTGATAATCAGCTTCAAAGCACTGGTTTCACTAAACTGTCTTGGAAAGCAGGAGGTATTTCATGTTTGAAAGTTAAACAGATACTTTTTCGCTTCTGTGCACCTTCTTGCACTCACAATGCCAACACTCACGTTTATCCTTATGCTACACAAATGCAGTAGTTCCTTCTTTAAATATCTGAAAAACCTTTCTGTTTTATTTGTGGTCGTGCCTGTGTTTTCATTTACAGTTATCTTCAAAACAGTGGTTTTAACAAACACGCTGTGAATGCAGTAGGCACTTTGCCTTTGAAAGCTTAGTAAGATACTTGTTTGTTTGGCTGCTATGCACTTCCCTTCACTCACAATGTTAAAACCCCGATTTTACGAATTTCTGTGCCCACACAGGAATTTCTTCGGCTTTGAAATGTAAGGTTTGTGGTTTGTTTGTTGTCATGCCCGAGGTTTCAACTACCAGCACTGGTTTCACCTAAAACAGTGTGAATTCAGGGGGAAACTCATCTTTGAAAATCAAATGATGAAACTGTTTATTTTCCTTTTAATCATTTGTTTCCACCCATTATGTCAAACCCTGCTTTTACCAAGACAATGCTGCAGTTTTTTCTACTTGGAAATCTAAGTTAGATTCCTCCCTTTGCTGCTAGGCTAGTGTTTACACTCATAATCAACTTCAAAATACGGCTTTGGCCTAACCCTGGGTGAATGTAGTCAATGTTTCAGTTTTGAAAACAAATATAGAAACTGGTTTTATTGGCTGCTTTTCATGTCTTTTCACTGATAATCAGCTTCAAAGCACTGGTTCCACTAAACTGTCTTGGCAAGCAGGAGGAATTTCATGTTTGAAAGTTAAACAGATACTTTTTCGCTTCTGTGCACCTGCTTGCACTCACAATGCCAACACTCTGGTTTATCCTAATGTTACACCAATGCGTTACTTCCTTCTTTAAATATCTGAAAAACCTTTCTGTTTTATTTGTGGTTGTGCCTGTGTTTTCATTTACAGTTATCTTCAAAACAGTGGTTTTACCAAGCAGAAAAAGCATTTGCGGCAATTTGATATTATTGAGGAATTAAAAAAAGAAATACTGATTATGTTTATAAACTTGTCTGGCAGAAGTTTCACTTTTACTTGATTAAATAATGATTAAGGCTTTGATTGGGCCACATCAGTGGTATGTAAGATTCATGGAGAAACCACACCACAGAGAAGGGATGTTGGAGTTTTGATATTGGAGCCCCAGGAAGTAAACACACAGAGAAGCAGATATGTGAGGAAAGGGAGAAGGCTTCATTAGACACAGAAAAAGTCCCAGGAAGAAAGACAAGACATTCACCTGATAGTCTACAGCTGGCCTTGTGGAGAGAGCAGAGCAGCTGAGCCTTGAAATTAAAGAGCCCCAGGAAGAGTTGAACCTGGGAAGCCTGAACCCTTGCAGAAGTCAGCAGTTATCTTGCTCCAACATGTGGCAACAGACTTTGGTGAGGGAAGGAAATTATGCTTTATGGCCTGGTAACTGTAAGCTTTTACCCCAAATAAATGCCCTTATAAAAGCCAACAGATTTCTGGTATTTTGCAGCAGCACCCCTTTGGTTGACTAATAAAGAATTTGGTACCAGAGAGTGGAGTCATACTTTTGCAATTACAAAAATGCTGGAATGTTTTTAAAAATGGGTAAGTGGTATTTTTTAAATTAATTGTGAGAAGCTTGATGGAAAAGGCCAAGAGTGCTTTAAAGAGACTTGTTGGTAATATGGATGGTAAAGAGAGTTTTTATGATGCCTTAGGAGTAAATGATGAAACTATTATTGGAAACTGGAGGAAAGGATATCTGTGTTTTAAAGTTGCAGAGACCTTAGCAAGATTCATTCCTGATGTTTTATGGAAGACAGAATTTGAAAATGGCAATTCTGGGCATTTAGCTGAAGAACTTTCCAGAGTAAACACAGAGAATATTGCTTGGATACTCCTTGCAGCTTATAGCAAAATGCTACAAAAGTGAGATAAGCTGAGGACTGAATTGTTGGGCACAAAGAAACTGATTCCGGAAATTCCAAGACTCAGGAAATCAAGTCCCCAAATGATAGTGCCCCATTTGAGGACTTAAATACAGTTGGAACTTATAAATTTGGAATGAAGATGTATGTAGCTATCTAGGAAAGATTTGTGGAAAATCTTACTGTCTGGTGGATTGGACCACTGCTTCTTGCATACTAAACCAACAAGCTTTTTGAGAGGGATGTATGAACAAAACCACTCTAAGCTTGGACTAAAGGGGAAATGAAAGGGAGAGATGGAAGGGAAAATAGTTTTAAGAGGAAAACCAAGGAGGCTGAGGTCTGTAATTACATCATCTCCTTGGGCAGAATGAGGAATCCACCCATGTGTGCAGAGAGCATGAGTTTGCCCCAGAATTTGAAGAAGATGGATATTCCAGCCTGCCATTCAGGGAAAGCTTTGCTGCCCCATAGTACAGAGAGGGTGGAGCACATTTCCCATGGGTTGGGGACAGTGATATCAACACCCCTGTACTCTGAGGTGGGTTGGCCTGTTCCCCATATGCTGGGGAAAGTGAGGTAGACACTCCATTGCTCTGAGAGGGTTGGGCTTATTCACCATAGTTTAGGGAAGGCAAGTTTACCACTTCACTGCTCTGAGAAGATTGGGCCTGTATGCCAGAGATTTGGGAGAATGTTGCCACCATATCTCTGCACTAAGGGGTGTGAGACTTTACCCCAGAGATTGGGTAAAGTCTGGCCATCACCCCAATGTTTTTGGAGGGTGATGTCTGGAGCTCAGTCACCACCCAGATGCTTGATGAGGGTGAAACTATAAAAATGGCCATTGGGTAAGCCTGTGGATAGGGTGGACCCTCATGGGCTCCTAAGGAGAAGAAACCATCATCTTAAAAATGACTCTCCGAATTTGAAATCTGATGAAGTATGCCCTGCAGGTTTTCAGAACTGTTGGGGACCAGTGACACATGTTTTCCTCCCAAATTCTCCTTGTGGTAATGCAAATGTTCATCCTATGTCTGTCCCTCTGTATATTGGAAGCAGATAATTGTTTTGTAAGTTTCACAGTTCTACAGTCAGAGAGGACTTTTCCCAAAGACAAACTATATTTCTATAACTGTGATGTGATTTTGTACTTAGCATTGCTAACTGAAAGGATTTAAGTTTTTTAAAATACTGAAATGTCTTTTTGGAATTCAGAGGGTGGAGTGTGGCAGTTGGAGATAATTTATGAATCCCAAAAAGAGAAATGTTATGTTTGTAAACTAATCTATTCCTCTGTGTGTGATACCCTTTGAATGCATTAGATTCAGATGACATGTCCTGATTAAATTACCTGTTAAGATCAAGGCTTTGATTCAACCATATCGGTAGTGTATAACTCAGATTGAGTCCTCACCCCCTTGGTAGGCTGATAAAAATGGACACTCACTTAAGAAGACACACAGAAGAGAGGGCTCTGTCATATTTGATCCTGAGACTCTGTGGAGAGATGAACCATTCTCCTGATAGTTTGAAGCTGAAGAGAACAGCTGCATAACTAAGAAGGCTGAGAAAGAAATGATCCCTATGTCAGCCTACAGCTGAGATTGGAAGAAGCTGGGACCACAGTGCCTTAAGCAAATAATCCAAAAGCATATTAAAATTATACACTATAATCAAGTGGGTTTTATTTCTTGAATGCCAGGGTGTTTCAACATTAGAAAATCAATGCTCCTGTATTGGTTCATCATTTTTAACCAATTGCCACAATGATGTAAGATGGTATTAATAGGGAAAATATGGGAAGGTGATGGGTGGGGCCTGTGGGAATACCCTATACTTTCAATGTAACTTTTCTGTAATGTAAAACTTTTCTAAAAATAAAGTTTATTATACATTCAAAAATATTTTAAGATGATACAATGAACAATTGAACAACAAATTAGATAACTTAGATGAAATGGAAACATTCTTAGAAACAACCAAAATACATAATATAACTCAATGAATACAATATCTTAACAGAACAATAAGAAGCAAATCAGAAATTGAAAGCATCCACACAAAAAAAGTAAATTTCAATACAAGATGGCTTCACTGTTGAAAACTAGGAAATATTTTTAAAATAATTCACACCAATCTTTCTCAAACTCTTCCATAAAATATTAGAGCAGGTAATATTCCCTAACTAATTCTGGTCTTTCCTTATTTACATATGAAGACAAAGTCCTCAAAATTACAGGCAATAATCCCTCGTGAATATAGATAACAAAATCCTCAACAAAATAAAACTAAATCTAGTAGAATGTTAATAGGATTACACAACATTATCAAGGTGGTTTAACTTAAGAGTACAAGGATGTGTCAACACATAGAAATCAACCAATGTAATACTGCACATTAGTGGAGTGAAAAATATGAGATCATCTAATTTAATGTAGAAAAAGTATTTGATAAACCCCAACATCATTTCATGATTTAAAAAAATCAACAAAATTTCATGACCTGATAAAGGGGATTTATGAAAAATCCACTTCTAGCATCGTAAATAACTGAGAAAATCTAATATGTTACTCCTAAAATCAGGAAGAAGACAAGGATGCTTGCTTTAATTTTCTGCTATTTAACTTTGTACCATGACATTCTTGTCAGAGCAATTTTGTTATAAAAAGAAATAATGGGCATGCGAATTGAAAAAGAAAAAGAAAATTATCTCTGTTCTGGAGATGAGATGATCCTTTTTTGTAATAATAAACTTTGTTTTTAGAAAAGTTTTAGATTTACAGGAAAATTGCACTGAAAGTATATGGAATTCTCATATAACCCTACTCACACCTACATACAGTTTCTCTTATTATTAACATCTTATATTATTGTAGTACATTTTTTTTGCAATTGATAACCAATATTGAAGTATTGCTACTAAACAAATTCTATAGGTTACATTGTGGTTTACACTTTGTGTTGTACAATTTTACAAGTTTGACAACTGCATAATGTCATATTTCTGTCATTGCAGTATCATATAAAGCAATTTCACTGCCTTAAAATTACCCTTCATTTCACCTATGCATCCCCCCTGCCATTCTGAATCACTATCATTTTATCTATGTTACTACAAATTCCCTTAACACAAGATAATAACTAGACTATCAATAAATCTACTTTGGTCTGTGATTACACTCCCCCCTTATATTTGTTCATTCTTCAATCTTGAGGGACTTGCGATGATGTCCACTCTGACTGCTTCAGGCTGATAGGGGACTTAGAAATTATCGGACAGATGGAAGGAATAATTTTGCTTGCAGTTTTAGGAACTCCTTTTCTGTATCTTATATATAGAAAATCTATAGAGTACACACACATACACATATATCCACTTACAAGCACACACAGTAAATGAAGAGAGTAATGAAGCAGAATTTAAGATCAACATGCATAAATCAGTTGAATTTATGCATGCAAATTGTGAGAAACACAATAAGATTATTTTTAAAATACAACTTAGGGTGGCCTAAAAAATAGATCGTTAAGAAGAAATTAACCAAGTTATGCAAGATTTATAAAATTAATATCTATAACATATTTCTGAAATAAATTAAAGAAGACCTAAAGTAATGAAAAACATGTCAATTAATGGAATGTGAGATTTAATATAGTTAAGGTGGCAATACTCCCACAAATGATTTAGAGATGAAATGCAATACTTATGAAAATATCAAAGGCCATTAAAAAAACATATAACTGCTGAAACTTAAAATCATATAGGGTCTAGAACTTCTGGGAAGATGGCATTGAAGTAGGTAGGCAAGGCTCAACTCTCTCACAAAAATAATGAGGAAGGGCAAAAAGTTGTCCAAGGGAGCTCCTTTGGGGATCTGCAGACCAGCAGAGTTCTGCACATCATCCAGGAGGGAGAGGGACAAGGAGAAAAAGAGACCAAATGAAAACAATCAGTTACTTGCTCCTGTGGCTGTGAATGTCACATATACCTCACCCTCAAGGTGAATAGCCTCAGTAAAACCCCTGGCTCACTCCAATCAACTGGGTGGAAAAGAACATGCTGCACCCTGGGAGGAAGAGAGAGGTCTGGTGGAGGGCAGAGAATGGCATCTCTTCAGTGAGTTTAGCCAGCTGGGACCCCTGTGAATCTCAAAATATACCACAGCCAGCACTGAAGCTGTCCTTGGGAGATGGGAGGGAGATCTGATCAGGCACACCCAACCACCCTGGGAAAGAGAAGAAGTAGGGCAGGCCCCAAACCTTCCAAGGAGAGAAGGAAAGCAGGAGAGAAGTCTGGTAAACTTTTAGAAGCCCAACTCACCTGATGGAAAGGGGGTGGAGAGAGCCAGGCAAACTTTCAGAAGACTACCTAACCTGTGGAGTGGTGTAGCTTAGGGTAGAAATGCTTACCTCACATATTCTAGATCCCTGGTTGGGTAGAAGTTTGATCTTTTATAATTTATTTTTTATAATTTTTACATTATTTTTCTATTCTTTATTCACTAAAACTGGGTAACCTACCTCTGAAGGGCAGGCTGGAGAGTGAGTGATTGATGAACACCAGCAGCCTGAGACTGTTCCTAGGGGTCTAAGAGGAAAGCCTATTTTTCCTGCATTTTGTTTGGTTGTTTGTTTATTCTTTTTTCTCTTTGTTTCCTTTTTTCTTTTTCTTACTTTTTCTCCCTAATTCCTTTCTTTTCTTTCTTTTATTTTACCTCTTCCATTTCTTTACTTTCATTCCATATTTTCTTGTTTCATCTTTATTTTTTCTCTTTTTTTCTTCTCATCATTCCAGTTCTTTATTGTATTCTATTTTTTCATGTTTCATTTTTTATTCCACCTGTTTTATTCTTATTCCTTTGTATTTTTTATGATTTTTCATTCTTTTTACTTATTTACAGTTCCTGGATCTTTTATGATTCCTTTTTATCTTTCTTATTATTACTATATTCTTTTTCTTTTCTCTCTCTTTCTTCTTCTATGGTCTTAATATTTTTACAAGGGAACACAGACAACTAGAAAGATATAGAAGAATAAGTTGAACCAAGTGTCAAAAAGAAACAATACAAAACAAAACAAAAAAGCCTAGAGTAGAAAGAGAAGTTAACCATATGAAAAAAATAATCAAGATAAACAGATGCCTAGACACCAACAAAAAATTACAAGCCACCTTAAGAAACAGGAATATATGGCCCAGTCTAATGAAGAAACTAATAAAAGGAGGAAATGTAGAACATGAAACAACTAATCAAGGATGTCCAAGCAAATATCATGAATCAACTTAATGAAGTGAAGGAAGATACAGGATATTAAGAAGACACAGGAGAACATACTGAAGAAATAGTAAACATATATAAAAAGATAACAAATCTGATGGTGATGAATGGCATATTGCAAGAAA
This sequence comes from Tolypeutes matacus, assembly GCA_026826555.1. Lineage (NCBI taxonomy): Eukaryota > Metazoa > Chordata > Mammalia > Cingulata > Chlamyphoridae > Tolypeutes > Tolypeutes matacus. Next base: position 544,014 of record JAKSZT010053967.1, on the reverse strand, counting down.
TAAAAAATATGCTGGAAGCACATAGCAGATTTGAACTGACACAGAAAAGAATTAGGGACATCAAAAATAGTACTTCTGAAATCAGACAGCAGAACAGAAGGATAAAAAGATATAAAAAACTCAACAGGGAATTAGGGAATTGAAGCACACAAACATACACATTATAATCATCCCAGTGGGAGAAGAGAAGGGAAAAGGGGCAGAAGGAGGGTTGGAGGAAATAATGATTGAAAATCTCCCAATTACTTTGAGGGACATGTATGTACATGTCCAGAAAGTGCAACAATCTCCAAAGTATAAATCCTCACATGCTTACCCCGAGACACATACTTATCAAACTCTCAAATGCTCAAGACAAAAAGATAATACTGAAAGCAACAAAAGAAAAGAGATCCATCACATACAAGGGAATGTCAATAAGATTAAGCATGATTTCTCATCTGAAACCACTGAGGCAAGAAGGCAGAGGTATGACATAGTTAAAGTGCTAAAAGAAAAAGAAATTCAGCTGAGAATTCTGTATCCAGCAAAGCTGGCATTCAAAATTGAGGGAGAGTTCAAAATATTCACAGATAAACAGAAATTGAGAATTTGTCAACAAGAAACCTGCCCATCAAGAAATACTAAAGGAAATTCCACATGTTGAAAGGGAAAAGAATAGGAGAGAGAAGGATGGAAGAGATTGCTGAAAGGAAGATTATAAATAAGAATAACAAAAAAGATAAAAAGAAAAAAAACAAAATATGATGTATGCAAACCTAGAGAAAATACGGTTAATGTAAGTATTGCCTTGGCAATAAAACATTGAATGTTAACAGATAAAACTCTCCAAACAAGAGACACAGGTTGGCAGAATGGGTAAGGTAATATGACCCATCTATATGCTGGCTACAAGAAACTCACATTAGACCCTGGGACACAAGGAGGTTGCAAGTGAAAGGTTGGAGAACAATTATGCAAACAATAACCAAAACTGGGCAGGAATAGCTATATGAATATCAGACAAAATAGCCTTAAATACAAAGCTATTGTAAGAGACAAAGAAGGATACTATATAATAATAAATGGGGTACTGTATCAAGAAGAAAGAACAATCATAAACATTTATGCACCTAACAAAGGTGCACCAAAATACATGAGGCAAACACTGAAAAAATTAAGTGGAGAATTAGATGCCTCTACAATTATAGTGGAGGACTTTAATATACCATTATCACTATTAGATAGAACATCTCAACAGAGGGTCAAAAAAGAAACAGAGGTCTTAAATAATATGTTAGAAGATATATACCTAATAGGTATATACAGAACATTACACCCAAACACAGTGAGATATACAGTCTTCCTGAGTGCATATGTATTGTTCTCCAGGATAGACCACATGCTAGGCCACAGAACTTCTCTCAATAAATTCAGAAATATTGAAATTATACAAAGTAATTTCTCTGACCACAATGGAATGAAGCTAGAAATCAATAAGGGGCAGAACACCAGACTAAGCACAAAGAATGGAAGTTAAACAACACACATTTAGACCTACAGTGGATCAAGGAGGAATTTGCAAAATAAACCAATAACTACCTTGAAATTAATGAAAATGAGAGCACAACATATCAAAACCTATGGGATGCAGCAAAAGCAGTCCTGAGGGGGAAATTTATAGCCATAAATGCTTATATTATAAAAGTGGAAAGAGCTAAAATCAAAGATATAACTGCAAACTTGGAGGAACTGGAAACTGAACCACAAATTAATACCAAAGCTAGCAGAAAGAAGGAAATAACAAAGATTAGAGAAAAGCTAAATGAAATTGAGATTTAAAAAAACACTGGAAAATTTTAATAAAACCAAGTTTGTCTTTGAGAAGATTAATAAAATTGACAAACTCTTAGCTAGACTAACAAAGAAAAAAGGGAGAAAATGCAATGGCATAAAATTAGAAATGAGAGTGGGGATATCACCACTGATCTCACAGGAAAGAAAGAGTATCATAAAAGAATACTTTGAAAAATTTTATGCCTACAAGATGGATAACTTAGATGAAATGGACAACTTTCTAGAAACACACAAGCAGCCCACATTGACCATTGATGAAAGAAGAAATTGATGAACACAACAGACCAATCACAAGTAATGGGATTGAATTTGTCATCAAAAACCTCCCAACTGAAAAAAGCCCATGAGCAGATGTCTTCACAGGTGAATTCTGCCAATCATTACAGAAAGAACTAACACCAATCCTGCTAAAATTCTTCCAAAAAATAGAAGTGGAGGGAGCATTGCCTAACTCATTCTATGATGCCAACACCACCTTAATACCAAAGTGACATAAAGACACAACAAGAAAAGAAAACTACAGACCAATTTCTCCAATGAACTTGAATGCTAAAATCTTCACAAAATACTTGTTAATCATATTCAACAACACATCAAAAATTTATACACCATGACCAAATAGTTTTCATTCCGGTATGGAAGGATTGTTCATCATAAGAAAATCAATCAATGTAATACACCACATTTACATATTGAAAGAAAAAAATCATATGATCATCTCTTTTGATGCAGAAAAAAGCATTTGACAAAATACACCATTCTTTCTTGACAAAAACTCTTCAAAAGATAAGAAAAGAAGGAATCATTTTAACATGATAAAGAGTATGTATGAAAAACCCGCTGCAAACATCATATTCAAGGTGAAATACTAAAGGCTTTCCCTCTAAGATCTGTAAGAAGACAAGTGTGTCTCCTGTCACCACTCTTATTTAACATTGTGTTTACTTTCTAGAGAACCTTTGTAAGGAAAAGATAGGAAAGGAATCCAAATTGGAAATGAAGAAGCAAAAATTACACTATTAGCAGATGACATGATCCTATACATAGAAAGCCCTGAGAAATCTCCAACAAAGCTTTTAGAGCTGATAAATGAGTTCAGTAAAGTGGCAGTATATAAGATCAACAGCAAAAGTTAGTAGCACTTCTGTACACCAATAATCTGAGGGGGAAATAAAGAAAAAAATCCATTTACAGTAGCTACTAAAAAAATCAAATATGCAGTAATGAACTTAATTAAAGATGTAAATGACTTGTACACATTAGTTTAAACAACATTATTAAAGGAAATGAATATCTAAATTACTGGAGGAATATTCCATGTTCATGGATTGAAAGACTAAATATCATTTAGATATGTCTTACCCAAATTGACTTACAGATTTAGCTCAATTCCAATAAAAATTACAACTGCAATTTTTACTGAGCTGGAGAAGCCAACTATGAAATTTATTTGGGAGATCAAGGGGTCCTGAATAGACAAAAACATATTGAAAAGAGAAAAGGAATTTGGAGGAATCACACTGTATTTAAAGCATACTAAAAAACTATGGTGATCAAAATGGCATGGTATTGGAACAGGGATACTGAAAAATGGAACCAAACTGAGAGTTCTGATATAAATCCTGGCACTTATGGTCAACTGATATTCAACAAGGCCACCAAGCCCATTCAAATGGTATACAATGGCCTCTTCAACAAATGGTGCTTGGAGAACTGGATATCCATATCCAAAAGAATGAGAAAGGATCATCCTTTCACACCCTATACAAAAATTAACTCAAGCTGGATCAAAGAGCTAAATGTAAGAACCAAGACCATAAAGCTCTTAGAAGAAAATGTAGGAAAGCATCTATGAGATCTTGTAGTATGAAATAGTTTCATAAACTTTACACCCAAAGCATGAATAATGAAAGATAAAACAGAGAAATGTGATCTGCTAAAATTAAAAAGCTTTCTGCATCAAAGGAGTTTGTCAAGAAAGGAGAAATTAGCCTACCCAATGGGAGAAAATATTTCATAAGCATATATCTGATAAGGACCTCATATCCAGCATTTATAAAGAAATAATACATCTCAAAAATAATTTCAATAATGTACAAGAGATTTGAATAGACACTTCTCCAAAGAAGAAATACAAATGGATAAAAAATTCATGAAAAGATGCTCAGCATCACTATCTGTTAGGGAATTGGAAATCAAAACTACAGTTAGATATCATCTTTCACCTATTAGACTGGTGACTATTAATCAAACAGAGAATAACAAGTGTTGGAGAGGATGAGATGGAAAGGGAAGACTCATCAAATGCTGGTGGGAATGTAGAATTGGGCAGCCATTATGGAGGGCAGTATTGTGGTTCCTCAGAAAGCTAAATATGGAATTACCATATCATCCATCAACCCTACTTCTGGGTATATACCAAGAAGAACTGAACACAAGGACACAAACAGATATATGCACACGAATGTTCATAGCAGAATTATTCACTATTGTCAAAAGCTGGAAACAACCCAAGTGCCCATCAAGAGATGAATGGATAAGTAAATTTTGGTATATACATACAATGGAATATTACTCAGCTGTAGGTGGGAATGCAGAATTAACACATGGAAAATCTTGTTGACCTTAGGTTGAGTGAAGTAAGCCAAACAGTGAAGGACAAATGTTATGTGATCTCACTGATATGACTTAAGGCAATTGTGCAGAATCACATAGCTAGAGTTTGGAAGATAGATTATCAGGAGACATAAAGGGAGTACAGGATGGTGAGCTGATGCTCAATATAGGCAAAATCTATGATAAGGTGGCAGGGGGTTGTTAGGCAGTGGATGGGGGTGATGTTGGTGCAGTAATATGATTGAGTTCAATGGTTCTGGAATATGAGGGGGAGTAGGGTGAGGGGTAGCATTGGACTAACCATGGTTTGTGGGGGAGGGAGGAAGGAGCAGGTGACTCTGGGGAATTGTACTTCTGTCTTATAAACTACAATGATGGTAATGTTCTTTTGGCAAATATAGAAGTGGAGGATTACAGGTGCAGCATGTTGGGGTGGGGGATATGTGGGATAGGGTGCACCTGGGGCATGTTTCTATGGAATATGAAAGTGCTCATCTTCTCATAGTGTGTTATCTCTGTGTGTGGCTATCAACACAATAAACAAGAGAATATTAAAACCCCATGCTGGAGAGCCCTGCTATATTCTCAATTAGAGTGGCAAGAAGCTATTGAGAACATAGACAGTACCTAATAAAAGAAAACAGACCAATATGTCAAGCCCTCAATTGTATTGCAAGTAACTATGAACCTTATCCTTAAAAACTTGAAACTTAGTGGTTACCATAGGTTCTGAGGGAGAGGGAGAGAATAATAGAATAAATGGAAGATAGGACATTTTTAGGGCATTGGAATTTTTCTGCATGATATTGCAATGATGCGTTCAGGCTGTTTTAAATTTTGTCAAAACCTATAAAAGTGTATGGTGCAAAATGTAAATCATAATGTAAATCATTGACTATGGTTAGTAGCAATGCTTCATTATTTGTACATCAATTGTAACAAATGTCTCATACACATGTAAAACATTATTAATAGAGGAGAGTAGGAGAGGGGGGGAGTTGGGTATATGAGAACTTCTTACATTTTTATGCTACTTTTTTGTAACCAAAAGTTTCTTTGAAGATAATGCCAAGAAAAGGACACTAGGGGAACATCTGGAAAAAATTTACACTATGCATAAGAGATAACAGATCTTATGAGGATGAAAGACAATATGAAAAAAATGATTTTCTTTTATTTTTAAAATTTTTATATTTGTATTTTATTTGTTATATTATATTCTTATTATTTTAATTTGCTTATTTTTGGCTTTGTTTTTGTGGAAGTTTTGGATTGCATAAGGGTCACAACTGTGGCAGAGGAGGACAGAAGATGTGGGGTATTGGGGATAGGGGAATGTGTGAGGAGGGGTGCACCTGGGACATGTCTTTATGGCCATGAGATGTTGTCTTAGGGGGGTGGAATTCCACACAGTAACTGAAAAACATTGAATTTTCATACTGGGAAGTCCTGCTACAGTCTCTAATAGAGTGGCAAGAATCCCCTGAGTGCATGGGCAGTGCCTAATGAAGGAGGAAAGACCCTTATGCCAGGCCTTTGATATTGATGGTTGTAATTATGAGCCCTTTTTTGAAATTGAAACATAACCTAGTATTTTATGTTGCCTAAAAGTTACCTCCTGAAAGCCTCATTTTTTGCTTAAATGTGGCCCCTCTCTAAGCCTAACTCAGCATATAAATGCACTACCTCTCCCCCATCATGGGACATGATTCCTGGGACTAAGCCTTGCTGGTACTGAAGAATTATTACCAATTGGTAACTAGTGGTGCATTTGGAAAAAAGACCTTGACAAAAACAGGGAAATATTAAATACAAATGAGTTTTTACGGCTAACAGATTTCAAAGTGAGCGGAGATGTCATTCCAAAGGTTAGGCTTATGCACATCTCAGCAGGATCTCATTGACAGCCACAGGAAACAGTGCCTCAAGTTGTGGGGTTCCTAAGGGCTCTAGAAGCATCTAGACACTATAGACAAGCCAGACAATCTCAGGAATTCAGCACCCTGTCGATGGGCCTTACTTTAGAATATATGTTCCTAAGAGTTACAATTACACTAATTTATAATTTCCCTACACATGGCTCTTTTTTCCACTTTTATATGAATCTATAATTAGCATTATACTCATTAAATATATGTCCCAGATAATTAAATCTTCAGTCTGTTCATATGCTGGTTGAGCCCTGAATATCAGTAGATTTGTAAGACTTAATCGCCAGTTCATTGGACTCACCAAGGACAACTAACAAAATGATGATGATGGGCAATGCTCATCCTAAAAATAGAAAGTATCTACAACTGCAAGCAAGACATTTCCATCCATCAGCCTCATGGGATCTAAGACCCCTCTCAATAAGAAACAGAGTGGGCATCACCATCAAAACCATCAAAATTGAAGAATGAACAAACATTAGGGTGGAATGCAACTATGGACTAAATTAGGCTTATTATTACTCTAGTAATGAAAGAAATTGTATAATTGATATAAAGGCAGTGGTCAATAGAGGTTGTGAGGAGAGGGAGAGGGAAGAATAGGTGTAACATGGGACACCTGCATGATATTGAAATGTTAGATACAGTCCATTATATATTTTATCTAAATCTATAAAATTGTGCTGTGCAAAGTGTGAGCAATAATGTAAACTATAGTCCATGTAGCCCATGGTTATATGCATTGCTTCAATATGTGTTCATCAACTGTTAAATGTACCATACTAATGAAAGATGTTGTTTATGGGGGGAAATGTGATAGAGGGAGGGGTGTGGTATATGGGAATCCCTAATTTTTTAAAACCTAAACAACAAGAATTTATTGGCTCACAGTTTTGAAGGCTACAAGTCCAAAAATCAAGATGTTCTCAAGGCCATGTTTCTCCTGGGGTAGGTAGGTTCTGGTGATGGCTGTCCTCTGTCACAAGGCAATCTCTGTGTCTTCTCTATGTCTTCTCCTAACTTCCACTGAATTCTAGCTCCTAACCATGCCTCTCTCTCAGGATCATTATATTTTTGATGTAATATTTATGTACTCTAAAGTTTCCTTAAAAATAAAAAAATAAGAATGTCATATGGAAGCATAAATGAACCTGAAAACTTAAAATTATATTGAAAAATAAGAACAAAATTAGAGGGAGTACAAATCTCTATTCCAAAGTATGATACAAATGTACAGTATTTAAAATAGTGTTATACTGCCATAAATTTAACATATAGGAAATTGAATAGAATCAATAATCTAGAAAAGAAACCCATTCATCTAAGGACAATTACTTTTCAGCACACATGAAACAAATGTCTTCTACTCTTGAAAGAATAGTGTATTCACAAAATGATGGTGGAATAACTGGATATGCATATATAAAGCCTAAAGTATGGTCCTTACCTTACAATATTTACCAAAAAATCAGTCATTTGGAGGTGTAAATTTAAGAACAAGTTATAAAACCCTTACAATAAAATATAGGAGTAAATTTTCATGATTTAGGATCTGACAGTTGATGCTTAGATATGACATTAAAAACACTAGAAACAAAAGAAAAATAGATAAATTATACTTCATAAAATTAAAAACTTTTGTTCATCAAAAGACCCTCTCAAGAAAATGAAAAGGTAACCTGCAGAATGAGAGAAAAAATGGGCAAATAGTATATTTGAGGGGCTTAATATCCAGAATATATATAAATATCCATTACTACATAACATAATTACAATTAATCTAATGAAATTAGGCACAGTATTTTTGAATATATATTTCTTATATATTCAATATATATGCAACTGGCCAATGAGCACATGAATGATACTTGACATCTTTAGTCATTAATGATATGCAAATAAATGCAACATTGTCAAATCACTTCACAGCCACTAGGATGATTGTACATTTTTAAAATCTAAAAACTGTTCCAAACATGTGGAGAAATTAGAATGTTTGTAAATTGCTGGTGTGTATGTACAATGATGCACCCATTGTGGAAGATATTTGGGCAGTTCCTCAATAAGTTATAAACAAAATTTGCAGATGATCCAGCAATTCTTTTCCTTGATATATACCCCCCAAAATTGAGGAGTGATATTCAAGTAATTATGCACAAATATTCATACATTATTAATCACAATAACTAGCAAGTGGAAAAACCCAAATACTTATCACCTAATGAATGGATTATCAAACTGTGTTATAACCATTTATTGGAACTCTGTCCAGCCATAAATAGGAATTAAGTAATGGTACAAGCAACAACATGTACAAATCTTGAAAACATGCTAGGTGAAAGAGTTAGATACAAAAGGTCACAGCTTTTAAAGATTTTATTTGTATGCAATATCCATAATGCTGACAGAAAGAAGATCAATGGTTGGCAAACATTGAGAGGAGTGTGGAATGGGGTGTACTTCCTTTCTGGGTATGAAGTTTCCTTTTGAGGTGATACAAATGTTCTGAAATTAGATAAATCTGATGCACATTGTGATTGTACTAACTGCAAATGAATAAACTTTTAAAATGGTTAATTTTATGGTATGTGAATTTCATCTCAAAAAATTAGGCAGATAATCACAAAAACAAAAAGTGCATGAGATTTATTAAGAGATCCAGTTTTCTTTGTGATATTACACATATATACATATAATGTATAAATGTGAATGTAAACATTAATTGTTCTAACTTTCAATGATCACGTACTCTTACATATATATTTTTCATGTACAAATAACACAATATTCAGAAATAAATAAAATAAAATTGGCAAATTAAAAAGAAACCCTTGAATTCTTCTCAATTATTTGTACAACTCAATTGTCAATGAAATGACAATAAAAATTATATTGTGAACTGTATTTTGAACTATAATTTTTATATACTTTCCCCTTATGAAAAGCAAGTAAAATTTAGCTTCCAATTTTCATTTGGATAATTAATAACATTGTATCCTACTCTGGAGAATACTTTGTAGATTCTACCTTACCATTCGAATCCACCAGGCTTCATTCCAAAAACCTGTTGTATTTTTATCACATCATTAGGCACGTTGAAAATATTTATATATATCCATCTTCTAATTTTATTTCCAGATTTATTTCAGAGAATTTCAGCCCATTATTTATAGAGAACCAATGTGTTAGCATCCCTGATGTCTCTCCAGGACCTGAAATATTTCCTGGAACACATAATGCAATCAAAAGAATATATAAATGAATACAGGAGTTAATGGCTCTTATAATTACTCCTTGCAATAGCCTTAAAATGAAAAGATCATTTGAGAGATATAATTTTTAGGATATAAAATGTATTCTTTAACAATTCAATTTTATTGATACATATTAATAAAGAATAAATCCACCCAAACTTTAAAATCAGTGGAATTCTCTATAATGACATAGCTGTGCTTTCATCCCTTCACTTTTAAAGCATTTTAATTATTCCAATAATATTAATAATGAAAAGAAACAAAAAAGCCCATCACTGATCAGTCTCTCTAAGCTTCGCTTGCTGTACATTGCTGCTATTCTTTTTCCTTCTCTCTAGCATATTTTTGTTTATATTTGTTAAAAATAGTCTTATATATGCAATATCACTCATATTCACATTTTATATGAGTATTCATTATGTTATTCAGTTCCATGTTACATTTTTTAGCTTTTTTCTAGTAATATACATGACATTAGGCTTACCTTTTCAAACACCATATAATAGCTTTGCTAGTTACAAATATTATGGTGGGCTTTCACCCTTTTCTAGTCATTTCCAAAAATTTACAAACAAGCTTTTTGCCAGTTCTGCTCAGATTAATCCTCTAGTTCCCATTCTCTACCCTCTTTATATTTTCTGGTGACATATATTTTAATTATTAACTCCATGAGTTTATTTAGTTCATAATAGTGCAATCATACAATATTTGTCCCTCTGTGTCTAACTTGCTTCACTCAACATAATGTCCTCTTCAGGTTCATCCATGTTGTCATATGCTTCATGACTTCATTTCTTCTTACCTTTGCATAATATTCCATAGCGTGTATACACCACAATTTGTTTATCCATTCATCAGTTGATGGCCACGTGTGTTTTTCCAACTTTGGGCAATCATGAATAATGCCACTATGAACATTGGGGTGCAGATGTCTTTTGGTGTCCCTGCTCTCAGTTCTTCTGGGTATACAGCTAGTAATGGTATTCCCAGGTCATATGGCAATTGTATATTCAAATTCCTAAAGAAAGCCCAAAAGGTACTACACAGTGGTTGTAAAATTCTATATTACCACCAACAATGCATAGGCATTCTTATCTCACCATGTCTTCTCCAGAAGGTGTGAAATGATATCTCATTGTAGTTTTGATTTGTATTCTCTAATTGTTAGTGATGTTGAACATATTTTCATGTGTTTCTTCACCATTTGTAAATCTTCTTTGGATAATTGTTTTTTTCAAGTTTTTTGTTCACTTTTAATCAGGTAGTTTGTCTTTTTTATTGTTGAGTTCTACGATCCCTTTCTATATCATGGATACTAAGCCCTTATCAGAAATATGGTGCCAAATATTTTCTCCCATTGAGTTGATTGCCTTTTTTACCCTTTTGACAAAGTCCTTTGAAATGCAAAAGTGTTTAATTTTGAGGAGGTCCCAATTATCTAATTTTTCTTTTGTTACTTGTGCTTTGGGTATAAGGTTTAAGAAACTACCGCCTACCACAAGAACTGTTTTCCTATATTTTCTTCTAAGAGTTTTATGATTCTTGCTTTTATATTGACGTCCTTGATCCATTTTGAGTTAATTTTTGTATAAGGTTTGAGATAGGGGTCCTCTATTTTTCTCTTGGGTATGGCTATCCAGTTCTCCCAGTGCCATTTGTTGAATAGACTGTTCTGGCCCAGCTGGGAGGTTCTGTCAAAAATCAATTGACTCTAGATATAAAGGTCTGTTTCTGAGTTCTGGATTTGGTTACATTGGTCAATCTGTCTGTCTTTATGCCAGTATCATGGTGCTTTTTTTTTTTTTTTTAATCATTGTAGCTTAGTAATATGTTTTATTGTTTTTAAGATTTTATTTATTTATTTATCTATCTATTTATTTATTTATTTATCTATCTATTTATCTATTTATTTATTTATTTATTCCAGCCTTCCCCCATTGTTTTGCACTCACTGTCTGCTCTCTGTGTGTTCTTCTCTGCTTGTCTTCTCTTTAGGCAGCATCAGGAACTGATACTGGGAGCTTCCAGAGTGGGAGAGAGGCACTCAATCTCTTGCACCACCTCAGCTCCCTGGTCTGCTGTATCTCTTATTGTCTCTCCCCTGTGTCTTTTTTTTCTTGCATCATCTTGCTGTGCCAGATCTCCACATAGGCCAGGACTCTGTGTGCACCAGCACTCCTTCGTGGGCCAGCACTCTTGCATGGGCCAGCATTCCATGTGAGCCAGCACTCTGATTGGGCCAGCTCTCTCCTCAGGCCAGCTTGCCTTTCACCAGGAGGCCCCAGAAATAGAACCCTGAATCTCCTATATGGTAGATGGGAAACCAATTGCTTGAGCCACATCAGTTTCCCAGTAATTGGCCATAAAGTCAGAAAGTGAGAGTCCTCCAACTTCACTCTTCTTTTAGAAGATATTTTGGACTATTCAGGCCCATTACCCTTCCAAATAAATTTGATAATTTGCTTTTCAATTTCTGCAAAAAAAAAAAAAAAAAAAGGCTGTTGGGATTTTTATTAGGATTACATTGAACCTGTAAATCACTTTGGGTAGAATTAACACATTAATGGTATTTACTCTTCCAATCCATGAACACAGCAAGTCCTTCCATTTATTTAAGTCTTCTTTGGTTTCTTTTATCATTTTTTTGTAGTTTTCTGTGTATAGGTCCTTTATGGCATTGGTTAAGTTTATTCCTAAATAATCAAATATTTTAGATGCTACTATAAATACATTTTTAAAAAATTTCCTCCTCAGAATGCACTTCAATAGTGTATAGAAATGCTATTCAATTTTGCATTTTAATCTTGTATCCCAACACTTTGCTGAATTTTTATATTAGTTCTAGTAGCTTTGTTGTAGATTTTTCAGGGTTTTCTAGATATAGGACCATATCATCAGTGAATAGTGAAAGTTTTGCTTCTTCCTTTCCTATTTGGTTGACTTTTATTTCTTTATCTCATCTAACTGCTAAATCTAGAACATCTAGCACAGCATCGAAAAACATGGTGACAATGGTCATCCTTGCCTTGTTCCTGATTTCAGCAGGAAAACTTTCAGAATTTCACCACTGAGTACAATGCTAGGTTTTTCATATATGCATTTTCCCATATTGAGAAAGCTTCCTTATATTTCTATCTTTTGGAGTATGTTTATCAAGGAAGGGTGCCGTGTTTTGTCTAATGCCTTTCCTTCATCAATCAAGAAGACCACATGGTGTTTCTTCTTCAATTTATCAGTGTGGTTTATTACACTAATTGGTTTTCTTGTGTCAAACCACCCTTGTATACCTGGGATCAAACCCTCTTGATTGTGGTGTATAATTCTTTTAATGTGTTTTTGGACTCAATTTGCAAGTGTTTTCTTATCAATTTTTGCATCCATATTCATTAGGGATATTGGTTCTGTACTTTTCTTTTTCATAGTATCTTTATCTTGTTTTGGTATTAAGGTGATGGCTTCATAGAATGGGTTTGGTATCATTCTTTCCTGTTCAATTTTTTGAAAGAGCTTGAGCAAGATTAGTATTAGATTGTCTTTGAATGATTGGTAGAATTCACTTGTTAAGCCATCTAATCTGGGTTTTTCATATTTGGAAGATATTGGATGACTGTTTGAATCTCTTCAGTTGTCACTAGTTTGTTGAGGCCTTTTCTTTTTTCTAGGGTCAGTGCTGTTGGTTCTTGGTTTCTAGGAATTAATGCACCTCATCTACATTGTCTAGTTTTTGGCATACAGTTGTTCATAGTATCCTCTTATGATCTCTCTGATTCCTGCCAGGTCAGTGGTAATGACATCCTCTCATTTCTGATTTTATTTATTTTCATCTTCTCTTTTTTCTTTCTCAGTGAAGCTCACCCATCTCAAAATATTTGCTGAAATCTCTTGCAATTTCTTCTTTGATCCACTGATTATTTAATAACATGTTGTTTAATATCCATATATTTATGAATTTTCCTTTTCAGTCCCTTATTGATTTCCAACTTCAATCCATTATGATCAAAGTGTTTTGTATTAGCTGAATCTTTTAAAATTTATTGTTTTTTTTTTTTTTTTTTGAGGTTCAAAATATTTTCTAGAGTTTGGAGGAGGCAAGATGACATTGGTTTAGGAGGGCACTTATTGAGAGCTCCCTGAAGACGGTGTATTGTGGACAGGGTCGTGCCTGGGGGTCTGTGCTATGGGCACATGGAGCGAGAAGCTTGGGACATCTATCTGCACAGATCGACAGTGTGGACTGATGTGTAGAGATTCATGAGTTTTTAGCCTGCCTGTGGTGGTTAACACAGATGGCTGAGCCCCACCTTTAGGGGAAAAATAAAAGCCAGTTTGAGCCCTAACTCCTGACCCGGCAACTGGGTGACAGGGCCCGGTGAGAGGGAGCGTTCTGTGAGAGTGGGAGGGCTCTGGCAAAGGGGTGAGAGAGTTTCCCTTTCTGTGGATTTGGCTGCCTGGAACCCCTTGCAGCTTGGGCAAAACAAACAAACAAACAAAAAAAAAAAAACAGCTGGATTGAATCAACACCTGGCAGAGGGGAGGGGTAAATCTGCTGAGAGAGTTGACTTACCTAGCTGTCAAGGGTTAAGCCCCAAACCCTGCCAAGGCAGGTAGAGGGAACACTCTCTGAGAGAGGGAGGGTTCTGACAGACGGCAGGGAGGGGATTCTTTACCATTGATTTGGCTGCCTGGACCCCTTCATAGCTTTGGGGAGCAGATAAGCTGGCTTGAAGCAGTGCCAGGCTGAGGGGAGAGGTGAACCTGCTGAGGAAACCTGATTTACCCAGCAGCCCAGTGATGCTGAGGCTCGGTTCCAGAAGGGGCGGAGTCAGCTGTTTCTATCGTTCTGCACTGACTAGCATCAGAGCTTCAGATCCCCTGGGGAGTCCAGGAAGTGGGAAGTGCATGAGTAGTTTCCACGAGCCTAGTTAGGGTCCCCTTGGTGAAGGGGGTGGTCTAAAAGAGGACTTATATTGGGTCCGGTATTTCACCAAAAAAAATAAAATTCACTTTAAAAAATGAAAAATAAATTCTTCTTTTTAATTTAGTTTAATAACTAAGAGCTGCTTCAAAACCTGCAGATAGAACCCTGCAGGAAATTGATTGATAAACACAAGCAGGCTGAGAGGATCCACAAGGACCCTAAGAGGAACACTGATCCTCCTTAGCTTTGTTTGACTGCTTGCCTGTGTGGTTGTTTGTTTTTTCTCTGTTTATTTGTTGTCTCTTGCTTTTCTTTCCTCTTTCCTCCCCCCTTTCATTTTTTTTTAAATCAGGTGCTGCTAGCTTGTGTCTTCTTTGCTGTGCTTCTTCTTCAGTGATTTCCCATTCTCTGTCTATATTGATTTTGTATTCCAAACTATCTCTTATCCTTCCTTCATCTTTCTGCCTTCTGCTTTCTGTTGTGGCTCTTAGATACCATGTTTTTTCATAAGCCCACAACTTAAGGGCCTCAATTTCTATTCTATCTATTTTGTTTTCTTCTTTTTTTATTAATATTAACTTTTTCCTTTCAGCCCTTTCTTTACTCTTTCTCTCCCTCCTCATAATTCTAGCCTTCTAAATCATTATATATATATATCCTTCTGGACAGGGTCCTGCCTGGGGGTCTGTGCTGTGCACATATGGAGTGAGAAACTTGGGACATCTATCTGTGCAGATCAACGTGGTGGACGGAACGGTAGAGATTCATGAGGATTAAGCCTGCCAGTGGTGATTGGCATGGACGGCTGAGCCCCGTGGTTAGGCAGAAAAAAAGAAAAAATAATAATAAAACAGCCACTTGGAGCCACGAGCATGGCGAGAAAGTTTTGTTTTCTGGGGATCTGGCTGCCTGGCGCCCCTTGGACCTTGTGTGAACAGAACTGCCGGAGCTAACCTATACTGGTGAATGTGTGGGGGGATCTGGTCAGGGGAGGGAGCTGATTTGCCTAGCTGCCCAGGGATAAGACCTGGGCCACCATGGAGCCAGGAAGAAGGGACACTCCCAAAAAGAGGGAAGCTTCTGTTGGAGGACAGGGAAGGGTATTTTTTTATTTTTATTTTTTGACATTGATCTGGCTGCATGAACCACCCCATAGCTTTGGGGAGCAGATAAGCTGACTTGAAGCAGGATCAGGCTGAGAGCAGACGCAACTCTGCAGTCAAACTGATTTACATAGCAGCCCGGTGCTCCAGAAGGGGCAGAATCGGCCATCTTTACCACTCTGCACTGACTAACATCAGAGCTACAGCTACTCTAGGGAGTCCAGGAAGTGGGACATGCTTGATTAATTTCCATGGGCCCAGCTAGGGTCCATTCCGCAAGGGGGTTGGTCTAGAGGAGGAATTATTTTGGGTCCTGTAATTTGTTAAAAAAAATAAAAATAAGAAAAAGTGAGAAGGTCACTTCAATAAATGAAAAATAAATTCTTTTTAATTTAGTTTAATAGCTAAAAGCTGCTTCAGGACCTGCATATAGAACACTGCAGGGAAATTGATTGATAAACACAAGTAGGCAGAGAGGATCCACGTGGACCCTAGGGGAATCATTGACCCCCCTTAGCTCTGTTTGACTGCTTGCCTGTGTGGATCTTTGGTTTCTCTCTATTTCTTTCTGGTCTCTTGCTTTTCTTTCCTCTTCGCCCCCCTTTCTGTTTTCTTCCATTTTTTAGAAATTAGGTGTTGCTAGCTTGTCACATCTTTGCTGTGCTTCTTCTTCAGTAATTTCCCACTTGCTGTCTATATTAATTCTGTATTACAAACTATCACCTATCCTTCCTTCATCTTTCTGCCTTCTGCTTTTTTCATAGGCCCACAACTTAAGGGTGTCAATTTCTATTCTATCTATTTTGTTTTCTTGTTTTTTAAATTAATATTAACTTTTTCCTTTCAGCCCTTTCTTTACTATTTCTCTCCCTCTTCATAATTCTAGCCTTCTAAATCACTATAAATATATTCCTCCATTTGTTTTCCCAGTCATTGTAGGAATTCCACTTTTTTTCCTATTACTCTACACTGCCTACACAAGTTAAATATTCATCTCATTAAGTCTCATTTGGCCCCTCTTCTAACTTTTATCAATATTACTATTATCCTTCTGCCTTCCTTACATCTTTTTATTCCTCTGACCCTAATCTTTTGCCTTCAAGGGAACATAGAAAGAAATAAGGAAATAAAATAAGAAGAAAAATTGCCAAAGAGAAAACTTAACTCACATGCAGAACCACCAACTAAATAAAACTCTAGAACATAGAGAAAAGCTAATCAACTGACAAATCCATCAAGATAATATGATGACCAGAGGGTAACAAAAAATTACAAACTACACTGAGAAACAGGAAAACATGGACCAGTCCAATGAACAAACTAAATACCAGGAAGTGATGCAGAACATGGAACAACTAATCAAAGCTATCCAAACAGATACCATGGACCAACTTAAAGAACTGAAGGAAGAGTTTAAGGATATAAAGAAGACACTGGGAGAACATACTGAAGAAATAGCAAACATGCCTAAAAAGGTAATGGATATGATGGTGAATAGTGGCACAAGCCAAGAAATCAAAAAGATGCTGGATTCACATAACAGCAGATTTGAACAGGCAGAAGAAAGAATTAGTGATATGGAAGACAATACAGCTGAAATCAAAGAGATAGTAGAACAGATAGACAAAAACATAGAAAAAATCCAGCATGGACTCAGGGAATTAACTGACAACACAAAAAACACAAACATACGCATTATGGACATCCCAGCAGGGGAAGAGAAGGGAAAGGGAACAGAAGGAATGTTGAAGGAAATAATGGCTGGAAACTTCCCAACCCTATTGAGAGAGAAGGATGTGCAGATCCAGGAAGCACAGCACACCCCAAACCATACAAATCCCAACAGGCCGCCTCCAAGACATATACTTGTCAAAATATCCAATGCTCAGGATGAAGAGAAATTACTCAAGGCAGCAAGAGAAAAGAGAACCATCACATACAAGGGAAACACAATAAGATTAAGTGCTGAATTCTCAGCTGAAACCATGGAGGTAAGAAGACAGTGGTATGATATAGTCAAAGTACTAAAAGAAAAAAATTTCCAGCCACAAATTCTCTATCCAGCAAAACTGGCATTCAAAAATGATGGAGAGTTCAAAATATTCACAGATAAACAGAAATGAAAAGAGTATGTCAATAAGAAACCTGCACTTCAAGAAATACTGAAGGAAGTTCTAAAAGTTGAAAGGAAAAACAAGGGAGAAACAGTTGGAGGAGAGTTTAAAAACAACTAAAAAGACAAAAACAGAAACAAAACAACATATGACATACATTAACCCAAAGAAAAAATGGCTGAAGTAAGAAATTCATTGCGAGTAATAACACTGAATGTTAATGGATTAAATTCACTACTCAAGAGACATAGATTGGCAGAATGGATAAGGAAATATGATCCATCTATATGCTGTCTACAAGAAACCCACCTTGGACCCAGGGATTCAAGGAGGCTGAAAGTGAATGGCTGGAAAACAATTTTACAAGTTAACAATAGCCAAAAAACGGCAGGAGTAGCTATTCTAATATCAGACAAAATAGATTTTAAATGCAAAAGTATTGTAAGAGACAAAGATGGACACTATATATTAGTAAAAGGGGTATTCTCTAAAGAAGAGAGAACAATCATAAACATTTATGCACCTAATCAGGGTACCTCAAAATACATGAGGCAAACTCTGGAAAATCTAAGTGGAGAAATAAATGCCTCTACAATTATAGCGGGGGACTTTAATACACCATTATCAGCATTAGACAGAACATCTAGACAGAGAAGAAATAAAGAAACAAAGGCTCTGAACAATACATTAGAAGACCTGGACTTAATAGACATATACACAACACTACACCCAAATACAGCAGGATTTACATTCTTCTCGAGTGCGCATGGATCATACTCCAAGATAGACCACATGCTAGGCCACAGAACAACTCTCAATGAATTCAGAATGATGGAGATTATACAAAGTAATTTCTCTGACCACAATGGAATGAAATCAGAAGTCACTAAGGTTCAGAGAAACAGGTTAGGCACAAAGATATGGAAGTTAAACAACACACTGTTAGACAAACAGTGGGTCAAGGAGGAAATCTCAAAATAAATTAGTAACTACCTTGAAACTAATGAAAACAACAACGCAACATATCAAAACCTATGGGATGCAGCGAAAGCAGTCCTGAGAGGGAAGTTCATAGCCATAAATTCATATATTAAAAAGGACAAAAGAGTTGAAATTGAAGACCTAATTGTACACTTGGAGGAACTGGAAAAACAACAACAAACTAAACCAAAGGGAAGTAGAAAGAAGGAAATAACAAAGATTAGAGCAGAACTAAATGAAATAGAGAATAAGAGAGCACTAGAAACAAAAAACAAAACCAAAAGCTGATTCTTCAAGAATATCAATAAAACTGAAAAACCCTTAGCCAGACTAACAAAGAAAAAGAGAGAACAGATGCGAATACACAAAATAAGAAAAGAGCAAGGGGGTATCACTACTGACCCCACAGATATAAAGAGTATCATAAAAGGATACTTTGAAAAATTAAATGCCAACAAAAATGCTAATTTGGAGGAAATGGACATGTTTCTAGAAACTCACAAACAGCCTACATTGACGAAAGAAGAAATTGATTAACTCAACAGTCCAATTAAAAGCAGTCATCAAAAACCTCCCAACTAAGAAGACCCCAGGACCAGATGGCTTCACAGTTGAATTCTAACAAACATTCCAGAAAGAGCTAACACCAATTCTGTTTAAGCTCTTCCAAAAAATGAAACTAGAAGGAATATTGCCTAACTCATTCTACGATGCCAATATTACTGTAATACCAAAACCAAACAAAGATACCACAAGATAGGGAAATTACAGACCAATTTCTATAATGAACCTAGGTGCTAAAATCCTCAGCAAAATACTTGCTACTCGCATTCAACAACATATCAAAAGGATTATACACCATGACCAAGTGGGTTTCATCCCAAGTATGCAAGGATGGTTCAATATAAGAAAATCAATCAATGTAATACACCACATAAACAGATTGAAAGAACAAAAAAATCACATGATCATCTCTATAGATGCAGAAAAGGCATTTGAAAATATACAGCACCTTTTCCTGATAAAAACACTGCAAAAGATAGGAATAGAAGGAAACTCTCTGAATATGATAAAGGGTATATATGAAAAATCCAAAGCTAACATCATCTTCAATGGTGAAATCCTAAAAGCCTTCCCTCTGATGTCAGGAACAAGACAGGGATGCCCACTTTCACCACTCGTATTTAACATTGTCTTAGAAGTACTTGTATGAACACTGAGGCAAGAAAAGGATATAAAAGGCATCCAGATTGGAAAAGAAGAAATAAAAAATTCATTATTTGCAGATGGCATGACCCTATACATAGAAAGCACTGAGAAATCTACAAGAAAGCTTCTAGAATTTATAAAGGAGTTCAGTAATGTTGCAGGTTATAAGATCAATGCTCAAAAATCAGTAGCATTTCTGTACACCACTAACAAGCAATCTGAGCAGGAACTCAAGAAAAAAATACCATTTCCAATAGTTAACTAAAAGAATCAAATATCTAAGAATAAATTTAACTAAAGATGTAAAGGACTTATATACAGAAAAGTACACAACACTGTTAAAGGAAATCAAAGTAGATTTAAATAAATGGAAAAATATTCCCTGTTCGTGGATAGGAAGACTAAACATCAACAAGATGTCTAGCCTACCCAAACTAATCAACAGATTTAATGCAATCCCAATAAAAATCAACACTGTATTTTTTAAGGAACTGGAAAAACTAACCACAAAATATATTTGGAGAGGTAAAAGGCCCTGGATTGCCAAAGACATATTGAAAAAGAAAGGTGAAGTTGGAGGTATCACATTACCTGACTTTAAAACATAATACAAAGCTACAGTGATCAAAACTGCATAGTATTGGCACAAGGATAGACCTACTGACTAATGGAACCGAATTGAAAGTACTGATATAGATCCTTGCATATACAGTCATCTGATAATCAACAAGGCCACCAAGCCCACTCAGTTGGGAGAGAATGGCCTCTTTAATGAGTGGTGCTTGGAGAACTGGATATCCATATCCAAAAGAATAAGAGAAGAATACCATCTCACACCCTACACAAAAATCAACTCAAGATGGATCAAAGATCTAAATATAAGAGCCAAAACCATAAAGACCTTGGAAGATAATGTAGGGAAGCATCTACAGGACCTTGTAATAGGAAGTGGTTTTATGAACTTCACAGCCAAAGCACGAGCAGCAAGAGAAAAAATAGATAAATGGGATATCATCAAAATTAAAAACTTCTGCACCTCAAAGGATGTTATTAAGAAAATAAAAAGGCAGCCTACCCAATGGGAGAAAATATTTGGCAACTATATATCTGAGAGGAGCCTAATATCCTGCATATATAAAGAAATCCTTCACCTCAAACATAAAAAGACAAAGAACCCATTTAAAAACTGGGCAAGTGACCTGAAAAGACACTTCTCCAAGGAAGAAATACAAATGGCTAAAAAGCACAGGAAAAAATGCTCGACATTTCTAGCTATTAGTGAAATGCAAATCAAAACCACAATGGGATACAATCTTACACCCACCAGAATGGCAGCTATTAAAAAAACAGCACAATATAAGTGTTGGAGAGGATGTGGAGGAATAGGAACCCTCATCCACTGCTGGTGGGATTGTGGAATGGTCCAGTCACTGTGGAGGACAGTTTGGCAGTTCCTCAGAAAACTAACAATAGACCTTCCCTATGACCCAGCAATTTCACTGCTGGGTATATACCCAGAAGAATTGAAAGCAAAGACACGAACAGATATATGCACATCAATGTTCATAGCGGCATTGTTCACAATTGCTAAAAGTTGGAATCAACACTGGTGCCCATCAACAGATGAATGGATAAGCAAAATGTGGTACATACTTACAATGGAATATTGCTCAGCTGTCAGAAGGAATAAATTGCTATCACATGGAATAACATGGTTGAATCTTGAAGACCTTATGTTGAGTGAAGCAAGCCAGGCATTGAAGGATGAACAGTATATGACCTCACTGATTTGAATTGAGGATAGTGAGCAGTCTCTGAGAACCGCTGTCTGAAAGATAGGTTAACAAGGGAGAGAGAAAAGAGTAGGTTGTTATAGCCATCACCCATATGGACATAGTCTATGGTAAAGTGATTGAGTATAGTTGCATATCGAAGGATAGGATAAGTGGGTAGTGATATTACTGGGTTTGGTGGTGCAGGGTTAACAGGTGGGTAGATTAGGAAGGGCAGGTTAGAATATCCAGGCCATGTAACTATGAATCTTGTCATCCCATGAGTCAAGACAGGGGAGTGTCATATGCCCCAGGGGGATGGGTAGGAAGGAACAGAAAAGATCTAATAGGGTATTTAGTGGTCATGGGAAATGTTCTTCATTACCTTACAGTAAAGGGCACAGAACATGGTAAATATCATCAAAAAATATTAAACTGTACCATCTAAAATATAAACTATACTGTAAACCTTTGACGATGTTTCACTATCTGTATGACAGTTGTAACAATGCTACCATCCACACACAAAAAAAGTTTTTATTATGGGGTGGAGAAGGGGGGGGAGGTTGAGTATATGGGAACCTCTAGTATTCCTTGTGTGACTTTGCTGTGACCTAAAACTTCTTTGAAAACTAAATGAAAATTTGGGAGACAATGGGGAATGAGAGGGGGAAGGTGTAATGGTACACACTGAACATCCGATAACGCAGTGATAAAAGGAGGGAAAAAAATAATAATTAAGAAAAAAATTCTTCTGTTTTTTTCCCATTTACTTTTTTTGAATGTCCCAATCCATTAATTATATTTTATTTTTAGTTCTTTTTTTCTGAGTTTCCTTGTACTTTATCTCTTGCATTTAAGCTTATCATTATTATTTCATTTTCCTATTAATTGTATTTGGTTATTATATGCACTTCATCTTCAAGGAAAATTTAAATTACAGTAGGGTTACAATGGGGGCTGCAGAGGATCATTTGTAGGGGGTGTCTGGGATGGGGGATTCATGAGAATAAGTTCATCTGAATATACATGAAAGATATATAAAATTGTTCAAATGATCGAGGGATGGGTCATTTTCATGGTGGATAAACAATAACTCAATAAATGAGGGAATACTGAATTCCCAGCCTGGAGAACTCTGCCACATTGTCCAAGGGAGCAGTAACAGTCCCCCGAGTGCAGGGGCAGTGTCTAGCAAAAGAGGATGGCCCACTGCTGTGTTCTTGTTATTGATAACTAGCCTTATGAGTCTTTGCTCTTGTAATTGAAACTAGGCCTACTGTTATGGGGTGCCTAAGGGTTGCCACCTGAGAGCCTCCTTGTTGCTTAAATGTGGCCTCTCTCTAATCCAAACTCAGCATATGAATGCATTACCTTCCCCCCAATATGGGACATGACTCCTAGGGATGAGCCTCCCTGGCAATGAGGGGTTAATATCAAGTGCCAGCTAGAAACATGACTAGAAAAAGACCTTGAATAAAAGGGGGAAAAGGTAAAGACAAATGAGTTCATGTGGCTAAGAGACTTCAAAGAGAGTAGGGAGGTCATCCCAGAGGTAACCCTTATGCACACCTCAATAGGATCTCATAGAACACCAAAGTGGATATCACCCCACCCAGAGGGGCTTTTGAAGGCTCTGGAGACACCCTGGTCCTATATAAGGGGGTTTAGCCCCAGAGATTGATGCGTTATCAGTGGGCTCTACTTTGGAATATGTGCTCCTGAGAGTGACAGAGTTGGACTCAAATAAGTCCTCCCTGCACATGATCCATCAGTCCCTTCTATTCAAACTTATATGTGAGGCTGGAGTTTGTAGGTGTACTTCCCAAGAGTGGAGCCTCTTGCCTGCCTATTTGCCAGCTGTGCCTGTTGTCTTGGTGGAGCTGCCACTCCTACTCTACAGCTCAGTGGACTTACCCAAGTCACCTGGTGAGGAGATGATGATGATGGACAACGGCCACCCCAGGGAATGGAGAGAGCCTGCAGCTGCAGGCAATATAATCCCATCCACTGTATCCATGGGATATAAGCCCACTCTCACTTGGAGGTGGAGTGGACATCACCATTCCAGTTCCCTCATGATTGGGGGAAGAGCTATGGACTAGAGTGGATTTAATGATATTCTGTTGTATATATATTGTGATTCAATCAATGGAAGTAATTATAACAGTGAGGTGGAGCCAGTGGCCACTAGATGCTTTTGGGTGGGGAGGGGAAGGGCAGTTGTAATACAGGGGCTTTTTCAGGACTTGGGGGTTGTCCTGAGTGTCATTGTGGCGATGGATATAGGCCATTTTACATCAGCATATACCATGCATAACTGTGTGGGATAGTGTGGTCTATGATGTGAACTGTGGTTTATGCTTAGTGGTAAAGCCCCAGGATGTGTATATCCATTGAAGATGATGTGCCACACTAATGAAATATGTTTATGTGAGATGTTATGGGCGGTATGGGAGGTGGAGATCATAGGAATCCCTGTAATTTTTGTGTAACATTTATGTAATCTAAGCACCTTTTAAAATATATATATGAAAAAAATAATATTTATGTAAGCAAATGCATATATACGCATATATATCTATGTATCATTTTACAAATATTGGTTTGTATTGTGAAAATTTTGATTTTTACCCACAATAAAAAAAAAATATTGTCTATCCTGGAGAAGGATCCATGGGCACTTAAAAAGAATATATATCCTGCTGTTTTGGGGTGTGATGCTCTATAGATGTCTCTTAGTTCTAAATCATTTATCATTTTATTCAAGATCTCTGTTTCTTATTTATCTTCTGTCCAGATGTTCTATCCAATGCTGAGAGTGGTGTATTGAAGTTTCCAACATTTATTGTAAAGACATCTATTTCACCATTCAATTTTGCAGGTTTGTGCCTTATGTGTCTTGGGGCGCTCATGTTAAGTACATAAATATTTAGTATAGCTATTTTTTTCTTGGTAAATTGAGACTTTTATTAATATATAATGACCTCATTCATCCCTTATAACAGTTTTGCATTTTAAATCTATTTTGTCTGATATTAGTGTCTCTATTCCTGGTATTTTATTATTATTGTTTACATGGATTATCTTTTTCCAACCATTCTCTTTCTTTAATACATTTTTTATTTTAAAAAATATTTTAGATTACATATATGTTACATAAAAAATAGGGGATTCCCATATATCCTACTCCCTATCCCTCCCAAATTTTCCAACATGAACAACATCCTTCATTAGTGTGGTACATTTGTTACAATTGATGAACACGTATTGAAGCATTGGCATTAACTGTGGATTATAGTTTACATTATAGTTTACACTCTTTCCCACACAATTTTGAAAGTTATGATGAAATATATAATGGGCTGTATCCAATCATTACTATGTCAGGTAGAACAATTCCAATGTCCTGAAAATGCCCCCATATTATATCTATTTTCCCCTCTCCCTGTCCTCAGAACCTCCGGTGACCACTACCACATCAATGATAAAAGTTCTTCCATTGTTAGAATAACAATATGTCTATAGTCAAATAATAATAAATCTACTTTAGTCCGTTGTTCATTCCCCAATCTTGATGATTTGGGGATGGTGATGCCCACTGCCTCTAAATGAGAGGGGGCTTAGATCCCATGGGGCAGATGGATAGCACTGTCTTTTTTTGCAGTTGCAGACTCTCTCTGTTCCTTGGGATGGTCATTGTCCATCATAATCTCCTTGTTATTTTTTCTGGGTGAGTCCAATTAAAAAAATCCAATTAATGATTTTTAGTTTTAGATGTATACTGTAATTGTGGTTTGCCACAACATATTCTTAATTTATGCCCATCTGAGCCATGAATTGGGAATTCCAATCAACTCTTTCAGTAAGTTCCCTATTACATCACCTACTGTAAGAAACTGGAGATCCCAACACAATATTTGGGGTGGTGGACACATGTATTTTCCCATTCTCACATTTCTAGTTTCTACAATTTGCTTATGTTTGTGATCCTATCTCCATTTCCTCCTGGCAATGCAATCATTTCTTTAATTCATAAATCATTTTCCTAAGACTGTAAGGTCTGTGCAAGTCTCCACATGAGAATTTACTCAATGACTCAGGCATTCTTTTTCAGTCATTCATCATGATATCTACTTTACCAATAAGGGAAATTTGGAGAACAAGTGATTGTGTACATGGATTAAACAAATAAAATTGGTAGAGCACAGATACATATCATGAAATAGTGAAGATAACTTCTAAACTATTTTGATTTGCACATCCCTGGATTTTTCTTGCTGATTTTTTTCTTTTTTCTTTCTTAAAAAAAATTATTAGAGAAGTTGTGAGCTTACAAATTAATCATGCAAAATATGCAGAATTACTATACCTCACCCCTCCACCAGCACTCTTACATTGATGTGGATATTTGTTACAGATTATGAAAGAATATGATCAGATTATTACCACTAACTATGGTCCATAGTGTACATTTGGTATATATTTCCATTCACCCCTATTACTAACACTATGCATTATTGCTGTACATTTGTTACAGTTAATGAGAGAAATCTCTATTTGTACTGTTAATCACAGTCCATCTTCCACCACATGGTTCACTGTGTTACACAGTCCCATGCCTTGTACAAAGTATACACTCAGTGGCTTTCACTTTCATGACAGAGTTGTGCTGTCATTGCCTGAGTAACATTTGAATGTTTTCCTTAGTCAAAAGGAAAAAATTCATAACCCCTAATATTGACCCTTAGCATTGATATAGTACCTTCTTTGACACTGATGAAAGACTATCACAGTATTGCTAATTATAGTCCAAAAGTTACATTGTTTTTTTCCCTTTGGCCACAATCCCATTTATAAACCAGCTGTATTAGTTATACTCACTAAAATGTGTTATGATAAACTCTATCCATTTTCACACTTTCACAGTCAAACTCATTGAAAATTCTCTCTATATTAAGTAAGCATTGGTGCCTCATCCTGTCTCCTAGTAACCTATAGTCTAGGTTTTAAGTCCATGTGTTTATTCTTCATATTTAGTTCATATTGTTGAGACCATACAATATTTGTCCTTTTGTATCAGGCTTATTTCACTTAGCATAAAGTCCTCAAGGTTCTGTTCTATGAGGTCTACTGCAGTTTTGACTTGCATTTCCTTTAAAGCTATTGAATTGTTTTTCATGTGATTTTTGGCCATTTCTATTTGCTCTTTGGAAAAAATGTCTACTCATGTCTTTTGCCCATTCTTTAATTGGATTGTTTGCTCCTTTATCATTGAGTTATATGATCTCTTTATATATCATGGAATTCAAACCCTTATCAGATATATGGTTTCCAAATATTTTCTCCATTTTGAGTGGTTTGACATTTCACATTCTTGACAAAGTCCTTTGAAGCAGAAAATTTTTGCTCATACTTTGGTGTAAGGTTTAAGAGACCACCACCTACCCCCCAGGACTTGAAGATGTTTCCCTATATTTTCTTATATGAGTTTTATATTTCTTGCTTTAATATTTAGGTCTTTGATCCATTTTGAATTAATTTTTGTAAAGTGTGAGGCAGGTGTCCTTTTTCTTTCTTTTGAATTTGGATATCCAGTTCTCCTAGTGACACTTCTTGAACAGACAGTCCTGCCCCAGCTGGGTAGGTTTGACAGCCTTGTCAAAGATCACTTGACAATAGATGTTAGGGTCTGTTTCTGAAACATCAGTTTGGTTCCATTGGTCTATATGTCTATCTTTATGCCAGAACCATGCTGTTTTTACCACTGTAGCCAGGTAATATGATTTAAAGTGTGGAAGTGAGAGTTCTCCAATTTTTTCTTCCTTTTAAAAATATTTCTGACTATTTGAGGCCCCTTACCCTTCCAAATAAATTTGATAATTAGCTTTCCATTTCTGCAAAAAAAAGGCTGTTGTAATTTTTATTGGGTTTGCATTGAATCTGTATATCAATTTGGGTAGACTTGTCATCTTAATGATATTTCATCTTTCCATCCATGAGCACCAAGTGTTCTTCCATTCATTTAGGTCTTCTTTTTTTTTAATGCTAATACTTATTTTATTTTAACAAATTCATTTCATTGTACATATTAATAAAGCATAAATCCATCAAAAATGTACAATCAATGGTATTCAGCACAATCATACAGTTGTGCATTCATCGCTCCAATAATGCTTAGAACATCTTCATTATTCCAACAATAACAATAGCAAAATGCAAAAACCAACCAACCAGCAAACAAAAAAACCTCATCACCTTTCAACCTCTCTATGCTTCTCTGGCCATACATAGCTGCTCTTCTGTTTCATTCTCTCTAATTTATTTGTCTTTATATTTTGTAAAAAACAGTCTTATATATGCAATATCACCCATATTCATATTTTACATTAGATTTCATTATGTTATGCAATCTCAAGTTACATTTTTAGCTTTCTTTCTAGTAATACAAATGTCCTTAGGCTTTTCCTTTCAACCACTGTCATATCCACATTAAAGGTCTGCTAGTCACAAAAAGCATGATGTGCTCTCAACATTTCATTTCACTTACAAAGGTTTGCAAACAATCTTTTAACCAATTCTGCATGTAATAACTATCAGCTTTCTATTCTCTACACTCATTCTATTATCTGGTGACCTATATTGTAATTATTATTTCCATGGGTTTACATAATATATTTAGTTTATAATAGCACATTTATACAGAATTTGTCCTTTTGTGCCTGGTTTGCTTCACGACTTCATTTCTTCTTACCACTGCGTAATAGTCCATCATGTGTATATGCCACAGTTTGTTTATCCATTCATCAGTTGATGGATGCCTGGGTTGTTTCCACCTTTTGGCTACTGTAAATAATGCTGCTATGAGCATTGATGTGCAGATGCCTATTCATATCACTGGTCTCAGATCTTCTGGGTATATATGTAGCAATGATATTGTCAGGTCCCATGGCAAATCTATATTCAACTTCCTTAGAACTCTCAAACTGCCAAACTCAGCATATGAATGCATACCTTCCTCCAAGCATGGGACATGACTTTCAGGGATGAACCTCCTCAGCACCAAGGGACCACCACCAAGTGCCAACTGGTAGCACAACTGGAAAAAGACCTGCTCTTCTTTGTCTTAATTCTTCTAACATTCATTTCCCAGGTTACAAATGATTTATTAATTTTGTTTTATATGACACAAGCCAGGTTTTCCTAACTTTTGGACAATCATGAGCTTGATCATTTTTATCAATTCATTTCTCTTTCTTTTTATGGGAAATTGGTTCTGGAGCAACTACATGTTTTTGAGTTATACTTTCTTTAAGGTAATCTGGATATTGATCTTGATAAATTTCTTCTGTTTCCTCTGACTTCAAAGTTGTTTCATCTATAATTTCATATGTTAATGTTTCCTCTTCTGCTATTTTAACTGATGGTATTGCAGATTTGTATTCTTGCTCTTCATGTTTTAAAAGTCTGCAGCTAGGGATGCGGGAGGGATAGCGGGAGGACAGAGCAGCCACTGCAGAGTCCAGAGACAGGAACCGGCAGAGTGTGCAGAAAAGACGCCCTTGAGAAGCTGCAGGTGCCACGACACCAACGCTAGCTGCCGTGACACCCCCATTTAGGTCTTCTTTGATATCATTTAGTAATGCATTGTAGTTTTCCGAATGCAAGTGCTTTATGTCCTTGGTTAGGTTTATTCCTGAATATTTGATTATTTTTGCCACTATTATGAATGGAATTTTTTTTCCTCCTTTCCTCCTCAGATTGCTTATTACTAGTGTATAGAAACACTACTGATTTTTGCATATTAATATTGTATCCTGCCACTGCTAAAATCATTTATTAGCTCTGGTAGCTTATCGTATATTTTTCAGGATTTTCTAGGTATAGGGTCATATCTGTGAATAGTGAAAGTTTTAGTTCTTCTTTTCCAATTTGGATGCATTTTATTTCTTAATCTTGCTTGATTGCTGTTGCTAGAAGAACTAGCTCTATATTGAACAACATTGGTGACAATGGGCATCTTTGTCTTGTTCCTGATCTCATCATGAAAGATTTCAGACTTTCACCACTGAGTATAAAGTTAGCTGTGGGTTTTTCATATATACCCATTATCATGCTTAGAAGTTCCCTTCTATTCCTATCTTTTGGAGGGTTTTTTTTTTTTTTTTAATGGGTAAAAATCAAAATTCTCACAAT
>JAKSZT010053967.1:409227-513984 GCA_026826555.1 Tolypeutes matacus | reverse complement strand
ATATAAATATATATGCATATATGTGTATTTGCTTACAAAAATGTTATATATATATATATATATATATATACATATATTTTAAGAGGTGCTTAGATTACCTAAAATATTACACGGAACCCACTGGGATTCCCATGTTGCCCATGGGGCAGATGAGCGGTGGTGTTCCTGGGTTTGGTGGTACAGCACCGGGGGGTGGATGGATTAGGAAGTAGTTGGAGGGTTTTTTATCAAGAAAGAATCCTGGATTTTGTCAAATGCCTTTTCTGCATCAGTTGAGATGTTCATGTGGTTTTTCTTTGACTTTTTAATGTGGTGTATTATACTGATGGATTTTCTTGTGTTGAACTACCCTTGCATGCCTGGGATAAAACCCACTTAATCATGATCAATAATTCTTTTAATGTGTTTTTGGATTTGATTAATGAGTATTTTGTTGAGGATTTTTGCATCTATATTCCTTAGGGAAATGAATCTGTAATTTTCTTTTTTCATAATATCTTTATCTATCAGGGGTGACAATTGAGTCAGAGATGTGTCCAACTGTCTAACCCATGCAGGGAGAAAGTGGCTGCAGTTGCCCTGAGAGGGTGAGGGAGCATTGTTCCTCCTAATACTCTGTCAGAGATGGGGATGGAGCCACATATGTGTCCAATAATGTAGTTCATGTGGAACAAAATGCCTGTAGCTGTCCAGAGAGGCTGGTGCAGGTCCCCTCAGCTTCCTCCCTGCCATAAGTAGGGCTGCAGCCTAGGCTTGGGCTGCAATCCAAGGTATGTGGAAAAAAGCCAGCCCCTAACTTCACTGTGATTTTCAATCAGCCTGGATTCCCCTCATGCTGGGGGCAGAGTTAAAATGGAGTCTATCAGCCTCTTTCTGACTTGGACATTTTCAAACTTTAGCTGTTCTTAGGATTAGACTTTAGCCAGACAAATTTACTAATCAGTAGATGAAGTCAGTGCCCAACTATCTCTTTCTCTTCCACTTTTTAGAAATGGAGCATCCAACTCCAGCCTGGGAATAGCTCCCTAGGTGGTTTTCACCACCAGTGGGGGATGGGCACTGCCTGCAAAGGCTTGGAGTGCTCTACTCCCAAATCTTCACTTCAGATGGGCAGTCTCCTTCTTCTGTTCTTCCAAGGATTTTGCAGGATGCTTTTCTGGGCTCCTGGGTCCCCCAAATTGGTGATTTAGATACTTCTGGCTGATTACTAACTGCACTGTAGGATGAGGTGATTCTTAGAGTCTCCTTTCTCTGCCACCATCTTGCCCCCTATCTATTCCAGAGTTTTAATAAGTGATAGTTCATGACTGTTATTGAAATTCAAATATTATATCTATGTTTTCTATATAGTTTTTAAATTATATGAGAAGAAAATGATTGAAAACTTTGGAAAGTGTACAATCAAACCTATCTGGTCACTTAATTTTTAACCTTATGTCACTTCATCCTTTCTCCTCAAAATCATGAAAACCTTTTAAAAATACATTCCTCTAACTACCTTGAATAAAAGGGAATCTTTAAAATCAAAGCACAGTTGAACAATCTATTGTTTTATTAGAAACACTCTTCTGTATGTTGTGTCATGTCTCTATATTTTGAAAATGATACTATTTCATTATAAAAAAGGCAAGAATGTCCAACATAGGCTTAGGGTTAAGGTATCTCATGAATATAAAGAAATAATGAACCTAAAGAAATAGTGAACTAGAACCAGGTCAGCAGCATGTGCATATAGATAGATATAGATATAGATATAGATATAGATATAGATATAATCTAGAAGATTTTTTTTTGCCAACTTTGTTAAGTATACATCATGGTAGGGTGACTTTAGATATAAAATATGAAGAGTAAATATTATCCACCATATCTTATTTCAGTCACCATGCTGAATATGAATTCATGGTTTGAAATAAGAGA
This sequence comes from Tolypeutes matacus, assembly GCA_026826555.1. NCBI lineage: Eukaryota > Metazoa > Chordata > Mammalia > Cingulata > Chlamyphoridae > Tolypeutes > Tolypeutes matacus. The sequence continues at coordinate 512,064 of JAKSZT010053967.1, read as the reverse complement.
AAACATGGCCACAGGGAGAAAATATATTGAGCATCAGAGAATATTCCCCAGAGAGCAGACAACATAGAGGTTGCTGTGGAGACTAGGGGCCCAGGGCTTAGGCCTGCCTCCAATTATAGATTCACTGGTGTTATCGGTTTTACATATTGAATTTCAGCTGTTTAAAAAGCACTTTCCTTGATCTCTTTTTCTTCAAATAGGACATTTAAAGACAGTGATTGCATTCTTTTCCTTTTTTTTATCATGTGAAGAAACAAATGCACAGTTTCTGTATTATTCCCACGTACAAATGCTAAAAAGGCAGAACACACCAAAAAGTGTTAAGAAGCTACATACAACATTTAGCTCAGTGAAAACAGAGAAATTAAATCATACACATTGCTAGATTTGCTCCTGAATTTTGCAGACTGTGATTTGATAGTAAGAATAAATGAGGTATTCCTTATAATAACTTGGCTTTATACAGAGAGTATTGTATCTGCATAGTCATCTGCTCTAGAAGGCCACTTCCATAACTGCTGAACACAATACATTTCTACAAGCAAATTGCTAAAATTATCATGTTAAAATTTAATTTCCCCAATAAAGAAATCCTCCATATTCACCAGCATCATAGACTTACCAGTTACTTTTGTCATTCATAAAGTGAATTTAAAGGCAATTGATGTATGCATGGGATGGTTTTTAGCACCACTAATGATAGCTAGAAATATTAATTGACTAGTTTCCACTTTGTTTAATGGAACAATTAAAATTATTTGTTGACTGTCAGATTGGTTTAGTGTTCTAATCAACACAATATTTATCTAGAAATGTATACTTGTCATTAGAATTCCACATTAAATTATATACTAATGTAGGAAATGAGATACAGAAAGACATTATATATTAATAAAAGGAACAATCCACCAGGAAGATATAACAGTCATAAATATCTATGCATCTAACCAGGATGTCCCAAAATACATGAGAAAATCTCTCACAAATCTGAAGGGAGAAATAGATATCTCTGCAATAATCACTGGAGACTCCAACACCTCCACTCATATCATTAGATAGAACAACTAGACAGAAGATCAACAAGGAAACTGATAACTTGGACAATATGATAAATGAGTTAGACCTAACCTATATATACAGAACACTGCATCCAAACTAAGTGGGTTATAATTCTTCTCAAATGCCCATGGATCTTTCTCGAGATAGACCACATGTTAGGGCACAATGCAGCTTTCAATAAATATTTTAAAAATTGAAGTTATACAAAGCACCTTTTTAGATCATAATGGAATGAAACTGTAATTCAATAATAGGAAAAAAGTAAATTTGCAAATGTGTGGAATCTGAAAAAACACACTCCTAAATAATCAGTGGGTCAAAGAAGAAAACATAATCAGAAATATATTGAGACAAATGAAAACAAGAACACAACATATCAAAACTAATGAGATACAGTGAAGGCAGTCTTGAGAGGGAAATTTATAGCCCTAAACACTTATATTAAAAAAATAGAAACAGCTAAACTTAAAGATTTAACTGAACAACTAGAGAAACTAGAACAAAAACATCAAACCAATACCAAAAACAAGCAGAAAGAAAGTAATGATAAAGATTAGAACAGAATTAAATGAAATTGAGAGAAAAAAAAAGCAGCTGTAGAGAAAGTTAACAAAACCAAAACTGGTTCCTTGAGAAGATCAATAAATTTGACAAACACTTAGATAGACTAACAAAGAAAAAAAGAGAGAAGATGCAATCAAACACAATCAGAAATGAAAGAGGGGAAGTTATGAGTTAACCCACAGAAATAAAAAGAATCATAAGAGGATACTATGAGAAACAGAATGCCAGTAACCTAGACAGCCTAGATGAAATGGACAAATTCCTAGAAATGCACAAACAACCTACACTGATGCTAAAAGAAATACAAGAACTTAACAAACCAATCACATTTAAAGAGGTTCAATCCATCATCAAAAATCTCCCAGCAAAGTCCAGAACCAATTGGCTTCACACGTGAATTCTACCAAGCATTTCCAAATGATTTAACACCAATCTTGTTTAAATTCTTCCAAAAAATGGGAGAGGAAGGAACATTACCTAACACATATTATGAAGCCAACATCACCCTAATAGCAAAGCCAGATATAGATACAACAAGAAAATTAGAGACCAATCTCTCTAATGAACATAGATGCAAAAATTCTCAAAATAATACTTGCAAATCAAATTCAACAGCATTACAAAAGACTTATACATCAGGACCAAGGGGGATTTATTCCTGGTATGCAAGACTGGTTCAATATAAGAAAATCAATCAACGTAATACACCACATTAACAATTGAAGGAAAAATACACATGTTCATCTCAATTGACACAGAAAAGGCATTCAGCAAAATCCATCATCCTTTTTTGATAAAACACTTCCAAAGGTAGGAATAGAGGTAAAATACTCAATCTGATAAAAGGCATATATGAAAAACCCACAGCCAACATTGCATTCAATGGGGAAAGTTTGAAAGCTTTCCCTCTAAGATTTGGGACAAGACAAGGATGCCCCACTGTCACCAATGTTATTCAATATTGTACTAGAAATTCTATCTAAGGCAATTAGACAAGAAAAAATATTAGTCATCCAAATAGAAAAAGAGGAAGTAAAACTCCTATTGTTTGCAGATGACATGATTCTGTATTTGGAAAATTCTGAAGTATCCATGGCAAAGCTACTTGAGCTAATAAATGAGTTCAGCAAAGTGGCAAGCAACATGCAAAAAATCAGTAATGCTTTTGTGCACTAGTACTGAACAATCTAAGGAGGACATTGCGGGAAATTCCATTTACAATAGCAACAAAAAGACTCAAATACCTAGGAATTAATTTATCCATAAAAATACAGGATCTATATTCAGAAAACTACAAAACAGTGCTAAAAGAAATTTAAAAAGACCTAAACAAATGGAAAGACATTCTGTGTTCTTTCGTTGGAAGAATAAATATCATGAAGATGTCAATCTTACCCAAACTCATTTATAGATTCAATGCAATACCAATCAAAATTTCTACAGTCTAATTTACAGAATTATAAAAGGCAATTACCAAATTCATTTGGAAGGAAAAGATCAACCAAATAACCAAAAGCATTCTAAAATAAGAAGAGTGACATAGGAGAAATTTCTCTGCCTGACCTTGAATCATATTACAAAGCTACAGTGGTCAAAACAGCATGGTACTGGCATAAAGATAGACATATCAATCAGTGGAATAGAATTGAAAGTCCAGAAATAAATCCTCATCTCTACAGCCAACTGGTTTCTGACAAATCCAAGTCTATGTTAAGAGGGCAAAAGCTCTCTTCAACAAATGGTCCTGGGAGAACTGGATGTCTATAATCAAAAGACTGAAAGAGGACCCCTATCTCACTCCCTATACAATAATCAACTCAAAATGGATTAAAGACATAAATATAAAAGCCAGGACCATAAAAGTACAGAAGAAAATATAGGGAAGACCTTGTAGTAGGTGGTGGTTTCTTGGATCTTACACCCAAAGCACATGCAACAAAAGAAAAAATAGATAAACAGGACCTCCCCAAAATTAAACACTTTTTCACCATCCTGGACTTTGTCAAAAGGGTGAAAAGGCAGCAGACTCAATGGGAGAAAATATTTGGAAACCACATGTCTGATAAGGGTTTAATATCCATGATAAATAAAGAGATATTACGACACAACTATAAAAGACAAATGACACAATTAAAAAATTGGTAAAAGACTTGAATAGACATTTGTCCAAAGAAGAAATGCAAATGGCCAAAAGCACAGAAAAAAATGCTCAACATCACTAATGATTAGGGAAATGCAAGTCAAAACTACAAAGACATATCATTTTACACCTATCAGAATGGCCACTATTAAATAGTCAGAGAAAACTACAAGTTTTGGAGAGGTTGTATAGAGATAGGACCACTTTTTCACTGTTGGTGGGAATGCAGAAATGTACAGTCACTTTGGAAGTCTTGTGGAGTGTAATGAAATTGGATATAGACTTGCCACATGACCCTGCAATGCCACTACTGGGTAGTGACACAAACAGACATCTGCACACTGATGTTCACAGCAGAATTATTCTTGATTGCCAAAAGTTGGAAGCATCCCAGATGTCCATCAACCAAAGAATGGATAAACAAACTGTGGTGTATACACACTACTGAATATTATGTAGTTGTAAGAGGAAATGAAGTCATAAATCAAAAGAAAACATGGATGAACCTGGAGGGCATTATGTTGAGTGAAGCAAGTCAGACACAAAGGACAAATAATGTATAATTGCATTACTATAAACCAAATATATTGTGTAATATATTGTATGATTCAAAAAAAGCTTATATGTATCAATACATTTAATTGAGAAATGTATGTTTTTATTCATCTATGTTTTTTTTGTATTTTTCTATTATTGTTTGTTTTCAATTATTAAATGTAGAAAATAAAAAATATATAAATAAAAAAAGAACAAAAAAAGATGCTCTTTGTGTTAAAAGGCTGCCCTTGAAAAATGAGCTCCAGTCTTGGGGAAGTAGACATGCTACTTTCTTTCCTACATGAGCCTCCTTCCACCCTGACCTGCCTTGCTGATTCCCACTTCTTCCCTCTGAAGAATGACTTTTCTACCAAAACCAGAAACAACTGTGTTTTCACTAAGTAGATGATGGAAATAATCCATAATAAGACAAAAATACCTATGTAAATGAATTCTTAGTTAAAATGTGTATAAAAATAGTAAATATACATTTAATTATTATAATATTCACTTCACTTGTCTACATTTAATCTTGAAATAATTAAAATTGATGTTAAAAATATAAATATATAATATTATTCCAAGTTAATTATTGATTATTTCATCTAAATTATGTTCTGAAGAAGAAAATATGGCCCAATAATAATAATTATGAGAAAACAAGACCAAGATAACAGGTGATTTGACTACAGAAGAATGCAATTTAGGAAACTTTCTCTAATAATGTACCTAGGCACAATTACCAGAATCCTCTGAGAGACCATCAACACTGAGGGAGGATTTACATCACAAAACATGGTAACTTAGAATATTTGTTCACAATAGGACTCTTTCAGAGGTCTGGTACCAGCATTACATCATTCTTGAGGACAATTGTGTGGAGAGTAGGGCTGTATAGATCAAATAACCCTATTTTCTCTCACCAGAACCATGCTGCACTCCTCTGCCACTATTCTCACTGTATGTTATGTAAAACATCACCTCGGACCTTACCAAGAGTTTGGGAACAGAGTTTGGCTGCAGAAGTAGGTTCAAAAAAGGTGGGACAGGGTGGGGCTGCTCAGTATCTGAGGAAGATCTTCTTTGTCAGGGCCTCACATCCCTCCAACTTGAAACTCATGAGCCCCTTCCTTGCTTTCTCATGTGACTGGCTTCCTTTTAAAGAAAAAGACCAGTCCTGGGTCTCTTAAGCCTGAAATCTTTCTCCCTTGTAACAGTTTGATATTGTTTATGGATTCCAAAAATAGATATTGGATTATGTTTGTAAACTGGACTGTCTGAAGTTTCACTTTTACTTAATTAAATTATGATTACTATATTGATTGGGCCATGATAGTAGAGCATTGAGTCCCTGCTCCTTGGTGTGTTGGGATTTGTAAAATCATTCTTTTTAAATTTGTCCTGAATTGCCTCTTTTGTCCAGCAGTCCTTTATTCTTATTTTATGAATCCCTTTTTCAGATTAGTTCTTTGCTTAAACAATTGTTTTTGTGTGAAAACTTTTCTGCAAGAACTTTCAATTTCCCCCTCAAATGAGACAGAGTTGGAGCTATATTCTACGTACTCTTCTGGAACTGTTAGTGAGCTTCCCACTTGTGTCTTTCCCCAGCTATTATAGGGAGGAATTATAGTTCTGTAATTATGACTATTGCTTATCAAATCAGCAGTGCTTTTAATGGGCTTACAATGGTTCATTTTAGTTACTTTAATATAAGAATAAATTTCCTTAGTTATCATAGAAAAAAGGCAAAATTCTCCCTTGTTTACCCAAACATACAGGTGATTGTTATTATTAATATTTTATGTAACTAACTGAAAAATACAATTTATATCTATTATGGATTTTTTTCAAACAAGTTATAATTGTGTTAAAGTACATATATCATTTTGTAACTTTTAAATTTTCAGACATTTTTTTCTTGGCAACTTCCCTGGCAATCTTTCCATGTCCGAACATAGAGATCTATCTTAAACTTTCATAATGATTCATAACATTCTCTAGGGTAGTTTATTTAATTGTTTGCCTATTAACAGGAAATTAGATTGTTTTTAATTCCTTCCAAGTCCAATCACAGTTGAAATTCTGGGTCAAAGAGTATGGACATTGTCTCTATTAAATCTGTCAAGTTGCTCTCAAAAATGGGTATATTCATTCATACTTCTACCAACATTGCATAAAAGGAATACTCTTGCTAGCAGTTGATATTTTCCAACTTTTAATTTTTTGCCAGTCTGATGGGTAAAATGTTTTTCATTGTTATTTTAATTTGCAATACTCTTCTTACTAATGAATTTGAATGTATTTCATATGTTTATTGGTCATTTGTTTTTTCCTGTACATTGTTTGCTCATCATATTATTGAATTATTTGCCTCTTATTGTTTGTTAAGAATTCTCTAAATATTTGGTATGTTAATCTCTCATTTCTTATATAGGTTGTAAATAATTTCTCCTAATTTGCCAGCTGTACTTTATTTATTTTTTATGATGGCTTTTATTGTATATAAATTGTTAAGTTTGATGAAGTCAATTTTATTACAGTTTTCTTTTTAAATGCTCTGATTCTTGTTTAGGAAGTTTTCCCTACCTTGGGTTTATAAATATATTCTCTCATACTTTCTTCTAATAGTTCTGTCAGTTTTGTTTTTCCATATTTACTTCTGTAATCCATCTGTAAGTTTAGGCTTGTGCATGGTATAAAGTATAGGTTTTATCTTACTAAAAGCTTCTGGGAACAGTATACCAGAAATGGGTTGGCTCTTCTAATGGGAATTTATTAGGTTAAAAGCTTACAGTTCTGAGAATGTGAAAATGTTCAAATCAAGGCATCATAAGAGATGCTGTCTTACTGAAGGTCGGCTGCTGGTGATACTGAACTCCTGTCTTGTGGAAGATATAATGGTGGTAATCTGGTCTTGGTCTCTGCCTTCTCCTCCAGGCTTCTTCTCCTTGAGCTCAGCTGTGGGTGATCAGGCATATGGCTCATCTCTCCCCTCTCCTCTGGCTTCTGGGGCCTCTCTCTCAGCCTCTCAGGGTTTCTCTGTTCCTGCCACTTTTCTCTGTGTGACTCTGCATGTTTCTCCTGTTTACAAAGTGTCCCGACCCGCGGGACAAATCAACTGAGACTCTGAGTTACCCAGCGAAGGAATGAGACATAGACACCTGAAAGAAAATGGCTGCACACTTTATTCTACTAACATAGTTCATACTAACATTGCTCTAGCTCTATTGTTCTATATCCACGCGGGTTACAATCAACTCTTTTATAAGCAGGGGAAGAGGAAGTACATTAGGGCTTAGGTGTCGGTACATGATTGGGTAACGTGGGTTGTTAGGCATGGTAGAGATGGTCAATGTTTGCGCACGCGCAAACATTGTGGCATGAACAGTCACATGATATACCTTTTTAAGAAGGAGAAGAAGAAGACAAAGAAGAAGAAGATAGAAACGGCCATGACAGTTGTATTTGTTGGACATTGCCCCCAACATCTCCTCCCTTTTGGTTTAAAAACAAAACATTATAGACTGTAACCAACCTGGATGGAAGGTATGAAGGGGGGACTGTGCCTGTTTTAGGTCAGGACCATGCTATACAATTACTGGATCTTACCCGTCATTGGAGACCTTAGCAGCAATTGGGCCAGGGCCCTTTGGCGACAATTGGCTAAGCTCCTGTCTTAGGTTATCCAGATTTCTTATCGCAAAAGAGGTCCAGTTGCCCGTCATTGACTAACCAGTCCAGCACCCTAATAGGTATACAGTGCCACAGGGTGGCTTTCAAGGGTTTTATTAGTACAGAAGATTTCGTTCTTCATTGGGGGCAAATATCATTAATCCACTCTGGGGAAAGGCCGTTTTCAGAAAGGTGAAGTCTGTGATAGTGCACCTGAATGGGTTTACCAAGAGAGGAGTGTATTTGGTCCTTGGCCAGCTGAATAACCTTTCGTAAGGCCCAAGGTGCAAAGGTTAAGATAAGCAGAAAGGTTATAAGAGGAGTTATTATAGGGATTATATAGGGGAGTACTGAAGAGGACAGCCAAGAGAATGGGCTTGGAGTTTCTAGGGATCGCCTTTTACGAAAGTCCTCTTTAATTTTGTTTAATACGTCTATGTTTTGTTCAACTGTTCCTGACTCGTTGATATAATAACAACAGTCCTCCTTTAAGAAGAGACAAGCGCCACCTTTGTCTGCTGTGAGGAGATCAAGTGCTCGTCGATTTTGTAGAACCACGCGTGCCAGAGATGTGAGCTGACGCTGTAATGCAGCAAGCGATGCGGAGGTGGATTCTAGGGCAGCTTCAAGCTTTTCTTCGAAGTCTCTAGCACTGGAGATGCCATACCCTAGGGCAGCACCAGAGGTTCCGGCAGCAGCAAGAGCAGTGGTCATGCTGACTCCTATCAGCAGAGGGACAAATACTGCTCTCTTGTTATGATCTGAAAAGGCTTGAGGAAGAAACTCTGCACGGGTATAAAGAGTCATACTAGGGACGGTAGTGACAAGGAAACATGGACTAGGTGAAGAAGTATTAATACAGGTAACAAGTGTGAAGTTACACCAGAAGAAGTGTCCAGGGGGAGCAGTGATAGAAGAAGTTATAGTGGTTTTGTTAATACAACTGAAAGATGGTGTATCTGCGGTATGATTGGAATAGAAACAAAGTGAAATATTTGTTGGAAGGGGGAATAGTGGAATAGTGACATTCAGATTAAGATTGGGACAATTATCAGAGGTGTTGACATTGGTGACAGGAGAAGGAACAATGGTGAGTAAGGGTTTGTATAATGAAGCACAAAGGAAGCAATCAGAAACATTTGCATTAGGTGCAGTGATATTAAGATTTAAAGTGCGTTGAATTAGCATAGGCCAAGTGGGTAGAGGGTCCTTTAGTGATGAAGACAAAAAGGTATAGGAGGGAGAAGGAGAGGAGCAGGAGGAAAGCTGTGAGGTAAGGGTAGCTTCAGCATTTTGTATTTCTTGTTGAATCTTTTCTATAGGGTTTTTGTTTGGATTGGCAACATAGGCACGAGCTATATAGAGGGAAGCGCTGGGCGTACTAGAATATCCAGTTCTATATATTTGACCATAAACTCCTTTTTGCCACCTATTATCCCAAGGATCTTTTATAGTAAGGTTGAATGTGTTGCCTTTTAAGGCAAAAGAGGTATATCTGCCTCCTCCAGAGACAGCTTCATTATATGCATCATGAATAACGCAAGACCAATATGGGCATCCACCATAATCTATGGTGAACTTTTTGTGGCAATAGTCTCTGGTTTGGTCAAAGTCAAAGCAGATGAAGGGTCGAGATGCTGACTTAAAGGTAGGAGATTTGGAGGCATCAAATGTAATAGATGTTGGACGCTGGCAACCTGCCTCATCACAAAACCCTATGCCGAGCGTTTCCCCTCTTTCAGTTACTGTGAACTGCCAGATATGGGTAGTCAGAATGACAGAACAAGGGGACAGTATAAGATAGTGAAGAGGAGGGGAGAACATCTTCCAGCGTTGATGATTCGCCTGCAAAAAGAGAGAAAGAGAGAGTGTCTCAGGGAGGTGTGTCCCTGGAATTAGTATTAACAGCAACAGGGGGATTTATTTGTTTGATAAGTCTTTCTGGGAGCCACCGTGGGCTGTTGCCTTGTGTATCATATACACAGGTGGACCCACGCCCCCACACAAGCACGGGGTCAGGGCCATGCCATTTGGATGTTAGTGGGTCATGCCACACATGACAGTTGCCTGATTAGATTGTGTTTTGGGGTGCCAGTGCCGATCAGCTGCGGACTGACCTTCTTCATTTAAAGTTAAAAAATTAAGAACAAAGAGAGCGTGGTGAAGGAGATCTCATGGGCGTTGTTTGGAGAGGTTTAGGGGGCTAGTGGCTAGCCGGCTTAGGGTATTTTTTAGGGTGCAGTGTGCACGCTCTATAATACCTTGCCCTTGTGGATTATAGGGGATTCCTGTGGTATGCTTGATTTGAGACTGTAGACAGAAGGTTTGAAAATTCTTTCCAGTGTATCCTGGACCATTATCTGTTTTAATTATTTTTGGTTGTCCTAAGACTGCGAAGCAGGATAACAGATGGGATATGACGTGTTTAGAAGCCTCTCCCGACTGTAAGGTGGCCATTATAAAACTACTACAGGTGTCTATGCACACATGTATGTATTTAAGCTGGCCAAAACTAGGGAGGTGAGTTACATCCATCTGCCAGATCTCATTGGGAACTAATCCTCTGGGGTTTATTCCCAAGTGAGGGACTGGTAAGAAAGTTACACAGTTTTTGCAGGCTTTGACAATTCCTCTTGCTTGGTCTCTAGTAATTTTATATTTTAATCGTAATGTGGTTGCATTTAGATGGTGTTGGGCATGAGCTTGAATTGCAGCAGTTAGCGGTTCAACAATTAGTGGGCATGTTAATTGAGTGGCTGCGTCAGCTATTGCATTTCCGGTAGCCAACGGTCCAGGTAAATTCGAATGGGCACGAAGATGTCCAATAAAGAACGGGTGTGTACATTTAAAAATAAGGTGTTGAAGTTTTGAAAAGAGTGGTACTGCATTACTAGTTGGTTTAATAAAAGGGATAGTTTCTAGTAAGGGTACCGAATGTGCAATGTAAAGGCTATCAGTATATAAGTTGAAAGGTTGCTCTGAAAGTATTTTGAATACTTGTAGGACCGCAAAAAGCTCCACTAACTGAGCAGAGGAGTAGGGTGAAGACACAGAATGAGCATGGCCCTGTATGACATAGGCAGCAGTGCCATTAGCTGAGCTGTCTGTGAAAACTGTAAGGGCGGAGGAAATTGGCGTTTGTTTGGTGACTTTTGGGAAGATAAATGAATGAGATTTTGCAAACTGGATTAGGGGGTCAGATGGGTAATGATTATCGATAGTTCCTGCAAAAAAGGAGCAAGCTATTGCCCAATCATTATCTGTTTGGAAAAGCCAATTAACTTGTTCTTGATTATAAGGGACAATCAGAGAATCAGGGTCTGTACCAAAAAGTTGGCGGCTAGTTTGTCTTCCCTTAGTTATAAGGGTAGATATAAGAGCACTGTATGTAGATAGGACTTGAGCGGGGGTAGCTGAAAGATGCACCCAAAGAAGGGGATGACCCCGCTTGTTCAGACTTTGCCAGAAGACTCCAGTAGGAGTGTGTTTAGTAGGTAAAATGATGAATATTAACGGGAGATAATAGTTTATTTGATAAGAAGTTTGCTTTTTGATTGCTTGACTCACTGTATCTAGAGCTCGTTTTGCTTCTATGGTTAATTCACGTTTGGATGTTGGATCAGGATCTCCTTTTAGAATGTTATATAGTGGAGTTAATGTTTCCGTGGCTATTTTAAGGTAAGGGCGGAGCCATTGGATATCTCCCAAGAGTGTTTGAAAGTCATGTAATGTAACTAAGTCAGAGGTCTTGATGGTAAGGTTAGGAGTAATGACCTTTTGGTCCCAGAGTTCAAACCCAAGATAGGAAAAAAGGGGTGGATGTTTGTACCTTTTCAGGTGCTATAAGGAGGCCATTTAATCTCAGCTGTGTAATGAGATGTTGATAGCAAGACTGTAATTCTATTAAACACTGTCCTGCTAGTAATATATCGTCCATGTAATGGAGAATATAAATTTGTGGCCAAGCCTGCCTTGTTGGTAGAATGGCTCACGCAACAAATTGTTGACACAGGGTTGGGCTATTAGCCATGCCTTGTGGCAGGACTTTCCACTGAAATTGGGGCATGGGCATCTGAAAATTAATTTGTGGGACGCTGAAAGCAAAATATTGCCTATCAGAAGGATGTAAGGGAATGGAAAAATAACAGTCTTTGATGTCAATGACTATCTTGTGGTATTCTGAAGGTACTGCGATTGGGGAGGGGAGGTCAGGTTGTAGGGCTCCCATTGGAATCATAGCCTGATTTACTGCCCTTAGGTCTTGTAATAATCTCCACTTTCCAGATTTTTTCTTAATTACAAAAATGGGTATATTCCAAGGTGATAAGGTAGGCTCAATATGCCCAGCAGCTAGTTGTTCCTGTACTAACTCTATAGCTGCTAAGGTTTTCTTTAAAGGTAAAGGCCACTGATCAACCCATACGGGCTTAGTTGTTTTCCATGATATTTGGTTTGCATGGGGCACAGGAATGTTAGTGACCATTATGTTAAATTTTGATGTAACCCTAATCCTGCTCGATGAAGATTGGGCGTTATAGAAATAGGTTGTTGAATGCCTTGATTGTCTTTCCCTAGTCCCTTTCCTGGAACGAAGTTCATGTTTAGCATCTGTGCAGTAACTGTCTTATTCGGACTGCATAGAAAAACCTTCATTTGAGTAAGAATGTCACAACCCCATAGATTGACAGGGAGGTCAGGAAGTACATATGGGGTTATAAGGCCTTTATTCCCTTCTTCATCTTCCCAACGGAGGATTTGTGAACTTTGAAGAGGCGTAGAGCCTCCACCCACTCCTTGTAACTGAGTTATAGCAGGAGTGAGGGGCCACCTTTTTGGCCAAAACTTGGAGGAAATGACTGTAGCATCTGCTCCAGTGTCTAATATGCCCTCAAAGGGCTTGCCATTTAGCTTTAGCTTTAAGATAGGTCGATCTTTTGTTATGGCTTGAGTCCAATAAAGGTCCGAAGACCCGGGGCAACTATCTTTCCTGGTGTCTTGTTTGTAATTTGGATTAATATGCTGTAGGGGAAGTATTAACAGCTGTGCTATTCGAACATTAGCAGGAATGGAGATAAGGCTATGGTTAGTAGTAACCATTAGCTTAACTTCTCCTTGGAAGTCATTATCTAAGATGCCTGGTAATATTTGAATGCCACGAAGTGTGGTGCTAGCTCTACCTAGAATTAGGCCAAAGGTGTTTGAGGGCAGTGGACCATAGACTCCTGTATGTATGAGGAGAGGACTATTTTCTGAAGTTAGTATTGTGTTGGAGGTGGCACAGAGGTCCAATCCTGCACTTCCTGCTGTTGCCCTCCATAGGTCTGAGATGTGGCAACATGATTTATTGTTGGGAGCGCAGGTACTGTGGTTGGAGGTGGCTGGACAAACCGAATTGCCCCTGGGTTTGTCTGGGGTGGGGCCTGGGGCCGGCCCCATCTGGAGTTTCCCTGCTGACGTGGGGGAAGAGGCTGCCCAGAAACATCTGTTTGCGAATGACATTCAACGGCCCAATGGTATCCCTTTTTACAGCGTGGGCAAACAGTATTAGGTAGCTGGCGGTTGGCAATTAGGGCCCTTCCTGGCACTGGAGGAGGGGCACTAGCAGGGGGAAAAAGTGGGGTTTGTAAGGAAACCCGTCTTGCAGGGCATTGTCTGGAAACATGGCCTGGCTGGTTACAATTGTAACAGGTTGGGGGGCTTATTTTTTGCTGGTTTTGGAAAGCGGCTCCAATGGCTAGTAAAGCCTGTGTAGGGCTAATGCCTGAGCAAAGTTTGATATAATTATGGATAGGGGTATTGCGAAAGGGGCGAATAGCCGCTTGGCAAGCGGAATTTGCATTCTCAAAAGCAAGATGTTAAAAAAACTCACTATTGATTTCACTTTCCCCAAGTAAGCGCCTGGCTGCGTCTTTAAGCCTGCCCAAGAAATCACTGTAAGTCTCGTCCGGTCCCTGAGTGACCTTAATTAGGGAGGACGTGGCAGCGTCTTTTTGCAGAAGTTTACACCAGGCCTGCAGAGCCGCGGTTTGTACTTGACAAATTAGCCCTCGCAGAAACTGTGCCTGCTTTGTATTTAAATTGTAAGGATTAAGACCCAGAAGCTTTTGTAAGGTCCAGGTTTTAGATTCAGGCTTTTGTGCATTACGGTCTGCTAGCCGCCGGCACAGGTCCTCATTTTCGGTTTTCCATAAAAGGAAATCACCACTGGACAGGGTAGCTTTGGCTAATTGCATCCAGTCGTTGGTAGTGAGTTCTTTTTCACTGAGATTTTCTAATAATGCAATAGTAAAGGGAGCGGTGGGGCCATAATCGTTCGCTGCCTTTTTTAAGTCTTTTATATATTTAAGGTTAAGTGGTTTATATTTGGAGGAAGTAGTGGAAGGTGCGGGGTCCTCCTCCTCCTCAGAGGAGGAAGAATTTGCTGCCTGAGCCTCTCCCTGATCTCCGTCGCCATTTTGTGGCAGGTCCTTGTCGCCATTTTGAGACCTCTCAGACTCCTCGTCGCCATTTTGAGATGGGCGATGTCTTACACGCAGGAGTTGGGGTGGGGAGTTATCTCTGCGTAAGATAGGGAAGGTATAAGGAGTGCGGCGAGGGACAGGTGGGGAACTACTAGGAACATTGGATGGAGAACCCATCTGAGCTAAAGCCCGAGTAATTTCCTGTAGCGAGTTAATCAAGGCAGCATTTTGTTGTTTCTGTTCCTGTAGCGAGTTAAGCAAGGCAGCATTTTGTTGTTGGTTCTGTTGTATGGCCGCCTGCAGATAGGCATGTAAACCTTCTTCCGTTCCCCCAGCTATAGAAAGCTGAGGCAGAGGGCTAGTGAATGCCGAAAATGGCGGGTCAACGGGGGCAGGAGTGGCGGGCGGAGCCATAGCAGTGACATTACAAGGAGGCGGGTTAAAAGGTGGAAAAGTACGTTTGATGGTAGGCGTATTAACATTCGGGGGCAAAATAGGAGGAGAAGGGGCAGAAATAGCAGTGTTTTGGAGTGGTTCTACAACCGAGACCGTTTCCGGATAGTTAGTAACCGTAAAGTTGGGAGGAGGCGGTCTATCCAAATTGGTTGCAGGAGATACATTATTATCAGGCTGTTCTAAGTCTCCGGGGATATTAATAGAGACTGCAGAACATCTGGAAGGAGGACGAGAGTAATCCTTAAGTATAACTTCCCCTTGTTCACAGAGGTTGGTTATTTCAGGAGATTTAACTTTCAGTATTTCATTAATAAGATTCCAATAGGAAAAGGCTGTGATAGGAATCTTTTCAGGGCCAAATGTTTTATAGTAGTCTTTTAAACAGTCACCTACCCGCAACCAACAGCGCTGACTGATAGTACCTTCTGTGGGAAACCAGGGACAGGTATCCATTATAAAGGCAAAGAATTTAACAAGATCTTTCTTTTTAATATCAATTCCCCTTAATTTTAGGGAATCTTTAATTTGGGTTACATATAAACTGTGAGAACTAATATTTTGACCCATGACTAAGGGAAATAAAAAGGAGTTCTTACCTTAACCAGAGTTCCTGCGATGAGGCTTCTGTTTTCTTCCTTGAGGGGGATGTAGAGACAATTGACACAGACACACAATTGACACAGACACACACAGGAGAACTTCTGCATTCACAACTTCTTCTTTTTGTTTCCTTGTTCCTCCATTCCTTCATTCACCGACACCGTTGAACTTCGTGACAGGCTGGTCACGGCTTTATGAGTGAGAGGGCCCTCCTCGTTCGGTGCGGCGCTTCCTTTCACTGGATGTCACTCGAGCCCCACATTGGGTGCCACTTGTCCCGACCCGCGGGACAAATCAACTGAGACTCTGAATTACCCAGCGAAGGAATGAGACATAGACACCTGAAAGAAAATGGCTGCACACTTTATTCTACTAACATAGTTCTACTGTTGCTCTAGCTCTATTGTTCTATATCCACGCGGGTTACAATCAACTCTTTTATAAGCAGGGGAAGGGGAAGTACATTAGGGCTTAGGTGTCGGTACATGATTGGGTAACGTGGGTTGTTAGGCGTGGTAGACATGGTCAATGTTTGCGCACGTGCAAACATTGTGGCACGAACAGTCACATGATATACCTTTTTAAGAAGGAGAAGAAGAAGACAAAGAAGAAGAAGATAGAAATGGCCATGACAGTTGTATTTGTTGGACATTGCCCCCAACAACAAAGGACTCTAGTAAGAGAATTAGGATCCAAACTGGGTCCTGCATTCTAATCAAAGGCCCTTAACTGAAGCAATCTACTAAAAAAGTGATCTAATCAAAAGATCATTTAACTCAATCTAACTGAAAGGTCCCATGCACCATAAGCTTACACATACAGGAATGGGTTAGCTTAAGAACATGTTTTTTCTGGGGTCCACTAAAGGCTCAGACTAGTACAGCATGCCTATAACTGCATATTCACTTATTTTTCCAAATGGCTGACCACTCTTCCACTATGATTTTTATTGAATACTTAATCTTTCCTCTTGATTTGAAATAATTCCCTTTTCACTTACTAAATTCTCTTTTACATAAGGCTATATTTCTAGACTCTATTTGGTTCTACTGATTTGTTTTCTTTTCCAGTGTCAATATTAAACCATTTTAATTTCTATAGCTATATAATATGCTTTTATGATTTGAATATATGCATATATATCATTACTTATCTCATCATGCTAATTTTCAGTACCTCATCTATTCTCTTTTATACCTTTCTTTCCAGTGAAATATTTTAAAATTTATTTCCATGTTTAAGGAGTTGGCAGAGGATGAGATTAGGGTGAGGCAAATGAGGTGCCTAGAGCACAAAATGTAAAGAGGCAATCACAGGATCATGCAAGTGTCTCACAGTGCTGGCACTGTTTTACACAATAACTCAAATCTCATTTAATCCTTAGCAAAGAAGCTGTCTGAATCCGATGTTGGTTGTGATCTCTGAAGGGCTAGAAATCTAGAACAACTTTTTAATATTGATGGTTCTGCCAGCATGACTTTCTGAATGCTTCTCCATCCCATGATTTGTTTTTCAAGAAAATAAGTTTGAGGGGTTGAAGTAAAAGGACAACCTGTAGAGCATGGTGGTAAAAGCCAAGAAAAGAGAATGTTTTAAGAAGGAGAAAATCATTAGCTGCCAAGAGTTCAAGAAAAACAATGTCTGAAAGGTATATATTGGATTAGTAGCTTTAAGAAGAAGGTTTCAATTTTGCATAGTCATCTCTTTTCCCATCCTACTGCCTACCGCATCTACCCCAGTTTAGACCTTTCTTTTAAAAAGCCTTATAACCGGCTACTGTTGCAGTTCTCTTTTCTTGCTAACTGCCTGTGTAATTGTGGCATTAGGTCTATTGTGATACCCTTCCTAAGTATATAAATATTATTCCCTCTTTGCAGCTTCTTTTAAAACTGAATTTTAAGCTATATTTTTGCCTTTAATAATCTTTTTGTAGGCTTTAAATATGTTACCATTTAAATATTTCTTTATGTAGAAATATTTGGATTATTATACATTATTCTTAAATGACTTTCATATTTTTACTTTCAGATTTTTAAAATATTCTAAACCAGAACCAAAGGATGATGATGCTGTAAGATATATCATTAGGCTATGAGAAAAGTTTGGTTGGCAAATTAAATTACCACAGCAAAATTTGGAATGCAAAAGTTTCCAAAATGCGATTCAGAAGACTATTATTCTAAAGATATTATTTAATTTTATTCAATTTTATCCAAATTTTAGTGTAAAAAATCAATATTTACATCTTAATATTTAATTTATTATAGGCATTACATCAAATCAGACCTTATATGAATATCAAATTACAATCAAATTACAATAAATACTTGTAAAAATATTTCATATCACTTATTAAAGAAGGGGAGAACAGATAAAACATAGAAATTGGAAGTCTTTAGTATGTCAAAGTATTTGTGCTTGTTTCTCTCATCCTTTCCTCAACTGATTGGGTCTCCCAAGAAGAGGTCCCTTCTGACTGAAACTTCTATCTATTCTTTTGTTCCTGTATTTTATATCTTTGTGATTTAAAAATAAATTCTAATGTAATTTTATAACTTTCTATTCTTCTCACTGTCTTACTCCCTGCTACTTGCTTTCACATTTCATGATCTTGATACTTCCTTATCTTTTTCATTTTCTCATTATCCATTAACCTCTTTCTTCAGAGAAATTTTATTTTGTCCAAGATCATATGAACAAAGGGTGGTGATGAAAACTACAATTTGCCTATTAAGTCTTATTTACTACAGCTGATCTAAGATTGAACAGCCAAACTGTATTCCACAAAGGCTGTACCATTCTACATTCGTACCAACAGTAAAGGAGTGTTCCTGTTTCTTCACATCCTTTCCAAAACTTGTCATTTTGGTTTTTAAAAATGGCCATTCTATAAGATGTGAAATGGTATTTCATTGTAGCTAGTGATGTTGATCATTTTTTGATGTACTTTTTGGTCATTTGCATTTCCTCTATGGAGAAATGTCTATTCAAGTCTTTTGTCCATTTTTAATTGGGTTACTTGTCCTTTTATCGTAGAGTTGTATGATCTTTTTCTATAACATGGATATCAAACACTTATTGGATATGTGGTTTCCAAATATTTTCTCCCATTGAGTAGGCTGTTTTTTTTCACTTCTTCACAGTCTTTTTCCCCCCAATTTTATTGATACATATTAATAAAACATAAATCCATCCAAAGTGTACAATCAGTGGTATTCGGTGTAATCACATATTTATGCACTTATCACTTCATTCTTAGAGCACTTTCATTATTCCACTACTACTAATAATAAACAACAAAAAAAATATTCATCACCTCTCAATCTCTCTATGCTTTCCCTACCATACATAGCTGCTATTCTTTTTCCTTCTTTCTAGAGTATTTGTATTTATATTTTGTAAAAACTGTCATATATGCAGTATCAACCATATTCATGTTTTACATGAGGTTTTACTATCATCTTATATAGTCCCTTGTTAGAATTTTCAGCTTTCTTTAGATTTTTCCTTTTCAACCACTGTCATACCCATATAATGGCTCTGTTAGTTACAAACATGAATTTACACAATATTTTTAGTTCATAATAGCGGAATCATACAGTATTTGTCCTTTTGTGTCTGGCTTGCTTCATTCAATGTGATGTCCTCCAGATTCATCCATGTTATCATATACTTCACAACTTCATTTCTTCTTACTGCTGTATAATATTCCAATGTGTGTATACACCATAATTTGTTTATCTTTTCATTAGTTGGTGGACACCTGGGTTGTTTCCATCTTTTGGCATTCGTGAATAATGCCGATATGAATATCAGTGTGCAGATGTCTGTTTATGTCTCTCCTCTCAGTTCTTCTGGGTATATACCTAGTAATATGTTCAATCACATGGCAAGTCTATATTCAACTTCCTTGGGAACAATGAAACAGTACTCCACAGTGGCTGTACCATTCTACATTCCTACCAACAGTAAATAAGTGTTCCTATCCACATCTGCTCCAGCATTTACAGTTTTCTGACTTTTTAATAGAAGCCAGTAGTTTTGATTTGCATTTCCCTAATCGCTAGTGATGTTGAACATTTTTTCATGTGTTTCTTAGCCATTTGTATTTTGTCTTTGGACAGTTGTCCTTTCAAGTCTTTTGCCCATTTTTTCATCAGATAGTTTGTCTTTTTTATTGTTGAGTTGTATTATCTCATTATATATCATGGATATTAAACCCTTATCGGATATGTGATTGCCAAATATTTTCTCCCATTGAGTCAGTTGCCTTTTCACCCTTTTGACAAAGCCCTTTGAGGTACACAAGTGTTTAATTTTGAAGAGGTCCTGTATATCTGTTTTTTCTTGTTGCTTTTGCTTTGGGTGTAAGGTTTAAGAAACTACTGCCTACTACAATATCTTGAAGAGTTTTTCCTCAATTTTCTTCTAGGAGTTTTATGGTTGTTGCTTTTCTATTTAGGTCCTTGATTTACTTTGAGTTAATTTTTGTATAGGTGTGAGTTAGGGGTCCCCTTTCTTTCTTTTGGATATGGATATCCAGTTTTCCCAGCACCATTTGTTGAGTAGACTGTTCTGACCCAGCTGGGGAGGGCTTGATGGCCTTGTCAAAAATCACTTGACTATAGATGTGAGGATCTATTTCTGAGTTCTCAATTTGGCTCCATTGGTCAATGTGACTGTCTTTATGCCAATACCATGCTGTTTTTTTACCACTGTAGCTAAGTAATATTCTTTAAAGTCAGAAAGTGAGAGTGTTCCAGCTTTGCTCTTCTTTTTTAAGATCTTTTTGGCTAAATTTGGGGCCCTTTAACCTTCCAAATAAATTTGATAATATGTTTTTCCATTTTTGCAAAAAAAGTCTATTGATATTTTTATTGGGTTTGTGTTGAATCTGTAAATCAGTTTGGGTAGAATTTACATCATAATGATATTTAGTCATCCAGTCCATGAACACGGAATGTCCTTACTTTTATTTAAGTCCTCTTTCATTTCTTTTAGCAATGTTTTGTAGTTTACTCAATACAGGTCCTTTACATCCTTGGTTAAGTTTATTCCTAAATATTTTATTGTTTTAGTTGCTATGATAAATGGATTTTTTTCCTGATTTCCTCCTTAAAATACACATCAGTAGTGTGTAGAAATGCTATTGATTTTTGCATATTATTCTCATATTCCACCACTTTCCTGAACATGTCTATTAGTGCTGATAGCTTTCTTGTGGATTTTTCAGGAGATTCTTGATATAGGATCATATCATCATGGAATAGTTAACGTTTTACTCCTTCCTTTTCTATTTGGGTGTCTTTTATTTCTTTATCCA
Source organism: Tolypeutes matacus (assembly GCA_026826555.1). Taxonomy (NCBI): domain Eukaryota; kingdom Metazoa; phylum Chordata; class Mammalia; order Cingulata; family Chlamyphoridae; genus Tolypeutes; species Tolypeutes matacus. The sequence continues at coordinate 491,252 of JAKSZT010053967.1, read as the reverse complement.
GCCTAATTGCTCTAGCTAGAACCTCTAGCCAAATATTGAATAATAATGGTGTCAGTATATATCATTCTCTTGTTCCTCATCTCAGTGGGAAAGCTTTCAGTATTTCATCATTGAGTATAATGCTAGCTGTAGAATTTTCATATATATATTTTACCATATGGAGAAAGGTTCCTTCTATTCCTATCATTTGAAGTATTTTTATTAAAAAAGGGTGCTGTATTTTGTCAAATGCATTTTCAGCATCAGTTGAGAGGATCATGTGATTTTTCTTCAGTTTATCAATATGTGTAACAGTTTGATACACATAAATTCCAAAAATAGAGTTTTGATTGTATTTGTAAACTGGTCTTCTGGGCATATTAGATTGTATTAGACTCAGAGGTTTTACTTTTACTTTATTAAATCAAAATTAGGGCTTTATTTAACTACATCATTAGGGTGGCTTGGTTTGAGTCTCCACCCCCTCCCCTTTGTGGGCTATATAAATGGCTACTTAATCAAAAACAGGGAGGTAAATGCATGGAGAAGGAGAACACAGAAGAAGAGAGGATCCTGCAGTCCTGGGGAGAGAGATGATCCTGATAGTCTACAGCTGACCTTGTGAAGAGACCAGAGCAGCTGAGCCTGGAAAGAAATGAGCTCCAGGAAGAGAGATGAGCCTTAGGCCAGCCTGGCAACTGAGATCAGAAGAAGCTTGGCCCATGGAGCCTTAAGAGGGAGAAGGAAGGCTGAATCCTTGCATACGTTGGCAGCCATCTTGCTCCAACATGTGGCAACAGACCTGGGTAAGGGAATAACTTATGCTTTATGGTTTTATGACTGTAAGCTTCTACCTCAAATACCCTTATTAAATACACTTTATAAATACCAACAGATTTCTGGTACTTTACATCAGCCCCCCTTTGGCTGACTAATGCAATATGGTTTATTATAGTAATTGATTTTCTTGTGTTGAACCACACTTGCATACCTGGGATAAAACACACTTGATTGTGATGTATAATTCTTTTAATGTGCTTTTGGATTCAGTTTGCAAGTATTTTGTTGAGGATTTTTGCATCTGTATTTATTAGAGGTATTGGTCTGTTATTTTCTTTCTTTCTTCTTTTTTTTTTTTGTAATATCTTTATTTCATTTTGGCATTAGGGTGGTATTGGCTTCATAGAATGAGTTTGGTGTAGTAGTATTTACTCTTCAGTTTTTGGAAGAGCTTGAGCAAGATTGGTCTTAGATCATCTTTAAATGATTGGTAGAATTCACCTGTGAAGCTATCTGGTACTGGGCTTTTCACCTTTGGGAGATTTTTGATGACTGCTTTAATCTTCACTTGTAATTCATTTGTTGAGGTCTTCTATTTCTTTTAGGGTCAGTATAGGTGATTCATGTATTTCTAGGAATTTGTTTATCTCCTCTTCATTGTCTAGTTTTTTGGCATAGAGTTGTTCATAGTATCCTCTTATGAGCTCTCTTATTTCTGTGAGGTCAGGAGAAATATCCATCCTCTCATTTCTGAATTTATTTATTTGTGCCTTCTCTCTTTTTTTCTTTGTCAGTCTAGCTAAAGGTTTGTCAATTTTGTTAATCTTCTCAAAGAAATAAGTTTTGGTTTCATTGATTCTATTTTTTAAAATTTCATTTATTTCTGCTCTGATCTTTACTATTTCTTTCCTTTGGCTTGGTTTGAGATTAGTTTGCTTCTCTTTTTTAGTTCCTCCAAGTATGCAGTTACATCTTCAATTTTAGCTCTTTTTTTCTTTTTTAATGTAACATTGAGGACTATAAATTTCCCTCTCTGCACTGCCTTTGCTGTATCCCATAGGTTCTGATATGTTGTGCTCTCATTTTCATTTGTCTCAACATATTTACTGATTTCTCTTGCAATTTCTTTATTGACCCCCTGATTATTTAAGGGTGTGTTGTTTAATATCCATATATTTGTCAATTTTCACTTTTACTGTCCATTATTGATTACTAGTTTCAATCCACTATGATCAGAGAAAGTGTTATGTATAATTCAATCTTTTTAAATTTATTAAAATCTGTCTTGTGATCTAGAATATGATCTTACCTCGGGAAGGATCCATGAGCAGTTGAAAGAATGTATATCTTGTTGATTTGGGGTGTAACACTCTAAATTTCTTTAGGTCTAGTTCATTTATCATTTCATTCATATTCTCTGTTTCCTTTTTGATTCTCTGTCCATATGTTCTGTCCAATGCTGAGAATGGTGTATTAAAGTCTCCAAATGTTATTATAGAGACATCTGTTTCTCCCTTCAGTTTTGGCAGTGTGTCCCTCATGTGTCTTGGGGCACTCAGGTTAGATGCTTAAATATTTATTATGGTTATTTCTTCTTGGTGAATTCCTCCCTTTTTTTTTTTTCCCTTTTAAACACTTTTTATTCAACTTATAACATATCAAATGAACTCAACCATGTCATTACTTTACTTTTCACTTTTACACCTTTATCATGATTACATTAATTAACAAGTATTTAGATTTGAACCAGGCATTGCTCTAGATGCTGGGGATCCTGTATCGATCAAACATCTCCTGTTTGCAAAGAACTTATATAATAATGGGTGGGACAGATAATAAAGCACATAAATACAAAATGTTAGGTAGAGATAAAATGTTATGCCAGAAAATAAATCAAGAGTATGGAAGATGGGGGGAGCTTGTTGACTCAAGGTCGAAGTTTGCTAAAAGCTGCTTGGATCAATATACCAGAAGTGGGTTGGCTTTTACAATGGGAATTTATTAGGTTAAAAGCTTACAATTCTGAGACTGTGAAAGTGTCCAAAAGAAGGCATCATCAAGAGATGCTTTCTTCCTGAGCTGCAGCTGTGGGAGATCAGGTACATGGTGGAATCTGCTAGTCTCACTCCTCTCCTCTGGGCCTCGTTGCATGCTTCAGGCTGCTCCATCCATAGCTTTTCTTTCTCCTGGATACTTTAATTTAAACTTCTGGAGGCTTCTGTCTCTGCCATTTTTTTCTGTGTCTGCAGCTTTTTATTCCTCCATTTGTAAAGGACTTCAGTGAGAGGTTTAAGGCGCATCTCGGGATATGCCCTACTGAAGCGATCTAATAAAAAGGAAAGTCCCTTAACTGAATCTAATCAAAAGGTCCCAAATAAAATAGGTTTACATGCACAGAAATTGATTAGCTTTAAGGACAGGAATCTCAGGAGTCCAAAAAAGACTCAAACTGCCACAATCATCATTAAAAATTTGCCTGCTTCTCCATCCCATTCCATCCCATCCCATCCCATCCCATCCCATCCCATCCCATCCCATCCCATCGCATCCCATCCTGATTCCTGAAACTCTTCGATCCTTTATAGTGCAGTCCCAGACTGTTTTACTTTTAGTGTTTTGATCTAGTTTTATAATTTTTTGTTTTCTTTCCAATATCTGTCTTTTCTATGGTCTGTTGATACCTGCTAGGGACTAGGAAAAGAGATGAACAGTATTTTACATGGTTTCATTTCATATTATAAATAGCTTAAATAACTAAGTACCTCAGGAATTTTTCTGTAAGAGAAGTGCATGATTTTGTGGCAGAGAAGTTACTCAATTAATGAACAAAAATTTATTGTATGCCTATTCTGTTCTACTGTTATAGGTACTGGTGATAGACCTGCTGTATGTGTGTGTGTGTGTGTGTGTATATATATATATATATATATTTCATATCACCTATATATGAAAGTTATAGGTGATAAATAGTCACCAAGGAAACTTTTCAATTCCTCCTCAAGTAGGTTCTCACAGTACATTTCTTGATTTTAAATTTGTATTTTAAAAATTATGAAGACATTTGTGTTTAAATAAGAATTAAATAATATCAAAATGACATATATTATCAATGTACCTGGGAGAAAAGTTATATAGTATTTAATTTAGATAATTAAGCATCAATGAAACATATCTGGAGAATTTTTACAATATTACTTATTTTTACTAAATTTATTGTGTATAAATGCATGATTTATGAATCTAGAATATAAGAAGTGTTTTTCCTTTCAGAATTAATAAATCATTTGTTACCTGGAAAATGAATGTTAGAAGAATTAAGACAGAAGAGCAGGTAAGGCTTGTTATGCAGTATATTTAAAAATTTCAAAAGGAAGACATATTTTTAAAATGCAGTATACAAGCAGATGTACAGTTAATTCAGTGACTGGAAAGTCACATTCCTTTGCCTTTATGATTATTAAATATAAGCCAGCTTTGTTTTTTCAGAAGACTTACATATTTCCCAATACACCATTTGGTGTTGTGAAGAAGTGAGAGTGCTAAGAAAAATCTTGATGAGTTCCCTTGGTCATTTGGTATAATTCAAGAGTTCCTAGCCTTTTTTGTTCCATTGATCCCCTTTCCAGGAAGGTGAAAACCATGGACCCCTTACTGAGTCTACATTCTACTCTGTGTTATTTAATAAATATATCACACCTGCACCAACATGTCCCCACAAGAATAATGTTTTTTTGAATTTCAATTCAAGCTCATGGATGCCTGGTTAAGAACCCCTCATGTGGGAGGCGGCTGTGGCTCAATCAGTGGGGCTCCCGTTTACCATGTGGGAGGCCCCAGTTTCGGTTCCTGGGGCCTCCTGGTGGGGGTGGGCCCGCCCGCACGGCATGGTTGGCTGGCCCGGTGAGCACAGGCAGCAGGGGGGGAGATAGATGAATAAATAAATAAAATCTTTAAAAAAAAAAAAAAAGAACCCCTCATGTAATTTTTGGCTTCCAAAAGGGGACATCATTAAGTAATCCAGGATAGATGATAGTTAATCCTATTTTGTAGGCTCTCCAGGAGTCAGGGATTTTTTCAATTTTAATTTTGATATAATTCCAGATTGACATCCAGCTGTAAGAAATAAATCCTGTATACCCCTTATCCAGCTTCCCCCAATGGTAACAACTTGCAAAACTAGTAAAATATCACAACCAGGATAAACCGACATTGATATATTCATGATACAGAACATTTACATTACCACAAGGTCCCTCATGTTGCCCTTTAAAGCCACACCCCCTTCCCTCCCACCCCATACCCTCCTTGATCTCTGGCATCACTAATCTGTTCTCCATTTTTATAATTTGGTCATTTCAAGAATGTTATGTAAATGAAATCATACAGTATGTAATCTTTGGGATTGCCTTTTTTTTAAATTTAGCACAACCTCCTGCAGATTCATCCAGGTTTCTGCATCTATCAATAGTTATACTAAGCAGTTTTCCATGGGAAGGATGTTCCACAGTTTAACCATTACCCATTGAGGAACATTTGAATTATTTCCATTTGGGGCTCTTACACCAAAAACTGCTATGAACGTTCATTCCCAGGTTTTTGTATAAACATAAGATTTCATTTCTCTGGGATAAATGTGCAGGAGCACATTTCTTGAGTCGTATGGTAATTACATATTTATTTTTCAAAGAAAGTACCAAATTTCCAGACTGGCTGTGCCATTTTACATTGCCACCAGCTGTGTATGAGTGATCCAGTTTCTCTTCATCCTTGGCAGCCTTTGGCATTGTCACTATTTTTTCTTTTAGAAATTCCAATAGTGATAGGTCATGGTTTTAATTTGCGTTTCCCTAATGACTCATGAAATTAATTATCTTTTCATGTGCTTACTTGCTATTTGTGTATTCTCTTCAGTGAAATGTCTCTTCATGCTTTTTGTCATTTTCTAATTAGATTGTTTTTACTGTTAAGTTTTGATAGTTTTTTATAGAGTCTGGATATGAGTCCTTTGTCTGATATGTGGTTTATAAATATTTTCTCCTGCCTGTAGTTTTTGTCTATATCTTTAATTAAATAAATACTTATTAAGTATCTTTTATATGCCAGGTATAGGCTAGTTAACTTGCTCCTTGAAGCCAAAAAGTAACTCCTTGACCTCAATGCTTCACTGACCTGGGAGGGATCTGATGAGGAAACCAAGGCTTTCCACTCAGCTCCTCCCTCTTGTTAAAGTGATACTCCTTTTGACAGGGATGAATGGAGCAAGGAATGGGGTGAAGGGTTGAGAGGAAAGTGATTTGTTGCTGCCTATGAATCATGCAAATCCTATGTGGCTTGTCTTTTCATCCTCTTAACATAGTCCCAGAGAAAAATTTTTAAATTTTGATGAAGTCCAATTTATTAATTTTTCATTTTATGGATTGTGCTTTTGGTATCAAGTCTAAGAACTTGTCTAGCCCTGGGTCCTGAACTTTTTTCCTAAAAGTTTTTATAGTTTTATGTTTTACCAGATCCATTTCAAGTGTATTTTTTATATAAAGTGTGAGACTTATGTTGCGGTTCATTTTCTTGCCTCTGGATGTTCAATTGCTCCAGTATCATTTGTTGAAAAGGCTGTCATTCCTCCATTGAATTGCTTTTGCAACTTTGTCAAAAATAAATTGGGCATATTTGTATGGTGTGTATTTCTGAGTTCTCTATTCTGTTCCATTGATCTGTGTGTCTATCCCTCTGCCAATACCACACATTCATGATTACTGTAGCTATATGTCTTTTTTTAAGGATTTATTTTATTTATTTCTCCCCACCCCCTCATTTTTTTGCATTTCCTATCTGCTTGTTGTGTACTGGTCTTTTTTTTTTTTTAGGAGGCACCAGAAACCGAACCCAGGACCTCCAATATGGGAGGGTGGCACCTAATTGCTTGAGCCACCTCCACTCCCAGCTTTGTTGTGTCTCTCATTATGTTTTCCTTGTGTATCTTGTTCCATCAACTTGTTGCATCAGCTTGCCATCTTGCTCATGTTCTTTAGGAGGCACTGGTAACCGAATCCAGGACCTCCCATGTGGTAAGCGGGAGCTCAGTCACTTGAGCTACACCCACTTCCCACTATATAAGTCTTAAAATCAAACATACAGAACAAAAAACAATAAAATTAAAGAAAAAAAAAACAAGTATACTGATTCCCTTCACTTTATTCTTCTTTTTCAAAATTGTTTTAGCTATTTTAGTTCCTTTGCCTTTCCATATACATTTTGGAATAATCTTGACTAAATATACAAAAATTCTTGCTTGTATTTTGATAGGAATTGAATTAAACCTGCATAATAAATTGGGGAGAATTGAAGTCTTTGCTATGTTGAGTTTTCCAATCCATAAACATGGTATATCTATTTTGATACACTTTGATTTCTTCTATCAGCATTGTGTAGTTTTCAGCATATAAATCCTGTAATATTTTGTTAGACTTTATTTAATTTTATTTTGAGTAATAGTAAAAAGAATTGTATTTTTAATTTCAATGCCACATGTTCATTGCTAGTATTTAGAAATACAGTTGTCTTTGTAGGTAGATCATGTATGCTGCAACCTTCCTGAGATTATTAGGAGTTTTGTTTCTTTCTTTATTTTTTAGATTCCTTGGAACTTTCTATGTAGAGTATAATGTCATCTGTAAATAGGCACAGTTTTATTTCTTCCTTTCTAATTTGAATGATTTTATTTCCTTTTCTTGCCTTAAATACTGGCTAGAACTCCAGCATTATGTTGAATAAGTGTAGTGAGAACAGACCTTCATGACTTCTTCCTGATCTCAGGGGGGAAAGCATTTAGTCTTTCACCATCCAAGTATAGTTTTACCTGTACGTTTTTTTTTTGTAGATGCTCTTTATCAGGTTGAGAAAATTTCCCTCTATTCTTATTTTTCTGAGAGTTTTTTTAAATGAAAGGTGTTGAATTTTGTCATATATTTTGTCTGCATTGATTGCTATGATCATATGATTTTTCTTCTACAGTCTCTCAATATGGGGATTGCATCAATTGATTTTTTAAAAAATATTGAACCAACCTTGCATACCTGGAATAAAACTCACTTGGTGATTATGTATAATTCTTTTTATATATTGCTGAATTCTCTTTGCTAATATTTTAAGTATTTTTGTGTTTATGTTCATGAGGAATATGGGCCTGTAGTTTTTTCTTTTGTACTGTCCTTGTCTGGTTTGAGTGCAGGGTGATAAAGTGAACTGGAAAGTCTTTGCTCCTATTTCCTGAGAAGTGATTGTGTAGAATTGGTTTAATTCTTCTTTAAATGTTTGGTAGACATCTCCAGTAAAACAATCTGGGTCTGGAATTTCTTTTTTGAGAATATGTAATTTTATGAATTCAATTTCCTCAAAGTTATGGGACTATTTAAATGGTCTGCTTCATATTGGTTGAGTTGTGGTAGTTTTTGTTGTTTGAGGAATTGGTCCATTTCACCCAAGTTGTCAAATTTCTATATGAAATTATTTGTAGTGTTCCTTTATTAAGCTTTTGATGTCCTGCAGGGTCCATAGTGATATCCCCTATTTCTAGTCATGATATTGGTATTTTGTGTCATATCTCCTTTTTTTTTCCTTTGATTTCTGCCCTTATTTTTATTAGTTCTTTCCTTCTGCTTGCTTTGGGTTTATTTTGCTCTTCTTTTTTTAGGTTCTTGAAATGGAAGTTTAGATTATTGATTTGAGACTTTTCCTTTCTTCCAGTGTAAGCATCTGGTGCCATAAATTTCCCTCTCAGCACTGCTTTGTGTCCCACAAATTTTGATATGTTGTTGCAGTGTAGTTCTGACACCACCTACTTATAGTTAGGCCAGGTTAAAGGCATGAACTTCCACATGACTATCCTCACATTAGATACCAGCTGCAAGTTTGATGATTCCCAGGGCCACCTGTACTTCTGACCAACTGGCTATAAATTTCAAATAATTCACTAGAATGACACAGAACTCAAGAAAGCACCATGCTTACTATCACAATTTTAATGTAGCATAAAGGATACAGATGAGGACAAGCCAAAAGAAGAAACATATAAGATGAGTTTCAGAAATGAAAATATTCCATGTCCTCTCCCCTGGAGTCAGGATGTTTCAGCCTGCCGGCTTACTGATGGCCACATCAGGGAGCTTTATATCCAGTTTTTATTGGGGTTTGATTACATAGGCATGGTTGATTAAATCAATTCCCGTGTAGTGAAACTCAATTTCCAATCCTCCTCTCTTCCCTAGTGGTGAGGCTCAAAGCCCCAACTCTTTAATCACATTGTTTGTCTTTCTGACAAGGCCCGCCCCCATACCAAGACTGACCCCACCCTGAGTTATCTCTTAGCATAAACTATCAGCTGTGGCCCAAGGATCCACCATGAATTAAAAAAAGACACTGTTATCATACAGGAAATTCCAAGGTTTTAGTGGTTACCCTGCTCTCAGAGCCTGGACAAAGGCCAGACTTCTTTTTGGAAGCCAAACTCCTTACCATACAGTTGTATTTTCATTTTCATTGAGCTCACTATATTTTTTATTTCCCTTCAAACAACTTCTTTGACCCTGTATTCTTTACAAGTGTATTGCTTAGTTTCCAAGTGTTTGGAGATTTTCCTTTTATCTTTCTGCTACTAATTTTTAGTTTGATTCTCTTGTGTTCAGAGACCACACTCTATATGATTTCAACCTTTTAAATTTGTCGAGGGTTTTTTTGGTCCAGGATATGGTCTCTCTTGGTAGATGATTTGTGGGAACTTGAAAAAAATGTGTTTGGCTGTTGTTGGGTGGGATGTTCTATAACTGTTGATTAGATCATGTTGATTGATGGTGTTGTTGCATTTTCCAATCCATAAATACGGTAAGTCTATTTATTTGGTATGTATTTGGTATGTCCTTGCCTATTTTCTGTCTACTTGTTCTGTTAATTGTTGAGAATATTGAAGACTCCAACTATAATGTAGGATCTGTGATTTTTGTTTTTTTTTCCAGTTGAAACAGTTTTTGCTTCATATATTTAGCAGAGCTGTTGATTGCTCTATGTAATTAATTCAGAGAGAGAGGCAGGTCTCAGAAAGAACTATGGGTGTGCCCATTGGCACATGAAGCCAACTAGAATCAAATAGTTAATAAAACAGTTAAGTTTGTAACGTGTTTTTTCCAAAGGTGCTACCAGGCTGTACTAACAGTGACTGTGACAGTTTGAGATGTAAAACAACCCTTGAGCCTCCAACTTTCTGTGGCAGGCTCAGAAAAGCTGAGAAACTGTTCAGCCACCAAGAAGGACTTATGCTTTAGTGTCCCCTTCAGATATTGCCAAAGAGGATAATGGAAAAGTAAGGGTATCCAAAAACTAGAGTCAAAAGCTCTAGGAAAATGATTGGAGAGCTGTTCCCAAGAATCAGAAGCAGGACCAATCTGAAATTTGCTTTATCTGATATTAAAATAGTCACTCTGCTTTCTTTTGATTACTTTTTGCATGGTATCCTCATGCTTTCAACCTGCCTGTATTATCATATTTCAAGTGAGTTCTTGTAGACATATAGTTAGGTCATGTTTTTAAAATACATTCTGCCTGTCTCTGTCTTTTAATTGGTGTATTTAGACCATCTACATTAAATATGATTATTTTTTTAGGGCTTAAGTTTACCCTTTTCCTTTTTGTTTTCTGTTTATTGTCTCTTCTTTTTGTTTCTCTGTTTTCTCTTTCCTGTCTTCCTGTGGAACATGTTTTAGAATTCCTTTTGATTTATCCATATTATTTTTGAGTGCCTCTCTAGGTGTGACATTTTTAGTAGTTGCTGTAGGTATAACATTAATATATAACTTATCACAGTTGTCATTTTACAATTTTGAGTGAAGTGTATCAACCTTAATTTCATCCCTTTACTCTTCCCAATTTATAATTGACTCAAATATTTCTTCTACATACATTTGGAACATACATTCTTCTACATACATTTGATGTTATCTGATATAACATCAGATAGTGTTATAATATTTGCTTCAACCATCAACATAATTTAGAAAATTATATTTTTCTTTATTGCATTCTTTCTTTACTGCTTGTGTTCCAGGTTTCCTTCTTTTATGGTTTCATTGTTTCCTTTCTCTTTAGATAATTCCCTTTAGCCATTCTTTTAGGATAGTTTTGATAGCAACACATTCTCTTAGTTTTCCTTTATCTGAGAATACCTTGATTTCCCCTCATTGAAGAATATTTTTGCTGGATATAGGATTCTGGGTTGGTAGTTATTTTCTTTCAGCGCTTAGAAAATGTTGTGCCACTTTCTTCTGGCCTCACAAGTTTCTAATGAGAAATCTGCTACCATTCAAATAGATTTTCTCACTGCTTTTGAGATTTTTTTCCTTTTTCTTTAGTTTTCAGAAGTTTGACTTTGATGTGTCTTGGTGTAGATTTGTCATTTATCCTGTTTGTGGTTCACTCAACTTCTTGAATTTGTAGATTTCTAGAAGTCTTTTACAAAGTTGAGAAATTTTCAGCCAAATATCTTTGAGTAATTTTTTAGCCCCTATCTTTCTCTCTTCTCCTTCTGGTACTCAGATGACATGAATATTAGACCTTTTCTTATAGTATCCAGATCCCTGATGCTCTGTTTTGTTTTTTTTTCTTCTTTTGGGGGGAGATTGAACCTGGGACCTCATATGTGGGAAGCTGGCGCCTCAACCACTGATCCACATTGGCTCCCCTGAGCTGGATTTTTTGGTTTGTTTTTCTTGGTTTTTTTTTTTTTTTTTTTTTTTTTTTTTTTTTTTTTTTTTTTTTTTTAAGGAAGCACCAGCAACTGAAACCAGCACTTCCCATGTGGTAATCAAGCACTCAATAGCTTGAGCCATATCCACTCCCCATTTTTTCCAGTCTATTTTTTCTCTTTTCAGATTGGATAATTTTTGTTGTCTCACCTTCCAGTTCACTGATTTGTTTCTCTATCCTCTCCATTCGGCTCTTAAGGCCATTCATTGAGTTTTTTATTTCAGTAATTTTTTTTTTAGTTCAAACATTTGTATTTGGTACTTTTGTATGTCTTCTATTTCCTTGCTTGACTTTCTGCTTTTTTGTTGTTACCACCCAGTGGGGTTGTAAGTCCCAGCTTCTTATTCCTACTTTCAGCCTTCCCTGAAAGTCCCCCATAGGGACATTGCAGATGTCTCATTACATCCTGCAAAGGTTAGAAGTATGGGTTTCCAAATTGACCTTTGTGGGTTGGGGGGTGGGTTGGGGCCACAGATTTTTTCTGTGGTGTTTAGCTGGAATAGAGAGTTTATTGTATAATACTTGAATGCAGTTATCCCAATTGATATGTTATTTTTCTCTTATTAGATCTTACTATTACAACTCTAACTTTTTAATGATTTCCACACCTGTAATTATTATTATGCTTATGTTTTTAGGGTGATTTTTTTCTTTATTAGAGAAGTTGTGAGTTTAGAGAAAAATCATATTAAAATATAGGATTCCAATATACCACCCTATTATTAACATCTTGCATTGGTGTGGAACATGTTACAATTGAGATAGCACATATTTTTTTTAGGATATCACAGCTTTATTGGGCATTTCATGAATTGGTAAGCATCTCAATTAATTTATTTCAGGAAATAGAAGGGAGCTTCACTGAGGAGGTGTAAAGGGGGAGCTTATATAAAGGGCAAACTCAGAAGCAAGTGAGGAAAGAATTTGATTGGCTGATGTTAAGTTTCCATTTTTGTATACAGAGTGTTTACAAAGTGCGAAGCAGATAACATTGATTAGTATGGTATGTTTGTCCATTATGGTAAGCTATTGATACTGGACAGAAATTGGTTTATGACCAGGTGTTCTCTAGGGTACATTCCATTTTCTCAAAGCCCCTGTAGGTCAGTTGTTTTTGCTTTCTGGAAAATCCCTTCTTGAAAAGGGGTCCCTCACAGCAATGCCCAAGTTAGGCAGCCATTTTATTTTACTTAACAGCTGAAAGTTGGTATGGGCCTTATATTGGTGCTATGAGCAGATATCTATGTGGGGACACCCTTGTGGTTTTGTTGAGTAGACAATTGAGTGGTGATATGTTTCCACATCTTATTGTGGCCTTTTTTTCCTGTATGCTAAGTGGTGACATGGCTAGAGGTCCAGTTCTAAATGTAGGTTGCATGGCATTGTGGTTAAGAGCATAGGCTCTGGGTCAAACTGCTTTTCCCTGGATCAGAGTCTGTTGGAACTGTATAGCCTGGCTCTGGAGTTTACCCCAGTCCTTACCATTCATGCAATAATGCTCATGCATTTACTCTTGTCCCCTTTTTCATGTGCTTCCTTGACTGACTCCAGTCTTTGAGTTTGTCACAACTGTAAAAGTATTTTCAGCTTAGTCATTGATATTTTGATAATTTTTAAGTCTCAGAAACCCAGCAATGCAATGTTATACCTACTTTCCTTCATTTTTCTCTTTGAAATTAGCACTGTTGCAATGGTTCTATAGTGTGGAAGATTTTAAAAAATCATTCTCAATTTTTGGGACAATGGTGGCTAAACAAATGTCCATGACTCATTCTTCCTCATTACTCCCTTTCTAGAATAACAAAACAGCCAGGGTAGGCAAGATGGTGGAGACTAGAAACTGCATTTAAGGCCAATAAACTTTTAAAGCAATTTTATTGAGACATATTTATATGGAACATCATTGATTAATTGTTCCAAATCCTGTCTTATCTGGCATTTTAATTTGTTCCTTTGACTGGGCCATATCTTCTTTTTGCTTAGTATGGATTGTAATTTTTTGCTGATGTCTAAGCATCTGATTATGATGATGAATTTACTCTGATGTTAACAGTTTCTCCTTCTTTCCTAGGATTTTGTTGTTGATTGGCTTTGTGTTAAAGCTCATCTTTTATTCCTGGCCTGGTTCAAGTTATTCTAGATCTTAAAAATTGCCTGTGTTTAATTGATCAAAGAGGGTTAAAAACTCTGGGGAGGGGAACAGCAAAGTAGACAATAACTGCCCCACCCCCACCCTGGTGTTCAGTTTCCTTGTCTGCCAACAGATGGTTCTCCTGAGCAAACCTTCCCCTCAGCCCTAGAGGGGAGTGTGTTTACTCCAACCTCCACTGGGTGGGTGGTGACAAAACAATGTCCTTAGGGGTTTCCCCTGTGGGCCATCAATTCAGAGACAGGTCCCACAGTCTAAATTCACTGATCAGAAGCCAACGTTGGCCCTTGGACGCAATCTCCCTTTTCCTAGGGAGGAAAATTCACCAGTCCCCTCTGTGTCGGCAGCAGACCGTCCCAGTCTGTAATGAGGGTGTTTGCCTCAAAGGTGGGGGATGGGCTAATTCAAGGCTGTGGGAATGATATACTCATGTTTTTTCCTTCAGCATTTCTGTCTCCCCATCCTGCTTACTCCTGGATAATGGATAGCATTATCCTTTTTTTTTTTTTTTCTTGACTTCAAGCTTTATTAAGTCATTGATTTCACCCCTTTTGATTGATCTGTCTTTTCTCCAAGAACATCATTCCCCAGGAGATCCAAGTTCTTCTAGTTGTTTTCTTTGTGTTGTTTCTAGTTCTTCTAATTGTTTACTTAGGAGAGAGAGTTCCCTTTGATGTTGTTCCTCCTGATGATGAGGAGGAAATGATAGTTCTATGCCTGGAACCATGGCTGAAGACAGAAAGCTAACAGGGTTGATAGATGCTGTTGGAGGCATGTTAGGAACCAAAATTAAACTTTGAAATTCATTATGTCTTCTCTGTATATCCTTTAGTCTTTTTTTTGAAGTCTTGTATATTCTTCAAATGGAACATTTTGTCTATTTAACACCTGATTTTCTGTTTCCAATTCTTCTCTCTTTGCCTCCAGAACATCTACTTTCTCCTGCAGATATCCCTTCTTTGCAAACCCCTAGACCATTTTTTTGGGGGGGAGAGGGGCACAGTTTCTGCCTTTTGCTGTTTTTAGAAGTGAGGTGAACCATTTTGTCTCCACACTACCCTCTAATATATATATTTTTTATATAATAAACTTTATTTTTAAAGATTTAGATTACAGAAAAGTTACCTTGAATATATAAGGGATTCCTATATCCCCCACCCCATGCCCTTACATATTTTCCCCTATTAATAACATTTTACAATAGTGTGGTATATTTGCTAGAATTGATGAGCAAATATTGAAGCACTGTTACTAACCATGGTCTGTAGTCTATATTATGGTGTACACTTTGTATCATACAATTTTATAGGTGTTGACAAAATTTATAATGGCCCATATCCATCATTGCAAAATCATGCAAAACAATTCCAATGCTCTAAAAATGCCCTATGTTCCACTTAGTCTTTCCTTTCCCTCAGAGCCTATGATAACCATTATCTTTATATTACTATTAAAGTTCTTCCATTACTACAATAATAATATGTCTCCTTTGATCCATGCTTTGATCCATGCTTGCATTCCCCCCTTATGTTTGTTCATTCCTCAATCTTGAGAATTTTGGGATGGTGATGACC
Organism: Tolypeutes matacus; assembly: GCA_026826555.1. Classification (NCBI taxonomy): domain Eukaryota; kingdom Metazoa; phylum Chordata; class Mammalia; order Cingulata; family Chlamyphoridae; genus Tolypeutes; species Tolypeutes matacus. The sequence goes on along the minus strand of JAKSZT010053967.1, from coordinate 475,979 downwards.
ACTTTGCTTCAGTTTAACCAGGGGCCTTAGATCTTATGGGGCATATGATCTAAGGAATTGTTTTGCTTGCAGTTATAGATACTTTTTGTTTTTTGGGATGGGGGTTTTTCATCACCATGATTTTGTTAGTTGTTCTGGGTGAGTCTGATGAACTGGAGAATAGATGTTGGCTGCAACTCTGTTGAGATTTAGGGCTTAACTGGCATAATAGACTGAAGATTTATGTCTCTGAGACATAAATTTAATGGGTATAGTGCTAATTATAAGTTCAAATAAAAGGGGTAGAAGAATCATGTGTAGAGGAATTATGAATGAGTCTAACTCTATTGCATTGGGGAAAATGGTTATCATATATTCCAAGGTAAGGCCCACTGATGGGATGCTGATTTCTTCGGGTTGTGAGTCTTGCCTCTAGTGTCTGGTTGTCTCTAGAGCACTCAGGAGCATCCCTGTTTGAGGCTTTGTTTACTGTGGCAGTTAATGAGATCCACCTGAGATGTGCATAAGCATAACCTCTGTAATGACCTCCTGACTCACTTTGAAATCTGTTAGCCCTATAACCTCTTTTGTATTTAATGTTTCCCCCTTTTGGTAATGGTCTTTTTCCAAATGCACTGCTGGTTGGTGCTTGGTATTATTCCCTCAATGCCAGGGAGGCTTATTCTTGGGAGTTATATCCCATGCCAGGAGGAAGGTAGTGTGTTTATTTCCTAAATTTTGCTTAGAGAGAGGCCACATTTGAGTAACAGGTTTTCAGGAGATAACTCTTAGGAAATAAATATTATTAGGCTAAGCTTCAAATTTACAAGAATAAGGTTCATAAGTGCAAGCATTAATATCAAGGGCTTGGTGTATTGATCTGTTTTCTTATATTAGATACTACCTTTGTACTCTAAAGATACCTGATACTGTACCTGAGAATACAGCAGGACTTCCCAGGATGGGAAGTTAATATTTTGTTATTGTGTGGGTCTTCTCCCACTAAGATAACATCCTATGACCACATGAAAACATTCATATTCCATAGAGGTATTCCCCAGGTGTACCCTTTTCCATACATCCCCTCATGACTTGAGACCCTGCACCAGTGACCATCCCTGCCATAGTTGCCAAAAGAATACTCCCACTTGTCCACATTCACTTGTTCTGCAAGTTAGTGTTGCAGAGGAGGTGTGTCCACTTAAGTGATTAGAACCTTCCAGGACTTCATGAAACTTGGGAGGATTGGGAGGGAAGAGCTTCTACACAGGACTGAGGAAAGATAACAGGGACTAGCATGACTGCAGTGTGGGGACAGGGCAGATCTGTCTGGAGCGGTGGGTTCTGAGAGGAGCAGTGCCACCCTGGCCCTGCAGCCCTGAGGCTCTGTCCTGGGTCTGCTTCTTTCCAGGAGGACAGGTCAGTGTGACTGTGTGAGCCAAAGTGTGAAGCAATCCAGAAACGCTTTTACGCATGTCCTCCAGAAACCCTGCCAGGCCTTGGATGGTGTTGAGAGGCAACTGGACACAAACTTCTGTCAAATGGAAGCAAATTTTGGGCAAACACACTCACCCCTGTTCCCACCTTCACAATCACACCACAGAGACTCACACATAAATACCTCCCACCCGCATAATACAGACCCTCACCACCTAAAGGGAACACAGTTGTTTACAAGGAGTGTAGAACATTTGGCAATTTTTCTTTACCTAGAACATAATCACCTCCCCATTCCTCATTCTCACCTGGAAGCTGGGATCAGGGTCCTCTCTAGCCTATGGCAACCATGAAAGACCTGGTTTTTTAATCAACTAGATTTTTTCCTCAACAAGTGAATGATTCCAAAATACATACCCTTTTCACTTGCTCCTGAGGTCACCTGAAATTAGAGAAAAGAAAACACTCTGAGAATTGAATTATATGGTGCAGTGTTTGCACAGGGATTTTGCTCTCTTGGTGTCTTTAGAAAAGCAGAAGGGAAGCAGTGGATGGGTCAAAGTTCCTTTAAGTAATTGCAGTTGACAAGTGGGGAATGGTGCATCTGTTTTGTTTGGGAATTTAAAATCCTTCATCCTAAGAGAAAAACCTGTTGCTAAGGAAAAGGCCCCATACTCCCTGCTGCTCTCTTCAATCAGGGATCAGTAAGTAATTGGCTCCCAATCAATATTCACCTGAGGAAGGAAATCATACATATCTTTTGTAATTACATAGTGAGATTTTTATATCTAAACACAATTTAAAAAAAATGACCATTATATCTCAAAAGTAAGGTGATTTTACCTTAAAATTAGATGGGGCCTTGTCATCTTCCCTGTCACTAGGAGGTTTCTCCAGCAGGCCCTCAGGTGGAGCTAGGAGGACACAGAGTGACCATCAGTTCATTGGGATGTTACTCATGGGTTATTTGGGGAGCTGTACAGGACATGGGATGGGGCAAGAAAATATGGAGGCAGAAGGATAATAAGCCTGGAATGATCTGTTGGTGCACCATCATCCTTTTTAGAAGAAGGATGGTAAATGAGAAGAATAGAAAACAAATGAGAAATAAGATTCTATGGCTGTGTAGCTAGAGGCATCCTAATGAAACATGAAATACTCAGTTTACAAATGGTACTAAAATACGATCTGTGATTTATTGACAGAATCCCATCATTCCTGCTGCCTGTTTTGAAGCTAGGGTAATATTGAGTGTCTTACTGAACTTTCCAATATCATTTCTAACTCCCCAGATTCAAAGTGCTTCTCTGTAGCATTTTTTCTCTTTAAATTTTAAGTATCCTTTTATTGGTGGACTGGAATTAATCTCCTGGCAAAATATTTTATTGTATTGAGTCACTAATCTGTTTTCATAAAGATAAAATTATAGAGGTTTTGATTACAAGGACACCTTTCCATATTAAAAATAGTGAATGTTGACCTTGTAATATTTTTCCTCTCAGTGTCCTTTTTCATTACTAGGTAAGTGTATTCACTGAGTGATGTGGCTCTCCATGCTCATGCTAACCTTCCCACAGAGGGCCAGTTCATTAAGAAGGAGGCTCCAAGCTCCACAAGAGAGTTGTAAGAAGGGATGAATACTAGACTAATGACTAATTGAGACTTTTGAGTTCTTCTTGGTTACTGTCCCTCGAGTGTGTAGCTCACAGATTTGAACATTTGTAGGTCTTGAGGTGATGAAGTTATTAAATAGATCAAAATATCTCCCTGATTTTTGTCTGCTTGGACCATGTGCTGAGCAGAGACTGAGTCTTGGCAGAGGTGGATGAGCTTGTCCTCCTGCTGGTTCACAACTCTCAGACTCTGTGAGCTTGCCAGAACTGTGAAGATTTCTATGTGCTTTTCACATGAATACCTATGCCTAAATATCTGGTGCTTCTCATACTAATAACTATGTCTAAATATCTGGTGGAATGCACCTAATGCTAACTTGGGTTATGGGACTCCTGAGGCTACCTAATACAGAGGAGCAGTGTTTAGGAGCCCTGTAAGCCTGCAACTTCCTGTCACACACATGGATGAAGGGAATCCCTTGCATGGTCACTAATGATTCCTGGCAGTGAGATAAGTGAACCTGAGACAGTTTATCAGCACAGGGGCACATGCTTGGTTCACATTTTGGCTCTTCTCTTTAGGGACTTGAAATCTGATGTCACTTATCTGTGAGCCTCAGAATCTCCATGTAAAGGATGGGAAGAGTAACATAATCCCAGGAATGAGAAAGTTCACAATGGCAATTGGATATTGTTATGTTGGGCACATGTCTTGGAGAAACACACACAGTAACTCCCCTCTCCCTCCACCACATTCACAGTCACACCACATAGACTCACACATACACACCCCCTAATCCCCATACACACAAATCCATGGCCCCTAAAGGGAACACAGCTGCTTTTAGGACTGTAGCATGTGCCCATAGTCCATCCCCTGGAAAATCACTTTCTTTAACTACACCCCAATCCTTATTCCCACCAAAAGCTGGAATCATGGTGGCTGTATAGACAAACTTAATAAGAATGCCCTCATTTTCCTATCACCAGATTTTTCTACATCACTAATTCTAGACACTGTACCATTTTCACATGTTCCTTGTGCCATCTGCACTTAGAGAAAACTGTATGAGGATCATATCATGCTGTACCCTGCTTGAAAAAGACTTATGCTTGTTTGCCACCATTAGAAAAGTAGATGAGAAACTGGTCAAGTCCAGGACCCCATAAGCAAGCATTGCAGATCCATCTGGAATTTACAAACTTTTCCTAGACATGTATCTCTCAAGTCCATTTTGGTTGGTGATTATAAAATTCTTAATCCAAGGAGGAAGAAACTACAACTGAGTGACAGGCCCCCTACCATATAGTTATAACTTGCTTTTGCCTCTTCATGCTTTCAGTCACTTGGAAGCAGCACAATGTGCTGCTCCTTGGAAGCTAGGAGGACACAGAATAACTCAAGACATCAGTGTATTAATCATGAATTACTGGGAGTATTGTGTCTGGGACAAGATGTGAGACTGTTTAGAGTTGGTTGTTTAACAGGTACAGTGTGAGCTGCCTCATGGCCATCTTCCATGATGAAAGAAGGATGGCAATCAGAGTAGCAGGAATGAAACAAGAATCAAAGTTTTAGATTTGTGGCTAATGGCAACCTAAAGCAACTGGCCATAGTCTGCAAATGATACTAAAATACATGCTATGATTCAGTGACAGTCCCATCACTCCTCATGCTTATTCTATATATTACCTAAATGCCAATATGTTCTAGACAAATGCCAACACAGTTCAGACTCTTATCGATCCACATAAATGGACACAGCATTTACCATATGTTTCTACAGGAATTTTAAGTTGATTAGAAGTAACCTTATTAGTGGACTGGATTCCATTTTAGGCAGTATATTTGACTGCATTTAATAATACTTTGTTGTAAAGATAATTATAGGAATTTTTTTAATTTTTAATTTTTTAAAGATACTTAGATTACATAAGTGTTAAATAAAAAATTCAGGGGATTCCCGCATCTCCCCCTCCCCATAGCTCCCACACTTTCCCACCTTAACAACATCCCTCATTAGTGTGGTATGTTCATTACAATTGATGGACACATTTTGAGCATTGCCACTAAGCATGGATTACAGTTTACGTTGTAGTTTACATTCTCTCCCACATAATTTTGTAAGTTATGGCAAGATATATAATGGCCTGTATCTGTTATTGCAATGTCAGTCAGGACAATTCCCAAGCCCCCAAAATCCTGAGATGGTTATGCTCACTCCACCTGTAATTGAGATGGGGCTTTGATCCCATAGGGCCAATGGAGGGACTCTCTTGCTTGCAGTTATAGACTCTTGGTTCCTTGTTATGGTGGTTGTCCATCATCATCTCCTTGTTAGTTTTCCTGGGTGAGACCAATGAACTGGAGAGTAGGTGTTGCAACTGCATTGACATTCAGGGCCCAGCTGGCACATGGACAGCCCAATGATTTAAGTCTCTTGGATGTACATCAATCAACTCTAGTACTAATTATAGTTTCAGATAGGACAGAAGAGCCATGTGTAGGGAAATCACAACTGAGACCAACTCCATCACACTGGGGAATATAAATTCCAAAGTAGGGCCCACTGGCAAGGCACCTAACTCCTGAGCTGTCTTACCTGACTATAGTGTCTGGATGTCTCCAGAGCTCTCAGGACCCCTGCTATTTGGTGTAGTATCTACTTTGGCAGTCAATGAGATCCTGGTGAAACATGCATAAGCATAACCTCTGGGATGTCCTCCTGACTCTTTAAAGTCTCTTATTGTCCTTATTTGTCTTTACTTTTTTCTCCTTTTGGTCACAGTATTTTTCCAGTTGCATTACTAGTTGGTGCTTGGTAGTAATTCCTTGGGGCCGGGGAGGCTTATCCCCAGGAGTCATGTTCCATGCTATGGGAAAGGTAATGTATTTATATGCTAAGTTTGGCTTAGAGAGAGGCCACATTTGAGCAACAATAAGGCTCTCAGTAGGTAAGTGTTGCAGTTGGGCAGTTTGATGTAATTTTGAATTCCAAAAATATAATTGGATCATGCTTGTAAACTGGTATGCTAATCTGGGCATGATTAAATTATGATTAGGGCATTAACTGGGCCATGTCAGTAGGGCATTGAGCCCCACCCCTTGGTGGGTGGGGGAATCAAATATAAAAGGCAAGGCAAAGGACAGAGGGAACAGTTTTTTGAGTTGCAGTTTTGATGTTGGAGTTTTGATGTTGGAGAGAAGTCCCCGGGATAGAGACGAGCCATTCACCTGAGAGTTCACAGGTGGCCTTGTGGAGAGAAGCAAAGCTTAGAAAGCCTAATAGTCTACAGTTGACCTTGTGGAGGAACCAGAGAAGCTAAGCCTGGAGAGAAATGCAGCCCCTGGAAGAGAGGAACCCAAAAAGCCTGAACTGTGGCAAATGTCAGCAGCTGTCTTGCTCCAACATGTGGCAATGGACTTTGGTGAGGGAAGAAACTTATTCTTTATTGCCTGGTAACTGTGGACTTCTACCCCAAATAAATACCCTTTATAAAGACCAACCCATTTCTGGTATTTTGCATTAGTACCCCTTTGACTGACTAATACAGTAAGTATTAGGCACCCTATAATACTAGGCTAAATTTCAGTTTCAAGAGTAAAGATTCATAAGGACAGTCACCAATATCAAGGGCCTGCCAATGGACCATCCTCCTTCACTGGTCATTGCCCCTGTACTCAGGGAATTCTTGCTGTTCTGTTAGAGAACAATTTGAACAGATTTATATGTTTTATGTGTATGCCCAGATGAGCTTCCTCCCATATATACCCCATTACTGACACCCCACATCAATGATCCTTCCCCTGCCACAGTTGTAACCCTTCTGTGGTCCAAAACCTCTTCAAAAATGAAGTCAATAAAATAGCCAAATACAATTAAGAAGAAAATGACATAACAATAGTTTAAAAAAAAATTGGGGGCCATTATAAAAAATAATGAAAAAATATTTTAAAAGATTTTTTTTTTTACATTTTTGCCTTTCATACTGTAAGATCTGTTGTCCTGTATGTACAGTTACATTTTCTTCCATTTGTTCCCCCAGTGTCTTAGTTTTTCCAATTTATCTTTAAAGAAGTTTTAGGTTACAGAAAAGTCACATACTTAATACAGGGGGCTCCCATATACCCAACATCCTCCCTGTTTCCCCCTTCCCCTGTTAATAACTTTGTATATATGGATTGTATGTTTGTTACAACTCATATACAACTATTGAAACATAGCTACTAGCCATGGTAAATGATTTATATTATGGTTTGCATTTTGGGCCATACACTTTATTATAAATTTTGATGAATTTTAACATGGCCTGTATCCATCATAGCAAGATCATGTAGTACACTTTCATCACTCCCAAAATGCCCCCTGTTCTATCTATTCCATTCCTTTCTCCCCCTCCCCTCAGGCCCCATGGCAACCACCAGGCTTCATTCCTTAGAGGACAAGATTCATAGTTACTTGCAACAACACTGAGGGCTTGACACACTGGTCTGTCATCTCCTATTAGGTACTGCCCATGCTCTAGAGAGACTCCCACCCCTCTATTTGTGACTATAACAGGCCTCCCCAGGATGGGAGTCCACCACCTTCCTGCTCATTATGTGGTCTCCACCTACTGATATAACATACTATGACAAAATGAACATGCATACACTCCCTAGAAGACTGCTCCAGGAGTGCCAGGTCATGAATCTTGAAATCTTACCATTTAAAAGTCATATTTAATAATCCTATTATTTTCATTCCACCCTTTTCTATACCATACATGTGTAGTCATTGAATTATTGGCTCTCCATCATTGGCCATCAGTGTGGGGCAGTCATTATGGAGGGATGCATAGTTAGTGTTGATGTCAACTAATCTAGCTGTCTAGAAGGATTTCAACAAGGCTGTTGGACATCAGGTTAAGAAGGAAGTGGTATCTGAGTTATTTTTCAAAAAATTTCTTGAAGTAATCTCTTCTGTTCATTTATCCTTGTTTGTTTTGCATAACTCTATCAGTTCTTTGAAAATTTCTTCCACATCAAACTGAGAGGTAAATGCTATAATTTCTAGGGCATAATCTAATTTAAAAGTTGATAACAATCTAGGAAAATTAACTTTGTAAAGTTCAAGGAACTATATTAGTATTTAAACTGAGCAATCCCCTCCAAGCTAGGGAAAGCTGTTCTGATGGTCTAGAGAGTCCAGGGAAGTCAGAGTTCAATGATGACATGGTCCACCTGGTATTTCACTACCAGTGCTGGTGCCCACTATATTCATATCCAGGATTCCTCCAGTTTGTACAATGGAGTCTGAGCAGGGCTGCCTCCCACCAAGCCTGAGTTATATCCTCCCATTGAGTGTATGAGCTGAAAGAATATCTGTCTCCATGATCCCATTGTATTAGTTTACCCACAGTCTCTTACTGGCAAGTCAGTTTCTTCAGACCACATGTATCCTTATTTGAACTGATGCCTATTTATATCTGGGTTTGCTTTTGATAATCAGCCCATCTTCTGAAAACACTCTCCATGCTACTGAAGGACTGGTAGCCTGACATGAAATCTCCAACTGTGTCATCTGAAGTCCAGCAATCTGGTTGCTGTTGAGGGATAGGACTGGGGAAGTTGAGAACAGGTCCCAGTCACCTCCATCTTGTTACACAGAAGCAGCTGGACTGATAGAACAATAGAAGTCCAAATTAGACTTCCTTTGGGGGCCCTGGTAACCTGTCTTCAAGTTTCTGACTCTATTTCATATAACTGAGATCACACAAATGTGTTATTTTTATCTGTTTTATTCTACTCAACATGATCTCTTCGAGTATCATTCATGTTCTCGCATGTATGAGAACTTCATTATGTTTTATAGCCTAATAATACTCCACTGTATGTGTATATCACATTGTGATTACTCATTCATCTGTTGATGGCCTTATGAGTTGTTCCACCTTTTGGCAATTGTGAATAATACCATTATGAACATCAGTGTGCAAATACCTGTTTCATCCCTGTTTTTAGTATTATTCAATAATTACCTAGAAGGGTGTTTGCCAGGTCATATCAACAAAATCCTTTTCTATTGTACAAATAGCAAGTGTAAGATACCACAGTAGACTCAAGTATCATATCTCGTAATCACTTCTGGCCAGTGATAGTTTGTATATTATGTTGTTTTTCAGTGAACTATTGTATAAAATGCAATTCAAGTAGGTTGAAAATTCTATTCATATTTTCTGTTTCCCATTATTAGCTTCCTAGTTATTGAACAGTTGGAGAGAAAGAAATGTTGACATTTCCAACTATAAGTGCATTTGTCTATTTTAATTACCTGTTCCATCAATTAGAATGTGGAGAATTGATCCCTTTATCAGTCTTGATTACTAATAATCTTCATTTGGGGAACTCTACTTTGTCTGAAATTAATATTGAAACTAACTTTCTTTTGGTCCAGGTTTTCATGGTATATATTTATCTAAATCCTAGTTTTTACCTTTGATGCATTTAAATTTAAAGTGGCTTTCTTTATACAGCATATTGTTAGAATAAATATCTGATGTAACAGAGAACAGTTCTAATGTTCAGTTTTTCAAGCTTTCGTGTTTTAATAAGAATAAGGGAAATTTTTCAGATTTCTGTATAATCAAGCTTAGCAGTAATTTTTTTTATAAAAGCTGAAAACTGGAAATTTTCCAAGTTTCTAGAGATGAATTGATAAACAGATTGGGCTATAATTAAACATTGGAAAACCACTCAGCATCAAAATGAATGAATGTCTGATGCCCATTAAAGAGGGTGCAAAGTCAAACAATTATTCTGGGAGTTAGAAACTGAACAAAAGTACACACTCTTCAATTTATATAAATTCTGGAAGATGAAGACTGAAAAAATAATATCAGCAGATGCCTGACAGAGTATAAGGAGCAAATGTTTTTGAGGTAGGAATTAAAGATTATAAAAGGAAACTTTGGATTTTTCACTAACTTCATGGTGGCTATGATTAATGGGTATGTATCAGAAATTCATTCCTATTTATTTCTGAATAATATTCCATTGTTTGTAAGTACCACATTACCATGAGATAGAAACAACCCAAATGAACATCAACCAATGAATGCATAAACAAAATGGGCTAAGCTTCTTGATTGGAGGTATGAACTCCAAAGAGCTCCAATCAATGCAAAGACAATTTGCAAAGACTATGAAAGGTGTTTTTTTTGCATCGATACGTTTGGTTATGTTACTCCTAAGACTCAGGAAAATCTCCCTCATATATCTAGTTGATATACACTCAAGAAACAAACAGCTCAGGGACTGTATAACAGAGTTAACATTTTACAATATCAAAATGTACAGCATGGAACAGATTACAAGACAAAGAAAGAAACAGGAAATGATGGTCCATCCAAAGGAAGATGATAACCTAAATTGTAATCCAGAAAAAACACAAGACCAGAGTGTGGACAAATCATACAAAGATTTAAAACAAAACAAAGCAAAACAAAAGAACTTCAGTATGCTCAAGAAGATGAAGGAAATACAGAGAAAGAACTAAAGGATATCAGGAAAACAAATAATGAATAATTTTAGAATCTCAAGGAAGAGATGTAAATTTTTAAAAGGAACCAAACCAAACTACTGGAGTTGAAGACCATAATCTCACCTAATGTTCCAAAAGTACTGTCGATATTAAAGCCCCTTGTGCCTCTGGGCATTTACTTTTCAACTTTGACTTCATGTGGCTCAGGCACTGTTTCTCTGGAGGTTTCAAAATGCATCATCAGACACATAGCAGTTCATGAAACTCTGATGGCCCTGTGCTTATCTAAATTTCTCAAGAATAGGAAAGATGAGTGGTATAAGGTTAGCTGCCAGGAAAATCTGAGATGAGGAATAACAAAGAGCACAAATTATAGGCAATACAGTGAAAATATGGGCCATTATAAGAGTAACATAGATGTGTAGAAAGAGATAGATCAATAAAATCAGGCAACTGTAAGATCATGACTGAAAACAGATTATTTGTTGGTAGGGACTAACATTTCTGGAATAGATGGTTTAGGAATGGGAGGCAATAGAAAAGAAAAAAGAGTAAAAATAGTTCCCCGTATGCATCTCAGGTCTGAAAACAATATGTAATTAAAATTAGAACAATGAAAATGTTGCAGGAAATCAATCAAAATATAGCATGGTTTTTACTCTAATTACCATGAGGTTTTTTCTGTTTTGATTAGTATGGCTATGTAATAAGTTTTAATAAGATCAGGAATTTTGAGTCCTCAAATATCATTCTGTTTTGTCAGTATGGAACTGTACTACACAAGAGATGAACCCTAAGCTAAAGCATGAACTATAGTTAATAGTACAAATATAAAAAAGAGCTTTCTTCAGTTGTAGCAAATATTACACACCAATGCAAGGTGTTAGTAATAGGGTGGTGTTTTAGTTTACCAAAGTGATGCCAATGTAAAGTACCAGAAATTTCCTGGCTTTTATAATAGGGATTTATTTGAGGTAAAAGCTTAGAGTTCCAAGGCCATAAAATGTCCAAATAGAAATGTTTTCTCAAAAATGTCAGCTAATGGTGACCATGTTGTTGCTGCCACATGGTGATGCAAGATGGCCATGATCTCTGTGGAGGTCTCTGCCTTCCCTCCCAGAACCTACCATATCTTGGAGCTCTGCTGTATGCAACCCATCATAGGGCTTATCTACTTCTGGAACTCAACACTTTGAGGCTCTCAGGGGCTTCTATTTTCCTGTAGTCCTTTCTTTCACATGGCAGAATTAACTGTGGCAGCTCCCTTTTTCTGTCTGTCTCTTTGTGTTTACTTTATGTCAGACCCAGCAAGAGGGCAGAGAGTCAACATGAATCACACCCCACTGACATAATCCAGTCAAATGGATCTCACACCCCCAGAAATTGATTAGTGTAAAACAATCTTTAGCCTTTGGGGATTCACAGATTCAAACAGTCACACTCCACCCTCTGAAACCCAAAAAGATGTATTCTTTCTATATGCAAAATACAATCTTTCAAATTCTGCCTTCCATTGAACATCAGGAGTCAATTTTACCAGGTTCTCTTTGAATATAGGTTAGTCTTTCCTCAAGTTTCTGATAATAGTTTAATCATTTCCTTCTAATGCCTCACTGGAAATAACTTTAGGGTCCATATTCCTACCAATGTCTCTTCAAAGCAATCTAGGACTTTTCTGTCAAGCATCTTACAATTCCTCCCCCCCAAAAATTTTTATTAGATTCACAAAATTCAAACTCTCAGAGGTGTTACATGGGAATCTTGTATTTTGTACATGATTGTTCTGTAAAACCACAACTTCTCAAATACAGAAAAAAAAAACTTTAGGAAATCAGTACTTTCTGATTTCTTAAACTTATCTGATTCAGATCTACTTTCTTAAAATATTTATAATGATAATTTATGGAGAAAATATTGGCCTTTTTAGGTTCATTATATCAATTACCATCACAATAATACACAGAATGATGTAGCTGGTCGTACTTGCTATCATCCTTCTTCCGGAACACCCATACCTGGATACTCATTAGAAATGCATGCAGATATCTCATTTGTAATGTGGAACATTACCTACTCAATTCTGAATAAATCTCTGGTCATCACTCTTTGTTTTGCTGCAAAACTTTAATTTCAATGATGTCATATAGATAGATAGATAGATAGATAGATAGATAGATAGATAGATAGATAGATAGATAGATAGATAGATAGATACTTAGAGGAGCATGCTTTTGAAGCTGTATTTAAGACTTTGAACATTTGACTAATCCAAGTTCAAAAAGCTTTTCTTTCCCCTTTATTTAAACATTTTGTACTTTTACATTTATATATTGTTTTAAGATCCACTTTGAAATAATTTTATACTATATTTAAAGTTTAGACTGAGGTCTCTGATTTTCTCTATATAAAGGTCCAAATATTCTATCACCATTGTTGAAAAGTATATCCTTGCTTCACTGAATTGGAAAGAGACTTTTTGAGATTTATTTAAGCATATATGTACAGGTTTGTTTTATTGACTACTTGCCTATTTGTATGAAAACACTATGTCATTTTGATCTCCCTAGTTTTATAATATACCTTGATATCAGGTAGTGGAATTCTCTAAATTTTTTCTTTTTAATCTAGATCCATTACATTGACATATAAATGTTAAAATCAAGTTGTAAATTTATAAACTTTTTTACCAGTTTAGAATTTGCATGGGATTGCATTGACCTAGAGAAATAATTTGGAAAGAATTAAAGTATTATTAATCTGAGGTATCCAACTGTAAGCAATATATTTCTTTTTGCTAAGGCCTTTCCATTCTCTCAACACAGAGTTGTCAATATACAATTCTTGCACCATATTATGTCACAATTAGCAATAACTTTCATATTTTGATGCTATTATGAATGACTTTTTTGGGTTGAATTGTGTTGCCACAAAAGTATGTTCAAGTCCTTACCCCTGGTCCCATGAATTTGATCTAGCTTGGAAATAGGGTCTTTGAAGATGTAACTAGTTAAGATGACATGAATCTTGATTAGATTGTGCTTTACTCTAACATAACCTCTTTTAAAAAGAGGGAACTTTGAAAACAGTTTCTACAAGGGGAAAGAAGGCTATGTGAAAGTGGAAGCAAAGATTGGAATGTTGCATTACAAGCCATGATAAACCAAGAATGGCTAGCAACCCCAAGAAGCTGAGGATTCATGGAAGCATTCTGTTCTTCTACAGCAGCTCTAGGAATTTAAAAGTGATATTTTACAAATTCAGTTCCTGATTTTTTTTTTTTTTACTGGTCCCAAATGAAAACTGAATTTTGTATACTTGACTGTTTTGAAACCCTGCTGAGCTCACAGATTTTTTTCAAAAGTTCACCCATTTTAATTAAGAAGGAAAACTATTATGATATTATCATGTATGTAAGAATCTGAAGGAATGCATAGAAAACACTATAGTTTATAATTGAGAGAGATGCTGGTCTAATATAAGAGATCTGGAAGTTTTTGTATATATTTGGTATTGTTTTTTCCTTAATATATAATAGAATGCAATAGTTAAGCAATCTGAACATTGAATTTCATGGTAGGAAGATTTTACATGCAAAAAACTGAATCTATTTATTAATATTATTAATTATTATAATGTTTCAGTTGCTTTTATGCAATGTGAATATCCTCCTTATCAAGAATCTGTTGGAAATATGTTTAATTTTGCTGAGTTTTTCATTTTTTATTAAGTTTTGAGATAATTTAATATATTCTGAGTTGTAGATCTTTAACAGCTATATCCTTTTCAAATATTTCTCATAGTGTTAAATTTTGTTTTCAATCTTTTAGCATTCTCATTATTACAGCAAAAATTTTCATTTTCTTAAGGTCAAATTTATCATTTCTTTTCTTTTAAGGATCATGTTTTTTTTTTTTTTTTAATCACATCTCACAACTCTTTGCCTAATCTAAGGCATTGAAATTTTCTCTTGTATTTTATTTAAATCTTTCAAAGTTACTTTTTTTGCCAACATCTGTGTTCCGTTTTGAAGTAATCTTTGTATAAAGTGGGTGGTATTGGTTGAGGTTCATTTTCTCTGCATAGGGATGTTCATTGTTACATCACGATTGCTTGTAAAGACTATCCTTTCTTCACAGAATAGCCTATGTTCTTTTGCTATTGTTCTTTTGAAGACATATATGCAGGTCTACTTTTGAATGCTCTAGGCTCTTCTGTTGACTTAACTGTACATCTTTAGGAAATAATACACTGATTTGATTACTGTAGCTTTAAAATATGCCTTGATTTCACATAGTGCACAGTCTACTTGTAAGTTCTATTATGTTGTGTGAGTACAGTTCTAGATCCTTAGCATTTGCATATATATGCTAGAATTAGGTTTGAAATGAAAAACCAAAATACCTTCTTGGATTTGTTGCATGTATTGCATTGTATCTAGGGATTAATTAGGAGGAAGAAGTACTGACATATTTAAAATGTAGAGTTGTCTCATCTATACATTTGGAATGTCCCTCCATATCTGGTGTTCTTTACATTCTTTCAACAAAGTTTTGTAGTTTTCAGTGTAGATGCTACTTTTGCATATTTTTTCACAGTTTGTTAATATGTAATATTTCATTAATTATTAAGTATTTTGATGCTACTGTAATGTCAATTAAAATTCTGTGACTGATTTTAGTTACAAATAAAACATTTACATTCAGTTTTTGTATATTGATCATGTAGTTCAGAAATCATCTTGTCTACATTTTCAAAAAGAATTAATCTGCTTTGGATGGGAAGAAATAAAACTGTCTTTGTTTTATACGTGACATATTTGTCCATGTAGAAAATCCTAAAGAAACAAGTAAATAAAAAATGCAATATGTGACAAATAACAGGAAAATTCTTGCCAAAAAGAAAGAGTACAGGTATATTCCCTTTATCTTTTTCCAGAAGAGTTATTTTTAATTGGTATTATTTCTTTTTTATTTTTGGTAGAATTCACCAGTGGAGCTATATGAACAAGGGATTGAAGCAGGCTGGATAGCAAATCAGTAGATGGATCTGGAAAATGGCAGAAAAACCGCCACCAATAACACTTGTTCTTCACTACCCCCAAGATGGCTGCTGGAAGACCTTCATGAAAACTCCCATTCAGAACAAGGTTTCTTCTGGAAGCCAGGAAAATTCCCAGATATTGTCCAAGGGCCTTAACATTGGGGCTTCCTGGGGGATTGATGGGTAATCAATCAAAACAGCAAACAGCTGGAACTCCTCCCATGCCATTAACAAAGGGGTGGAATAATTAATGGTTCAAAAAGCAAGTGGAAAGCCAAATCAGTCTTCTTGCTTTTGCCCAGGTTCCTGTTTTCCTCACCCTACTCACACCATTTTCCCCCTGCCATGATGGCCATGAAGTAAAGCCTGGGCATTTATAACGTACAATGGAAAATTGTAGTCTATAAATCAGCCCACTTTATCACTCTTCAACCCCTTCCTCTTTCTGGGACCCATGCTCTGTTATTTTCTCCCATTTCTCTCCCCTCCCTAAATAAATTAGTGGGAACAGGGCATGCTCTTGAAATTCATTTTTTGCAATTTAGCCAAGGACCTAGGCAAAATCTGGCTGCAAGATTTCCTTATGGGAATATTTTAAACTACACATTCAATTTATTTAATAGATATAGGGTGATTGAGATTATCCATTATTTACATTCAGGAGCTTTAAAATTTTTTATTCAAAAAAAATTGTCAATTCTACTTAAGTTGTCAAATTTATTGGCCTTCATGTGTTCATAATAACCCCTTGTTATTCTTTTAAAATATATAAAATATGGAATGATACCACCTCTAACATTAAGAAACAGAAAGTTTGCAAATAGTATTGTGGGGAGATGGCAAAGTAGGAAGCTCCAGGAATCAGTCCCTCCAACAGAATGACTATTAAAGGGACAGGAACTGCTTAAATCAACAATTTCAAAACTCTGGAGATAAGGAGAACACTGCCCAGCATCCAAGAGTGTGACGAGAGGCTGGTAGATTGCAGTAAATACTGAGGACTTGCACTCTCTGCAGGGGCTACCATCACCCATCCACCAGACTTGGAGCAAGCAGCAGTGAGCTTTCAACTCACCTAGTTCCACAATATCTGTGAGGGGTGTGGTCTTATAGTTGATTACCGTTTGATCACTGGTGGCTGTCTCTGAGGGTGGCCAATGTTCCAAATCTCCCTTGGTAAAAGCTGCATAGGAAACTTAAAGAGAATATGTATCCTCAAAACTACAAAAACAGTTAAAGGACTGCATTTACTGGGCAAATGTCAAATCAAGAAAATGCAGCTTTAAGAAGCCACTGGAGGAGCTACTGAGACCTTTCCTGGCCCCTCCCTTACCTTCCTTGAGGGTGGTTTGGAGCTGGCCAGAATTCCCTTTGTAGGTCACTGGTCAGGTTCCTGCTGGGAAAGACTCACATGTGAAATTCCCCCCCTGGCATTTTCCCCTCCCTGAATTTGCCCTTTAGGCAAAATAAGCTTGAGATAGTGAAAATAGTGTAAGAAACAATGGAATTGGATGTCCTGGACAAAGGCTTACCTGCTTTAATTGTAGTGGTAGAACAGTGATGTGGGAGAAGCTCTATTTCCTAAGGAATAGAGGAGCCATTCAAATTCTTGTATTTAGGGGAACTCCTCAGGCAAATAAGAAGCACAAGCCCAGGAAAAGTCACAGGCCCAGAAAAGACCAGGGGGACCTTGTACTTTGGATTGACCTTGACTGCTTAAAAAAATTTTTTTTTTAATTAAAGAAGTTGTGTATATGCAGACCTATCATACAGAAAATACTGGATTCCCATATACAACTGTGGGGACCCAGGGCTCCCTCTAAATCCTCAGCACAAAGCTGCCTGTGTGACTTAGACATAAGTTAAAGGTTAACTACCCTCCCCAGAGGGAAGAGAGTGTATAGATGTTATCATAAACTATTATCTTCCCAAAGCAATAAAATTCCTTGGCAAATGTTCTTTCTTAGAGCTTAATGAAAACATTACCACATTCCATGTGTATCCTTCATGTGACTCTAGAAGGAACTCTGTTCTCTTACCCTATGGAATGGTCTTGTTATCACCCCTATGGAATGTCCTTGTTCTGAGACTCCTTATATCGCCCCTCATTTTTCCTGTCTCTTTGTAGAGCATTAACCTCATTCATTCTTTGATCCATCACCATCAAGGTTTCTCTCCTCTCTGTAAGTCCCAATAAATCTTATGCATGACTAAATGCCAGGTATATTTTTTGGTCTTGCATCCTCACCAGTGCATGCCCTTCAGGAGTTGGATTGTAACAATTGATTAGATAGCCAGGAGAATAAAGGACCACCGGCCTTTAGGAAAGGAGCTCAAGGAAAGGAGAATCTTGGGGGAAATCGTGAGTTGGCTTGTAACACCCATGTGGGGAGGGGTGGCTGCCCTCCTGGATGAGTAAGGAATGCTGAGAGAATACGGGGTCACCCATTTGCTTGACTGTTGTGGAACTCCACGTGAGTATGGGGATGCTCTGGAAACACTGATGTGTATAGGAGTTCACTAAGATAGGGAAAAAATTCCTGTAGCAACTTGGCAAACCCCCTGCCACCTGGATGGTGCTACAGTGGGTTGGTGGTGGCTGATAACATTAGTTTAGCTGCTGGAGAAATAGATAAACTTAACAACATTAATGTTTTCTGTTTCCATAATTTTTTTTCACCTCACCCTTTTTATTTTATTTTTACATTTCTTGATTAAATGTAATGGATACATATAATTTTTTTTTTAATCAAACAATATGTTACACAATATATTTGGTTCATAGTAACACATTCATACAGTATTTGTCCTTTTGTGTCTGGCTTGCTTCACTCAACATAATGTCCTCCACCTTCATCCATGTTGTCATATGCTTTACGACTTCATTTCTTCTTACAGCTGCATAATATTCCATCGTGTGAATAGACCACAGTTTGTTTATCCATTCATCTGTTGATGGACACCTGGGTTGTTTCCAACTTTTGGCAATGGTGAATAATGTTGTTATGAACATCGGTGTGCAGATGTCTGTCCGTGTCACTGCTCTCAGTTCTTCTGGGTATATACCCAGTAGTGGTATTGCAGGGTCACGTGGCAAGTCTATATTCAACTTCTTTAGGAACTGCCAAACAGTCCTCCATAGTGGTTGTACCATCCTGCATTCCCACCAACAGTGAAGAAATGTTCCTAACTCTCCACATCCTCTCCAACACTTGTAGTTCTCTGTCTTTTTAATAGTGGCCATTCTGATGGGTGTGAAATCATATCTCATTGTAGTTTTGATTTGCATTTCCCTAATTATGAGTGATGTTGAGCATTTCTTCATGTGTTTTTTTGCCATTGTATTTCTTCTTTGAAAAAATGTCTATTCAAGTCTTTAGCCCATTTTTTAATTGGGTCATTTGTCTTTTTATTGTTGAGTTGTAACATCTCTTTATATATCCTGGATATTAAACCCTTATCAGAGATGTGATTTCCAAATATTTTTTCCCATTGAGTTGGCTATCTTTTCACCGTTGTGACAAAGTTCTGTGAGGTGTAAAAGTGTTTAATTTTGATGAGGTCCCATTTATCTGTTTTTTCTTTTGTTGCACGTGCTTTGGGTGTAAATCCAAGAAACCACCATGTACTACAAGGTCTTGAAAATGTTTCCCTACATTTTATTCTAGTAGTTTTATGGTCCTGGCTTTTGTATTTAGATCTTTGATCCATTTTGAGTTGATTCTTGTATAGGGGGTGAGATAGGGGTCCTCTTTCATTTTTTGGTTATAGATATCCAGTTCTCCCAACACTATTTGTTGAAGAGACTGTTTTTCCCCATTAGCGAGGGCTTGGTAGGTTTGTCAAAAACCAGTTGACTGTCTAGGTGAGGGTATACATCTGGGTTCTCAATTCTATTCTACTGATCGATGTGTCTATCTTTATGCCAGTATCATGCTGTTTTGACCACTCTAGCTTTGTAATATGTTTCAAGGTCAGGCAGTGAAATTCCTCCCACATTGCTCTTCTTTTTCAGAATGCTTTTGGCTATTCAGGTGCACTTACCCTTCAAGATGAATTTGGTAATTGCCTTTTCTAATTCTGTAAAGTAAGCTGTTGGGATTTTGATTGGTATTGCATTGAATCTGTAAATCAGTTTGGGCAAGATTGACATCTTCACGATATTTATTCTTCCAATCCATGAACATGGAAGGTCTTTCCATTTGTTTAGGTCTTTTACAATTTCTTTTAGCATTGTTTTGTAGGTTTCTGCATATAGGTCCTGTACTTCCTTGGTTAAATTAACTCCTAGGTATTTGAGTCTTTTTGTTGCTTTTGAAAATGGAATTTTCCTCCTGATTTCCTCCTCAGGTTGTTCAGTACTGGTGTACAAAAACATTACTGATTTTTGCATGTTGATCTTGTATCCTGCCACTTTGCTGAACTCATTTATTAATTCAAGTAGCTTTGTTGTGGCTACTTCAGGATTTTCTAAATACAGGATCATGTCATCCACAAACAGTGAGAGTTTTACTTCCTCTTTTCCTATTTGGATGCCTTTAATTTTTTTTTTTAAGATTTTATTTATTTATTCATTTATCCCCCCCTTGCTGCTTGTGCTCCCTGGGTCAGCCAACCACGCCACGCAGGTGGGCCTGCCCTCACCAGGAGGCCCCGGGAACCGAACCCGGGGCCTCCCATATGGTAAACGGGAGCCCTACTGATTGAGCCACAGCTGCTTCCCGCCTTTAATATTTTTGTCTTGTCTAATTGCCCTAGCTAGAACTTCTAGTACAATGTTGAATAACAATGGTGACAGTGGACATCCTTGTCTTTTTTCTGATTTTAGAGGGAAAGCTTTCAACCTTTCCCCATTGAGTACGATGTTGGCTGTGGGTTTTTATATATGCCTTTTATCATATTGAGGAATTTTCCTTTTATTCCTATCTTTTGAAGTATTTTATCAAAAAAAAAAAGGATGTCGGATTTTGTCGAATGCCTTTTCTGCATCTATTGAGATGATCATGTGTTTTTTTTTTTTTCCTTCAATTTGTTAATGTGGTGTATTACATTGATTGATTTTCTTATGTTGAACCAGCCTTGTACGCCAGGAATAAATTCCACTTGGTCATGATGTATAAATCTTTTGATATGCTGTTGGATTCAATTTGCAAGTATTTTGTTGAGAATTTTTGCATCTATGTTCATGAGAGAGATTGGTCTGTAATTTTCTTTTCTTGTGGAATCTTTATCTGGCTTTGGTATTAGGGTGATGTTGGCTTCATAAAATGTGTTGGGTAATTTTCCCTCCTCTTCAAATTTTTGGAAGAGTTTAAACAGGATTGGTGTTAATTCTTTTAGAAATGCTTGGTAGAACTCACCTGTGAAGTAATCTGGTCCTGGACTTTTCTTTGCTGGGAGATTTTTGATGATGGATTCAATCTCCTTAATTGTGATTGGCTTGTTAAGTTCTTGTATTTCTTGTAGCGTCAGTGTAGGTTGGTTGTGCATTTCTAGAAATTTGTCCATTTCATCTAGGTTGTCTAGTTTGTTGGCGTATAGTTTCTCATAATATCCTCTTATGATTCTTTTTATTTCTGTGAGGTCATTTGTAAATTCCCCCTTTCATTTCTGATAGTATTTATTTGCATCTTCTCTCTTTTTTTCTTTGTTAGTGTAGTGAGGGGTTTTCAATTTTATTGATCTTCTCAAAGAACCAGCTTTTGTTTTTGTTGATTTTCTCTATTGTTTTTTTGTTCTCATTTTCATTTATTTCTGCTCTAATCTTTATTATTTCTTTCCTTCTTTTTGCTTTGGGATTGGTTTGCTGTTCTTTTTCTAGTTTCTCTAGTTGTTAAGTTAAATCTTTGAGTTTAGCTCTTTCTTGTTTTTTTAGTATAGGCATTTAGGGCTATAAATTTCCCCCTCAAGACTGCCTTCACTGTATTCTATAAGTTTTGATATGTTGTGTTATTATTTTCATTTGTCTCAATATATTTACTGATTTCACTTGCAATTTCTTCTTTGACCCACCGAATATTTAGGAGTGTGTTGTTCAGTCTCTACACATTTGCATATTTACTTTTTTCCTGTCCGTTATTGATTTCTAGTTTCATTCCATTATGATCTGAGAAGGTGCTTTGTATAATTTCAGTCTTTTTATATTTATTCAGAGCTGAATTGTGACCTAACATGTGGTCTATCCTGAAGAAAGATCCATGGGCACTTGAGAAGAATGTATAACCTGCTGAGTTTGGATGCAGCGTTCTGTATATGTCTGTTAGGTCTAATCATATTGTTAATAGTATTGTTCAGGTTCTCTCTTTCTTTGTTTATCTTCTGTCTAGTTTTTCTATCTAATGATGTGAGAGGGGTGTTGAAGTCTCCAATGATTATTGTAGAAATGTCTATTTCTCCCTTCAGTTTTGCCAGAGTTTGTCTCATATATTTTGGGGCACCCTGGTTAGGTGCGTAGATATATATGACTGTTATATCTTCCTGGAAAATCATCCCTTTTACTAATATATAATGGCCTTCCATATCTCTTATCACTTTTTTTGCATTTGAAGTCTGTTTTGTCTGATATTAGTATAGCTACCCCAGCTCTTTTCTGTTTACTATTCATGTGGAGTATCTTTTTCCAACTTTTTACTTTCAGCTGGTTTGTATCCCTGGGTCTGAGGTGAGTTTCTTGTAAGCAGCATATGGATGGCTCATGTTTTTTTTTATCCATTCTGTTACTCTGTATCTTTTGATTGGGGAATTTAATCCATTCACATTCAATGATATTACTGTAAATGCACTATTTATTTCGTGAATTTTATTCTTTGGTTTTTATATGTCATCTTGTTTTTGTCTCTCTTTTTACTCTTTTGGTTATCCTTTCCACCTTTCTTTCTTCTATACTCTCCTCCAAACCTCTCTCTCCTGTCTTTCTCTTTCGGGTTCTAAGGCTTCCTTTAATATTTCCTGCAAAGGTGGATTCTTTTTTTGCAAACTCTCTTAGTTTCTGTTTGTTTGTGAATACTTTATACTCACCTTCATATTTGAAGGACAGTTTTGCTGGATAAAGAATTCTCGGCTGGCAATTTTTCTCTTTCACTTTCTTAATTGTATCATACCACTGTCTTCACGCCTCCATGTTTTCTGAAGAGAAATCTGCAGTAAGTCTTACTGGATGTCCTTTGTACATGATCGTTTGCTTCTCCTTTGCTGCTCTGAGAATTTTCTCTTTATCCCTTACATTTGACATTCTGAGTAGTATGTGTATTGGCATAGGTCTACTTAGATTCATTCTCATTGGGGTACTGTGTGCTTCTTGGACATGTAAGTTCATTTCTTTCGTGAGAGTTGGGAAATTTTCAGCTATTATTTCCTCAAATACTCTTTCTACCCCTTTTCCTTTCTCTTCCCCTTCTGGAACTCCCATGACAGGTATGTTGTTGTGTTTTGTGTTGTCATTCAACTCTCTGAGCCCCTGCAAAATTTTTTCAATTCTTTTCTCTCTCTGTTCTTTTCTCTCTTCAATTTTAGCTGCTCTGTCTTCGGTATCGCTTATTCTTTCTTCTATCATTTTGAGTCTGCTGTTGTATGCCTCAAATGTGTTTTTTACTTCACCTATTGTGTCTTTCATTCCCATGAACTCCGTTACTTTTCTGTTCAGGATTTCAAATTCTTCTTTCCATTCTCTCAATATCTTCTTGATGTCATTTATGTCTTTAACTATATTGTCTTTCATCTCATTAATTTGATTTTGGAAATTTGTGCTCATCTCATTGATTAGTTCTCTCAAATTCTTCATCTCTTCTGGGATTTTGATGTATTCCTTTTCTTGGGCCATGTCTTTTATTTTCTTAGTATGGCTTGTAATTTTTTGCTGGTATTTAGGCATCTGGTTAGGTTGTATTTTACTTAAATGCTCTATCTCTTTCTCTTTTATAGGGTTTTAGTGGCAGGAGGCTGTGAGTTACCACAGCTCTTTGATTTTGGCTCAACCTTGATTGTTATTGTTGTCCTGCTGGTTGCTCAAATTGGGCACTGGACCCAGTAATTGGTTGTAGTGTCGCCTCTCCTTTTTTTTTTTTTTTTTTTGTTCCTATTTATTTTTAATTTTGTTATGTGCACTTCCTTGGTCTGCCAGGAGATGGCGCTTGGTGGCAGCTCTCAATTCAATGCCTGGTTGGAGTGTATTTGTTGTGACACAGACCAGATCAATGTGATAGAGCTTCCTGTCTGGGGGCTAAGAGCCTTGTAATTCAAACTTTCTGAGACAGTTTTCCAGTCTTCTCTGGTAGCTCCCTCCCTTTCCCCAGCTAGGAAATATTTCCACTCCCCTCTGAATCCTCCACAATCAGTCCCTGTTGGTAGAGGAGGAGATTAGGAGTTTTGTATATCTTTAGCCCCTTACTGTCTCGAAGGCAAACAATGGCGCAGACCCACCCAGCCTGGAAGGGCTCTTGGGACAGGGCAGACCAAACCTGTGAGTCAAAAGCAGGGTCAGCCCCAAGTTCTGTCTCCCTTCTCCTGTGGAGTCCTCAACAATTAGTCCAGGCTAGAAGAGAGGGAGGTTGTGAGGGTCAGATTTCTCCAGTCCTTCTTAGGCTCCCAGGACAAACCACCATGTGGAAGGGTACATGGGGCTCTGCAGCCCAAATTGCAGGTCAGAACCTGAGTCAGCCTAAAGCTGTGTCCCTTTCTCTCCCCTTTTTGGGAGTGGTAGATCCTTGGAGTCCCCTTTGTCTGTAGTCACAGGCCCAGAGGCCTGAGAATTCTAAAGAGTGTGGGGGAGGGTGCCGGCAGCAGCAGCCGCTGCTCATTCCAACTCACAGTTCTGTTGTCACGATTTCCCTCTTTTGTTCCTCTCTCCTCTGGGTAGTGTGCAGCCTTCACCTGCTCTCCTAAACCCTAGAAGATATATTTCAGGGCTGTTTCAGCCTGTCCTCTAGCTATTCTTCTGGAGAAGAGATTCCCGTGTCTTACTAGTCTGCCATCTTCCCAGAAGTCCCCTGTTTCCATATTAATTTTAATTAGATCTGTATAGCCACATTTATAAAATTGGTGCTGTTAAAATTTAGTAACTTTGAACCTGAAAACTCTAAAAAAAAGAAAGAAAAATGCTAGCAATTTGTCTAAGTCTGCAATTAAAAATAGGTTACAAAATTGAAAGATCCTAATACTTGTGTAAACTGTGGAAGATTTAAATGAGATGTTATTTTGAGAATGTTTGAAGCTTTAGTCACATTTTCTTTTGATCAGAATTTTTATCAGGGTGTTAAAACCAGCTGTCAATTTTGAATCAATAGCTTTCTCCTGAACTTTGCATCTAAGTGTACTCCTGAAGTGTAATCAAGAATATATGTGTTGAAAGTCTGTCTTAAGTGGCT
The DNA here is from genome assembly GCA_026826555.1 of Tolypeutes matacus. NCBI lineage: Eukaryota > Metazoa > Chordata > Mammalia > Cingulata > Chlamyphoridae > Tolypeutes > Tolypeutes matacus. The sequence goes on along the minus strand of JAKSZT010053967.1, from coordinate 451,025 downwards.
AAGTTAGTGCTTAACTCCATTTATACTGCTCAAGTATTCCTAACTGGTTGCTATTTACTCATAAAACTGTTTCCAAGATCGAGCTTCCATATTACAGGCAACACTGTTCAAGAGGAGTTCTCAAAAACAGTAAAAATCAGAGATGTGAAATGATGGAGAGCTTGTGGGTCTCCACAATCCATCCCCAGGTTGTGGCCTACATTGACATAAGACAAGCATTGCATCCACATTACACAGGAATAGTATAAAAGGTAACAGAATAATAGGAATAATATATACACAACATTGAACAATAATGAGGGCACAGGTCTCATCTTGTGACACAGTAAGAATATCTAAAGTCGACCTATTTTGTAAAACTACCTTTTAATAGTCGCATAGTTTGTTTACTAAGGAAATTGCTATTTTGGATCCATTAAGGGCTTAAGCATTGTGATTGGCTAAGACCTTATGTGTTTTTCAGTGACAATGATAACACTACCTGGCACAACAAAAGCAAGACAAAACAAAAAACAATGCTTATTGGGTAGAACCACCAAGGGATGTGCTTTACTCTATATCTAACCATGACAGTAAAATTACACAGCTCAGGGGTTAACCACCCCACATCACAGATTTCCTCTTGTCATTCTATGCAATCAAGGACAATACAATTTATGGTGACAGACTCTGCTATTAACCATCCTAAACCATTATATACAGTATATCTTAATAAAGGCTCGGGCTTATTCACCTGTTCCCTTACAAAAGAAAGTATGTATATATATATATATGAGTCTCATTGAAAGATGACAGCTGAATCTCAGTCTTAAATGAGAAAGTCATGTTCCAGACTTGTTGATGGGTTGTATTCTGCCATGCCAGTAAGGTGTTCCATGCTGTCCAATTTATAGGAACAAACAATAAGGGGCATATCATGCTGGTCTAACAGTATACAAGCAACCTTTCCATTATTAGATAACAAAGTAGTCTGGGACTTTCAAACTGAACCTCATGACCAGAGTCTTTGGCAGTCTTCATTCTGACCAGCTGTCTTCCCTGTTTCCTATACTAACCTGCCTCAACTTCACCCTAAGAGAGTTTACAACATTTTTCTTAAGGGGGACTGAAAGGCAGACCCTCATACAGAAAATGATATGGCAGAGAGGAGAGAGCTTATTTTTGATGCTGGAGTCCTGGGGAATGAGCCGAGTCTTTTGTCTGATAGATTATAGCTGGCCTTGTGGAGAGAGCAGAGCAACTGAGCCCAGAAAGAGATGAGCCCTGGGAAGAGAGATGAGCCCTGTGCCAACCTAGAGCTGAGATCAGAAGAAGCTGGGACCATGAAGCCTTATGAGGAAGAAAAAGCCTGAACCCTCACAGAGACCAGCAACCATCTTGCTGCACCAACACATGGCAACAGACTTTAGTGAGGGAAGGAACTTACTCTTTATGGCCTGTGACTGTAAGCTTCTACCCCCAATAAATACCCTTTATAGAAGCCAGCAGATTTCTGGTACCTTGCATCAAAATCCCTTTGGCTGACTAATATTTAAATATTTCAGTTTAGAAAATGCTTTTACAAAGTTCCCAAAACTATACAGAACCACATACATAGTCTGTAGTTACTTCATTTCAAGATAAATTTCAGCTTCAAAAAACACATTGCCCTACTTAATACTACCTCTACAATACCTTTTACAACGTTCTATATTAATCCAAGCCTTGTCTTACATATTTCCACCCCGATTTTACGAAAGCCAGCCATCTTGTCTTAGAACAAAGCACATTCCCTTACACAAACTTATAAAATTTTAGTCAGTATTGACTATGAATTCACTTCCACAAACTTTTTGCTTCTTTCTATATCCATTTAAGTCTCATATCCCTCTTTCTGATTGTGAAGAGGAAAAAAATTATTCATTTCAATTTAGGCAAAAACAATTTTTTAAAAAGAGGTTGATAATAATTTAATTAGCCAAAAACACTTTTCATCATCTTAAAGATTTAACACATATTAATGCTAATTTATTTCATTAGTGCTCTATAGCTCTATGAAGATTACACCCAAGCTAAATAAAATTATAACAATTATAATAGTGGGCCCTCAGTGGCCCCACTATTTGGAGTAGTACCTACTTTGGCAGTCATTGCGATCCTTCTGAGATATGCATAAATGTTACCTCTGGGATAACCTCCCAACTCCCTTTGAAGCCTCTTAACCATATAAACTCATTTGTCTTTACTCCCCCCCCTTTTATTCAAGGTCTTTTTCCAGTTTTATTGCTAGGTGGTGCTTGAAAGTAATCCCACAGTGCCATGGAGGCTCATCTCTGAGAGTCAAGTCGCTGGGGGGAATGTAATGCATTTATATCCTGAGTTTGGCTTAGAGAGAGTCCACATTTGAACAACATGGAGGCTCTCAGGAGATAACTCTTAGGTACCCTACAACACTAGGCTAAGCTGCAATTTCAAATGCAAAGGATCTTAAGCATAATTGTCAATATCAAGGGCCTATCAGTGGACCATCCTTCTTCACTAGTCATTGCCCTGTACTTGGGGGATTGTTGATGTTCTCTTAGAGAATGTGGCAGAGCTCCCCAGGATGGGAATTCAATACTCTTTTGGTTATTGTGTGAATCTCTACCCACTGTGACAATACCCAATGAACATCTGAACACATTTATATACCTTATATGTATGCTCAGGTGAACTACCTCCTATGTATCTCCTGTCACTGACTCCCCATACCAATGATCCTCCTCTGCCACAGTTGTAACCCTTCTGTGATCCAAAACTTCTTCAAAAATGAAGCCAAGAATATCACCAAATACAATTAATAAGAAAATGAAATAATGATAAGTTTAAAAATAAATGAAATACATAATAATTTAGAAAAAACTAAAACTAAATTAAATTTTTAAATATTGGGTATTAATAATGGCAATATTTAATTTTTTTTTGATGTTTTGCCTTTCATCACTGTAATATCTGCTGTCCTGTATATACAGTGACATTTTCTTCCACTTCTTCCCCAGTGTCTTACTTTTTATCATTTTGCCTTCAAAGAAATTTTAGGTCACAGTAAAGTCTCATACAAATAAAGGGGACTTCCATATACCCAACATCCTCCCCATTTTCCCCTTTTCCATATTAATAACCTTTTTTATGTGTGAATTGTACATTTGTTACAACTGAAATACAAAAATTGTAACTTAACTACTAACCATGGTGAATGGTTTACATTATGCTTTACTTTTTAGACAATAGACTTTTATAAATTTTTGCTGAAATTTAACATGGCCTGTATCCAACATTGCAAGATCATGCAGAACACATCCATTGTCCCCTAAATACCCCCTCTTCCATGTATTCTATTCCTTCCTCCCCCTGCCTTCAGATCCCATAGTGATGACCAGGCTTCACTCGTTAAATGAAAAGATTCATGGTTACTTACAACAACATTGAGGGCTTGACACATTGATCTGTCCTCCCCTATTGGAAACCACCCACACTCTCAAGAGACACTCACCCCTCTGTTTGAGAACATATTGGGCCTCCCCAGGATGGGAGTCTAACTCCATCCCTGCTCATTTTGTGGGGCTCCACCAACTGAAATAATGTGACAAAATGATCACTCACATTCTCTAGAAGACTGCCCCAGGTGTACCCTGTCGTGAATGCTGCCCTTCCAACACCCTAAACCAGTAACCCTTCCTTGTCATGTTGCCAAAAGAGCTTTCCCAACATTGTAGTTTCAACCACATACCCACCAATCCCCAGTGTTCATCTGCTCCCTCCCCCAATGCTGTCCCCAGTTCCATGGACTCTAACCCACCCTCCCCACACTAACCCCCTGTCAAACTTGTACCACCCAACCCAATATTATCAGTATAGCCCTGTTATATCCCTTCATTGCACAACTACTCACTTTCACATTATCAGAGATTTTTGCCCATATGAGCATTGGCTCACAACCTTATTCTACCTTTCTATTTCTTGTAAACCTATCTTCCATACTCTAGCTCTCTGAGTCTACTCAATCTGCTTAATTCATATCAGAGAGATCATGTAATATTTGTCCTTCAATGTCTGACTTGTTTCATCCAACATATGTTTCTCAAGATTCATCCATGTTACTCAGTGTGTTAGTACTGTATTCCTTCTTACAGCTGAGTAATATTCCATTATACATATATACCACATTTTGTTCATCCATCTGTTGATGGGCTTTTGGGTTGATTCCAACTTTTTGCAGTAATGAATAATCTGATACCTTAATCTTGATGGTCAAGGTATGCCTTGACCCATGTCTCAGACTGAAACTTGAGTGCCACAAATAGTTAAGGGAGTATGGATAGCTGACCTTTGCTGATGTGAAACTATTAGAAATGGAAGTTAACTTTCCAGATAAATGAGGCTGACCCTTGGCTCTTATACACTCTGTTTCCAAAGGGATTTGGTGCCTAGATCCCAGGTAAATTTACCTGGAAAGGTAGAAGTAAACCAATTCATAAATTACTAAGGAAATGGAATAGAAGAATTGATTCAATTACCCAAGTCAGCAAGAAAGATAGAAAATGTGGGTTCGAGAGAGAGTCTCAATAAGCTATTAAGAGTTGCTTGCAAATGAACCAGTGGCAGGATGGTAGTCTTAATGATGCTGAGATGGTTTGGGCACTTCTGCTATTCTCTCTGTTGGCAATATCTTTTCCATCTGTCTTCATTTCCTTAAATGTGACTAATGCTTCAAGATTCAACTCTAATATTATTTCTTCTAGGAGCTATTATTTTTTCTAGGTAACTAACTTTTTTTTACATTCAGCACATTAAAGGAAACCAAGTATAGTATGAATGCCCCTCCACTCCATGGACTGTAAGTTATTCAATGCTAGTGACTGTTAAATCACTGGACATTGTCTCTTATAACATATACAAGGTCTATCACATAGCAGTCAATGAAAAAATCAGTAAAAGTGCCCAGAAAAATGTACATATTATTCTACACTTCTTACTTTGCAATGCACCTGAAGACAATTTTTATACTTTCTAATTGATTTTGATAGTTATTTACATAATAAAGAAATATGCTTATATCTTTCATATGCATTGCAAATATATTTTCAAGGATTGGCATTTTTATTTTGCTTTTGCAATATTTTTAAAGAATAAATGTAATACATAGCAATCTTTCTATATTTTGGTTCACAGTTGAATCTCAAGAAATATTAGTCCCTTTATATTTTTGTCTTCTCTCCATTGAAGTCACAGTATGGCACATTTGATGCATTCCATGGAACATAAACTAATTGAAAACCATCAGGAATGGATTGAAACTTTACAGGAGCTTATTTTCTGTATCACAAAAGCTTAAATTGAAAACTGAAATGCACAAAGATATTCTCATTAGAAACATATTAATGCCTTTTCACTTTCCTTAAATATAACATTGGTGCCCTTCTACATCTTAAGAAACTTTATTAAGGAATTAAGAGAAAACTGGAAATGGGGAGGACTTGAACTGTGAACAGCACTTCATAATTTACAAAAATAAAGTTTAATAAAATGAGTGGAATTTAGAAGTAGGAACAACTAGGAATTATAAGAGGGGGAGCAAAAGGTAAGAGACAAGTCTATAGTTAAGGCAATAGAATACAATAAAGGTTCATGCTGTTTATACTCTTAAAGGAGTCTTCACTGACTATTGCTCACTCAGTATTATCCAGTAATTGTCTGGGGCATATGGTTTTGAGTTTCCTTGATTGTTTATTTCTTTGAAGCTTTTGCTGTTGTTTCTCACGGACAAAAATAGTCTCAAATATTAACCCAGATATTCTCTCAAGGTTCAAGGAATGATAGTGGAATGAGATAAATTAAACTTAGAGAATCTTATTTTGGGGCAAAATATCTCTATTACTGACCATTATATATTTTCTGACAACCTAAAAATTAAATAGTATCAATAGGTATAATTAATACCATTTTGTCCAGAGGATAAAAATACCCAGAGAGACAAATGATTCTCTAAGCTAGTAAGTTGCAAAGCTCAGTGAGAGAAGAGATTTAGGACTGAAAAATCATTTTATTAAATTGTGTTTTCTCCTTGCTGATGATTCCTTAGTTGGGCTTTCTCATATGCACTGAAATGATGCAACAGAATAATACAGAGATTATGCTTATATAATTAAGTCTGACACAAGATTCTACAAAGCAGAGAATAAGTAAAATCTTTTCCATTTGTACTTGAGGACCATGGTGTGGAAATTTCTCATTATTGTGATAATGAGGTTCATCCAGACCTTTGAAAGCTCCATAAATTTCTTCCTATTGTAGTTGGCCATTACACACACCTGTCTCTCAACTACCATAGCCCTTAGATTATTTTTTGAAGCTACTCTGCAATGAATGCAATATCCAACAATGATTATGTAACCCAAGTTTTGCACACCATGTCTTTAGTGATGTCAAGATCTTGGTTCTCCTCCTCATGACTGCTGATCTCTATGTAGCAATATTTGAGTCCTTATTTTACATAACAATCGTGAGCCGGCAAAAATCTTGGTTTGTTTTCTTGGCTTAGTCCATTTTGTATTCTGCAGCCCAATTATCTTAAGCCTAAGATCTCCATTCTTTGGGCCCAATTTAATTGATCATTAGTGCTGTGATATGCAGCCATTGCTGTGACTTGCCTGTGTGTATATTTATATAATCAACCTACTGCTGGTGTCCAAAATGGGGTCATTTGCACAAGCTGTTTTGTGATTCTAATGACCACATATGTTAATTTTATTTACTGAAAAACCATATGAACTCTTGAAACTTGAGAACTTTTTCTAGCCAAGAGAGAGAGAGATGTCAGGAGAAGTCAGATTTGAAACATGAGAATGACTTCAAACATTGTTACTGGTTTGAAGATAGAGAAGGTAAGAACAAGAAGAATGCAAGTGACCTTTGGGAGATGAGTATCCTGGCTGACAGTCAACAATGAAACTAGGACCTGAGCTCTACACTCACAAGGAACTTAACTGTGCCAACAACCTAAATGAGCTTGGTAATGTATTCTCTCCCAAAACCTCCAGATAAGTGCCCAGATAGATTGACAACTTGATTTTCACCTTTTGAAAACATAAGCAGAGAACAGCTCAGCTCATCTAAAACATCACACTCTCTACCTTACCTTCAATATACTCACAATTCAATCTTTTATTTATACTGTAAGAGGCATGATCATGGAATGGGAAAGATTAGTGGTATGAATTTACAGTCATTTTGTAAATGAATGGAGTTCCCTTTTTTAGCCAGGAGAGGGAGGTATTTGGCCTGAGTTGCTGACATCATGTCAAACTGGAATGTGGAAAAATTAGAATTTTTTGTTTATAGCAGATGGTTCTTGCACTAATACCAGGATAAGGGGAGGGGGGTGTCCTAACTGATATCCTGATATGTATGCATATGCACATATTCAAGAATTGCAGCTGAGTGTAGCAGGGTTTTATTTTTATTTCATTTTATCTTTTTTAGGAAGTGCCAGGGATTGAACCTAGGAACTCATACATGGGAAGCATGCTTTCAACCATTGAGCTACATCTGCTCCCCAATGAGAGTTGGTTTATTCTTTTGTTTGTTTGTTTTTAGAAGGTACTGGGGATGGAACCTGGGACCTTGTACATGAGAAGCAGGTGCTCAATCACTTAAACTGCATCTGCTCCCTGCATGATTTTATTTTTAATCCAGTCTCCAAGCCACTTCTCTTACTCAGATTCATTTTATTCATGCCACATTAATATTTTCATGAGAAATGAAGATAAAGCAATTATTTGAATTAACAATGCTTATTGTTTGTGTTCTACAAAAAACTGTAAAAGTGAAGGGCAACATGGTAACCATTTTAGCATAAAAATATTTCTACTTTTTGGAAAAGAGAAGACATTATTTGTTCACATATGAGATCAGTTCTGAGGAGTGATCTGGATCATTATCTCACTTCTCTTCCCTTCCATCTTCTTAAACTCCATTCTTATGTCTTTTACTCACCTTTCCTATAATTAATTGCACATCTATCATTGAAAAGAATGTTGGTAGAAAAAAAAGTAGAAAAAGTTGCAAATGGACAAGAGATGGAGGGAAGGAAGTAGAATGAGACAATCTTTTAGATGATATTTAAGAGTTTGTATCCAGTAATAGATTCTGAACCAAAAATTGTGTTATTGGTTATTTTTTATCATTTTAAATATTGCATTTGACTGTCTTTTCTGTTAGCAATTCTATTATTGAGGTCTTAACAAGAAAGTGAAGATAGAAGGGAACACATTTGTTGAGGGATTTAAAATGAGGCAAGAGAAGGCCTTTGCTTTTCCAATGACTTAAATAAAAAGTTTGACTTAATGATAGACGTCAGTCTATATCATTGGGCTACAAGGCTAGAGTCTGCATATTCTTGGTTATTACCTACTTGGAAACTGAAGTGTGTCCAGAAGAGATGGGTTGGTAAGGGTAGAGTTGGTGGCCATAGTCCCACATTTCTTACACTTCTCAGCTTTCTTACAGTCCTTCATCTTTTGTCAATCCTCTTATTTAGTATTTTCCTCTTTTTGTGTTTTAGCTCTCTATTGATTGGTAGATGTCAATTTAAGGGACCCATATTGCTACAGAAAATCATGTTCCAGTTCACAAGAAGCATGACACAAGCCTCAAACACTTACTTTGGGAGTACACAGTGAAGGCCAAGCATTATAGTAAGGGGATCCTGACATGCTCAACTCTAACTAAACAGTCCCAAATATCTATCTTCAAAAATATAAGAAAATTGTCTCTTTTGGAATATGAGGTTTTAAGTTTTCATATGCAAGCTAGCTGTAAGATGAAGAGCCTTAATAAAGCATGTGTATTCTACAAATTTGAGCTTTATCATTTTTTTTAAAAGTTTATACTTTAAAGGAGATTGAGAGATTTGCTTGAGAAAACTTCAGATCTTGAACTTCAAAATTATCTGAATTTTTGGGCTTTAAGAATTAGTTCCCTATACTTTCTCCAAATAAATAGCATCCCCATGTCTGGAGAACACACGGTGATTTCACCTGAAATAGAAACCTCACAAGATTCTCAAAATCAAATGACAACACTCCTAATTACCTACAGACCAATAAACATGGTCAAATCTGAGCTTAACACAATTAAGGTTCCTAATTTGAGAAGTAATTTCCTACAAACCAAATGCCTTTTTATGACTTCACTCATATGAACTGAGTGGACTGGTGGAACACTTTTGAAGGAAGGATCTTATATGTGTTAGAGTTGGGTGATGGGCAGAATTTAATTCTAGGAAGGGTGGGACATATTCAATAAAAACTTGGTATTCAGTATTCTAGTAATGATATAGACAGCTATCCCTTTGGAACTCAGACAGGATAACAGTTGTTACAAATGATATGAAGATGTGTAAACCTCCTGGGAAAAAGTAAGGTCTGGGAAAGGGATCATTTGCCCAGGGAACTGTGTACTGGAGGAAGGGGATTACTCAGACATTTTAATGGTTATTGGATGTAACTTCTCACCTGTCACTGATACAAGAGAAATCAAAATACTATCATAATCCTCCATTTAGAGGGTAGGCTCATGAAGACCACATTACGAATTTAGTTTTAGTTCAAGACTGGTTCAGAGTAGGTTTCATTTGGCTGTTTATCTCCTGTGATTATTTCCCAATTATTAAATGTTTATTTGGAATAGATATACTTAGTACTTGGAGGAATCCATCTATTGAGTCTACTGAAAAAAACCTTACATCACAGGCAATACAGAAAATGTGAAGAAAAATGTTATTTTATAAAGACATCCAGAGATGATAGTAATGATATGTTTTAAAAAATTAAAGGTCCCCATAATATAGGCATTGAATTAATTGGGCCAGCCTATAACAAGTAGTTAAATTGTAACATATGACTATAGACTACTTTAATATCACACAGGTGGTTCCTCAAATCAAAACCGTAGTGCCCAAAATACTAACTTTATTAGAATATCATACCTTCTAGCACTTAGTTTGTAGCTCTGATCTTCTGAATGAATTTTTCTCCAATCCCATGAAAAGGCAAAACAAAATAAACTTGCTTTTACATAGCAAATGACAATACCATTTTGCCCTGGGACCATGTTTTCTCATGTTTTTTTTTTCATCATAGAAACCCACATATATTTCAAAACATCAGAATGGCCCATTATATTGATGCTATCATGCAAAATGGACTGATAAGCAAGGAATGAAAAGTATTCTGAATATCACATGGTAATTTATTTAAAATAGCCACAACATCTTTACAACTTCCCCCATTAACAGGTGAAGTCTATCCACCCATCCTTTTATCTGGGGTAAATTTGTGACATGTTTTGTTGAGCAGAATGTGGGAAAGTGATGTGTATAACACCTGATGGTTGTCCTTGAGGGCCCTTGCAGCTTTAGCTTTTGTGAGACAACCCCTGCAGTAATATAAACATGTGTTAGAAGCCAATTAGGCTACTGAAGAATGAAAGGCCATATGAAAGAAAATCGAGGTACTTAAGCCATTTATAAGTGCAATATTCTGTGACCATAGAACCCATGTGAACTGAGTGTTTCCAGGTGAGAACAGAGGAGTCACCCAGGGGAATCCCACTCAAATTGCATTATCATAATTATTTTTTTTGTTGAAAGATAAGATTTGATTTTGTGATTTTAAACAACTTATATTTGGACTAAATTTTGTGATTTTATACTGCTAATTGTTGGTTTGTTTTGTTTGCCGGTACACAAAAATAGATACTTTATATATGACTAAGTACCTACATGCCAGAAAGAAGATAAAGACCCTGAATAAATTTCAGTAGACTGCCACATGAGTGGTCTTTAGATTTCATATTATCTAAGGTATGTGGATATTCCCTCAATTAAAAAAAAAAAAAAAGAATAGTTATTGCCTGACATCTCCTACATTTAGGAAATACGCACAGTATTTTGTGGGTCTTTGTTTTTTGGAAACAACATCTACTCTATGGGAGTGCTTTTCTTGGTCAATGAATGAAAACCTTGATTGTTGTCAGTGAGATCCACTGATATGGGTAAAATAAGAAAGAGCCCAGACTCCTTCGGGTGAAGTTCAGGGTTGCCTGAGCAGTTAAGCAACTGAGAGTTCACAATTGAGTATCAGGGAGATATAGCCTGGGTGAATGGAAGAATAAGTTGATGAATATCAATGAAGGCCTTAAGCCCACCTGTAGCAGTAAGGAATGAGGCTTGATTTTGTAACCCACTTTAATAGTCAGGGTTATCTCAGGAAACAGAATCAACAGGAGATATCTGTCAATAATATGAGGTTTTATAAGAGGCTGTCACATGACTCTGGGGACACACAAGTCCAGGTTCCACAGGCAGGCTGCAAACCAGGGGCTCTGATGAAAATCCAATGAATGATCCTTGATGAGTTTCTGAGAGAAGTTGGCTGTCCAAAGATGAGCTGGGAAATTCTCTCTGAATGTTGAAATCACTTCCCCTTTTAAGGCATTCAGCTGATTGAATAAAATCACCATCCATTGCTGATGCAATCTCCCTGATTGATGCAGATGTAATCAGCCATCCACACAGTAAACTCACTGGTAACCAAAGTCCATAAATGCTCTTGTATTACAATTAGCCCAGTGCTTTCTTGACCAAACACCTGGATACAATTACCTGGCTGAGTTAACACATTAGCCTAACCATCACAGTCCACCCCTTGTCAATACGGCAACCATACACATTACCTTAAACCATACATAGTCTGTAAGTAAAAACAATAGCAGACAAGCATACATATATATTTCTACCTAACAATGTTCAACGTGCCTGTGTACAACCAGAAATGCATTATTTCCTTACAGAATAGGGTGCAAATCCCTGGGTAATATTCACTCTTAAACTTGACATCTTTAAATATTATGACATGAAATTAATACAACTTTTCATATGATAGGGGAAAAGGTTGGGGAAGAAAAATTCATTTTGTGTACATATACAATCATACTTATAAAGATACAAGGAAGAAGGGCCCATGACTATTACAGTCCTCATTTCTGTAACTTGTCATGTGGTTGAAGTTCATATTTATCACTACCTTCTTCCACTACCTTTTCCATGTTCCCATTACCCTCAGTAAGCACTTCAGCTGGCCATGGTTCTTTGCCTGGTGGGGTGACCCAAACTTTCATTCCTGAAGGTTCTGGGCCATTAGTTCTGCTTGAATTGGTTTGTTGCAATTTTCCATTGACTTTAGCCACATGGCATGGCAGTACTAGGATACACCCTAGAGGATCTCCTGTATTCCAGGCAAACTCTTCTTGCTCCCATTATGTAGATGTAGTCCTATTTCCCCTTGATAGTCAGGATCAGTCACCCCAGCCATTATAGTAATTTCCTTCTTTGCCTGTTGATTCACAGGTAAGAGGATCCCAAAGTGGCCAGGTAGCAGTCTTAACTTCCAGTTCAATGGAATCTATGTTGTGTAACCTGGTGGCAGCACTCCTCCTTTTGAGACTAAAACCCATAGACCAGCAGAGCTAAGGTTGCAGGGACAGGAAGCAAAAATTTTCCTAGTGGGTCAATTGGGGTAATAGTGAGTGGTGCCATTCCCATTTCCACTCCTTGATTCCTGGACCCATGAATCCCGGTTATGGAAGAAACAGCACCATAGAATGGATGCTAATTTAGAGCATACACAGCCTCCTGGAGACCATTACACCAGCCCTGCAAGGTATTGCCACCTAGTTGGTGCCATAATTGAGTCTTCAAAAGGCCATTCCACCATTCTATTAATCTAGCTGCTTCAGCGTGATGGGGAACATGGTAAGACCAGTGAATTCCATGGACATGTGCCCATTCACACACATCACTTGCTATGAAATGGGTTCCGTGATCAGAACCAATGTTGTGTGGAATGCCATGGCAGTAGATAGGACATTCAGAAAGTCCATGGATGGTAGTTTTGGAAGAAACATTGTTTGCAGGAAATGCAAACCCATATTGAGAGTATGTGTCTATTCCAGTTAAAACAAATCACTGCCCCTTCTATGGTGGAAGTGGCCCAATGTAGCAGGCTGGTCACCTCAAGGAATGGTGCCATAACAGTGGCTGCATGTGGGTCTCTTCCGCTGGCAGATTGGGCATTCAGCAGTGGCTGTAGCCAAGTCAGCTTTGGTGAGGGGAAGTCCATGTTGCTAAACCCATGCATAACCTCCATCCCTACCTCCATGGCCACTTTGTTCATGAGCCCATTGGGCAATGATAGGAGTGGCTGGGGAAAGAGGCTGAGCATTAGCCGTAGAGTGGGTCATCTTATCCACTTGATTATTGAAATCTTCCTCTGCTGAAGTCACACTTTAGTGAGCATTCATGTGGGACACAAATATGTTCATGTTTTTTGCCCGCTCAGAAAGATCTATCCACATACCTCTTCCACAGACCTCCTTGTCACCAATTTCCAATCATGTTCTTTCTAAATTCCTGACCATCCAGTCAAACCATTTGGCAAAAGCCCATGAATCAGTGTACAGATGCACCTCTGGCCATTTCTTCTTCCAAACAAAATGAACAACTAGGTGCACTGCTCGAAGTTCTGCCCACTGAGAGGATTTGCTCTCACTGCTATCCTTCAAGGATTTCCCAGAAAAAGGCTGCAGTGCTGCGGCTGTCTACTTTCAGGTGATACCTGCATATTGTGCAGAACCAACTGTAAACCAGGCCCAAGTTTTCTCATCCTCAGTCAACTGCTTGTAAGGGACTCCCCAAGAGGCCAAAGCTGTGGGCTTGGAAAGAGAAGGCAGCATGGTAGGGGTGGTGACCATGGGCATTTAGGCCACTTCCTCATGTAATTTACTTGTGCCTTCAGGACCCGCTCAAGCCCTATCTCGTATATACCTGTAACAGTTTGGCAGTTGGATATAGTTATGAATTCCAAAAATAGATACTGGATTATACTTGTAAACTGATCTGTTAATCTCAGCATGATTAAGTTATGATTAGGGCATTGACTGGGCCATGTCAATGAGCCCCACCCCTTGGTGGGTGGGGAATCAAATTGAAAAGGCATGGCAAAGGACAGAGTTGGAGTAGTTTTGAGTTAGAGTTTGATGTTGGCGTATTAATGCTGGAGCCACACAGAGAACCTTGGTCGTGGGGATGGAGAGAAGGCTCCAGGAAATGACATGATCCCTTCACCTGACAGTTCACAGCTGGCCTTGTGGAGAGAGGCAAAGCGTAGAGAGCCTGATAGTCTACAGCTGCTCTTGTGGAGAAACCATAGGAGGTGAACCCAGAGAGAAACGGAGCCTCAGGAAGAGAGGAACCCAAGAAGCCTGAACCCTAGCAAAGTTGGCAGCTACCTTGCTCTAAAACATGACAACAGACTTTGGTGAAAGCAGAAACTTAGGTTTTATGGTCTGGTAACTGTAAGCTTCTACCCCAAATAAATACCCTTTATAAAGATGAAGATATTTCTGGTATTTTGCATCAACACCCCTTTGGCTGACTGATATAGAATTTGGTAACAAGGAGCCAGGAAGTGCATTTACAATTACCAAAATATTAGAACAGTTTTATAAAGGGTAAGGGGCATTTTTTGGAGGAATTGTGAGATGTTTGGTAGAAAAGACCTACAGTGCTTTTAAGAGACTGTTGATAGTAATATGGATGCTAAAGAGGCTTTTTATGATACCTTGGAAGTAAATGATAAAATTATTATTGGAAATTGGAGGAAAGGCAGTCCATGTTTTAAAGTTGCAGAGAACTTAGCAAGATTAACTCCTGGTGTTATATGGAAGACAGAGCATTAAGCTGAATAACTTTCCAAGGTAAACTTGGAGAATGTGGCTTGGCTTCTCCTTGCAGCTTATAGCAAAATACTAGATGAGTGAAATACACTAAGGACTGAACTCTTGGGCACAAAGAAAACAGAAAGTGATTCCGGAAATTCCAAGCCTCTGGAAATCAAGTTCTCAAATGAAAGTGCCCCATTTGAAGACTTAGCTAAACCTGGAACTTGTAAGTCAGTATTGACAACACAGTTATCTCAGAAAGACTTGTGGAAAGTTTTACTGTCTGATTGCTTGGATCCCTGCTTCTTGCATGCTAAACCAACAATGTTTTTCAGAGTGCTGTATGAACAAAACCACTGTCAGCTTGGACTAAAAGGAACATGGAAAGGAGCAATCCAAGAAAGGACAGCTTTAAGGAGTAAAGCATGGAAGCTGAGATCTGGAATTAAGACAATGCCTTAGGCCAAGAGAGGAACCCCACTCATGTGTACAGAGGGTGAGTTTGCCCCAGCAGTTGGAGAGGGTGGATGTTCCCACCCAATGTTTTGGGAGAGTTTTGTCACCCAGGTTGCAGAGAGGGTGGAGCACATTCCTCAAGCATTAGGGCAGTTAAGGTCAGCATCCCATAGGTGTGCCTGCCCCCATGGATTAGAGAAGGTCAGGTGGTCAACTCATTGCTCTTAGAGGGTTGAGCCTGTATGCCAAAATTAAGGGGGAATGCTGTCCTCATCTCACTGTACTAGTGGGGCTAAGACTCTAACTCAGATTGGGTAAGGTGTGGCAATGACCCCAGTACTCTTTGATGGTGCGGTCTGGAGCTTGGTCAACACCCAGATGTTTGATGAGGGTGGAACCAAAAAATGGGCAAGCCTGTGGAAAGCCTGAGTCCCTATGAGGCCCCAAGGAGAAGAAACCATCATCTTAAGAATGACTTTCAGACTTTGAAATTGAATGGAGGATGCCCTGCAGGTTTACTGAACTGTAGAGGACCCATGACTCATATTTAACCTCCCAATTTCATCTTATGGTAACTAAAATGTTTATCCTTTGTCTTTCCATTTGTGTATTAGAAGCAGTTAAATAGTTCTGTAAGTTTCAGAGGTCTACAACAGACAGGATTTTGCTGAAAGACAAACTGTACATCTTTAAACTGATTATGACATGATTTTGTACTTGCATTGTTACTGATTTAAGGTTTTTTGAATATTGTAATGTATTTTGGAATTGAGAGGGTGGAATGTAGCAGTTTGGCAGTTTGATATAGTTATGAATTCCAAAAATAGATATTGGATTATGCTTGTAAACTGGTCTGTTAATCTGGGCATGACTAAGTTATGATGAGGGTGTTGACTGGGCCATGTCAGTAGGGCATTGAGCCCCACCCCTTGGTGGGTGGGGAATCAAATAGAAAAGGCAGAGTTGGAGTAGTTTTGAGTTGGAGTTTTGATGTTGGAGTGTTAATGCTGGAGCCCTGGGGAGTAAGCACACAGAGGACCTTGGTTGTGAGGATGGAGAAATGGCTTGGGGAAAAGACATGAACCTTTCACCTGACAGTTCACAGCTGGCCTTGTGGAGAGAGGCAAAGCCTAGAGAATCTCATAGTCTACAGCTGACCTTGTGGAGGAAACAGAGAAGTTGAACCTGGAGAGAAACAGGGCCCCAGGAAGAGAAGAACCCAAGAAACCTAAACCCTGGCAAATGTCAGCAGCCATCTTGCTCCATAACGTGGCAACAGACTTTGGTGAAGGAAGAAACATGTTTTATCACCTGGTAACTGTAAGCTTCTATCCCAAATGAATACCCTTTATAAAGACCAACAGATTTCTGGTATTTTGCATGAGCACCACTTTGGCTGACTAATACAATACCACTTCCACTTTATTATGGAGTGCTGCTATGTACACCCAACTTTATGGTTTTGTGGGTCAGACAATACCCATATAATGATAGGCAACTTAGGCCTCATGATAACTTGATGGCCCATGGTTAAGTGTTAAGTCTCTGCTAAGGCCCAGTAGTAAACCAAAAGCTGTTTCTCAAAACTGGAGTAGTTATCTGCAGAGGATGGTAAGGATTTGCTCCAAAATCCTAAGGGTCTGCATTGTGATTCCCCTATAGGGTCCTGCCAAAGGCTCCAGACAGCATCTTTATTTGCCACTGAAACTTCCAGCACTATTGGATCTGTTGGATCCTATGGTCCTTGCACAGCAGCCTGTCACAGGGCCTCCTCTTGTTCTGGTCCCCAGTGAAAACTAGCAGCTTTCCTTGTCACTCGGTAAATGGACTGGAGTAGCACACCCAAATGAGGAATGTATTGTCTCCAAAATCGAAGAGGCCAACTAAATGTTGTGCCTCTTTTTTAGCCATAGAGGGGCCAGGTACAACAGCTTATCCTTTACTTTAGAAGGGATATCTCGACAGGCCCCACACCACTGGATACCTAGAAATTTCACTGAGGTGGAAGGACCCTGTATTTTTGTTGGATTTACCTCCCATCCTCTTTCATCCAAATGCCTTACCAATAAATCTAAAGTCTTTCCCACTTCTTGCCCAGTAAGCCCTATCAACATGATATCATCAATATAATGGGCCAGTGTGATGTCTTGTGGGAGGGAGAGATGATCACAGTCCCTGTGGACAATTTTATGACATAGGGCTGGAGAGTTGATATACCCTTGAGGCAGGACCTGAAGGTATACTGCTGGCCTTGCCAGCTGAAAGCAAACTGTTTCTGGTGGTCCTTACTAATGGCAATTGAGAAAAAAAGCATTTGCCAGATCAACAGCTGCATACCAGGTACCAGGGGAAGTGTTGATTTGCTCAAGCAATGATACCACATCTAGGAGAGCAGCTGCAATTGGAGTCACCACCTGGTTAAGTTTATGATAATCTACTGTCATCCTCCAAGATCCATCTGTTTTCTGCACAGGCCAAATAGGAGAGTTGAATGGGGATGTGGTGGGAATCACCACCCCTGCATCCTTCAAATCCTTGATGGTGGCACTAATCTCTGCAGTCCCTTCAAGAATCCAGTATTGCCTTTGATTTACTATTTTGCTAGGTAGGGGCAGTTCTAGAGGCTTCCACTTGGCCTTTCCAACCACAATAGCCCTCACTTCACAAGTCAGGGATCCAATGTGGGGATTCTGCCAGTTACTGAGTATGTCTATTCCAATTATGCATTCTGGAACAGGGAAAATAACCACAGAATGGGTACATGGACCCACTGGACCCCCTGTGAGATAGACCTGAGGTAAAACTTCATCAATCACCTGACCTCCATAAGCGTCTACTTTAACTGGTGGACCACAGTGACATGTTGGGTCTCCTGGAATTAATGCCACTTCTGAGCCAGTGTCTAATAATACCCAACATGTCTGAGCATTTCCTTTTGCCCGATGCACAGTTACTCTGGCAAAATACCATAGGTCTCCCTGGGGAAAGGTGGGAGGAAGATTATTGGTATAAATTTCTGGCAGTTTAACAGGATCCTTCCCCAAGGGGACCTGGCCTTTTCCTTATTCAAGGGGCTCTATGTCTGTAAACTGTCTCAATCTGGCAATTGATTAAGAGATCATGATTTTCTGCATCTGTAATTTGAGTTAGGGTTTTGTTCACTCTACCTAGAACTTTTCTGCTTATACAGATCCAGAAGAAATTTAGTATACTGCTCATATATTTCACTTCTAGATACCCCATGATCTATTAGCCAGTGCCATAACTCCATGCTACTCAGACTATTACGAGTGCAGCTTTGTCTTTGAATCTGCCTTTCATTGAGTAGTCACGCCCATCTTGCCTTTGGCAATTAACTGCTGATATTTGACTTTTACCAGACCAAGATAAGATCATCCCCATAATGTTTAAGGATTCCAATTTCATTACAGCCCTCCCTACAGTAATATCTGGACTACAGAGAAGAGCAACTACAGAACTCTTTAGAGAAGATAGGGTTATTCTTATAAATTTATTCCTCACACTCCTGGTTAAAGATGTGTCCTCTGGACATTCTTGGGGTGGGTGGGCAGGTCTCAAATGTTAAATCCATTCTAGCAATCCAATCTCTCTAAGCCTTTGAATCCCCTGGTCTGCTGTATACCATGGCAAATAATTATCTCAACCCCAGACATACTAAGACATCTTTTGGTCCATGTTTCAGTCAGCCACGGAAACAAACTGTTAGAGCCCGAGTTACAGCACTGAATCCAGAATTTCTACTTAATGGGCCCATATCAATAAATTCAGCCTGATCCAACTTTATATTCCTTCTACTGTTATCCCATACCCTTAGTGTCCATTCCCACACATATTCCCCTGATTTCTATCTATATAAGTTGGAAAACTCATGCAGTTCTTTCAGAGTGTATTAATCAGCCAAAGGGGTGCTAATGTGAAATACCAAAAATGGGTTGGTCTTTATAAAGGGTATTTATTTGGGGTAGAAGTCCACAGTTACCAGGCCATAAAGCATAAGTTTCCTCTCTCACCAAAGTCCATTGCCATGTGTTGGAGCAAGACAGCTGCTGACGTTTGCCAGGGTTCAGGCTTCTGGGGTTCCTCTCTTCCCAGGGGCTGCATTTCTCTCCAGACTTAGCTCCTGTTTCCTCCACAAGGTCAGCTGTAGATGATCAGGGAATGGCTTGCTTCTCTTCTCCTGGGGCCTTCTTTCCAACATCAAAACTGCTTCTCAAAAACTGCTTCAGCTCTGTTCTTGCCATGCCTTTTATATTTGATTCCCTACCCACCAAGGGGTGGGACTCAACACCCTACTGATGTGGCCCAGTCAATGCCCTAATCATAACTTAATCATGCCCAGATTAACACATCAGTTTACAAGCATGATCCAATTATATTCTTGGAATTCATAATTACACCAAACTGCCCAACTGCAACACAGAGTATAGCATACTTCCTCATTGGTCATACTTTGTATTTCCTCTTTGGGGGCTTGTTGTGATTTTATTCTAATAATAGGTCTGGAAGACAAGAGGGGTGGTCAGGGTGGGTAAAGAGGAGGATTAAAAATTTCTTGCAAGCTACTGACCTCAGGGCATTCCTTTGCATTTTCTTCTGGTGAGACAGGATTAATCTCTTCAAGCAGGGGTTGGAAGGCAGGTTCCTCAAGGCACACTGGAGATTGGGCAGTGCATCCTGGAGTTTGGCTGGTACCTGTGTCATGGCTGGGAGGAAGTCTAGACTCTCTGGGGCAGGCTGGAGGCTGGGCATTGCATGCTGGTGTTTGGCTGCTACCCACCTCAGCTGGAAGGAGGTCTGGATTCTGTGGGGTAGGATGGAGGCTGGATGATACAAGGTTGACAAGGTGTGGTCTCCACAGGGCAGGCTTTATCTAGTAAAGTCTCAGCAGAATTTAAGGTTCCAAAATCCTCACCAATATTATCATCATCCCATATGTCTCCATTCCAATTCTCTGGGTTACACTACTTTCCAATCAATGCCTTCACTTTAATTGCAGAAACCCTGCAGGGTTGAGATTTTAGTTTCCTCTGTAATTCTGCTACTCATACAATGAGTCTTGGTTTGATTCTCAGATAACTCAAGTTTGTGGCTACAGGAGACAAGATTTTCTTTCAGGGCACACATAGCAACTTTCACACCATTCATGTGGCATTTAAGTTTTAAATTTGGAGACTTTAACTCATTTCTTTCTTTTGTAACTGTAACCAGAGTACCTAGGAGGAGCCAGCCAACATCATTATAACTTTTGACTGCACAAAATTTTGTTAAGGTGTTGAAAACACTCTCACCCAGATCCTTGCTTCTTATAAGCATGGAAGTAGGGAATCCAGTGATGCTATTTTGCCTATCGCTATTGCCAGCTCATGCCATGGACTGTTAGCAATGTCTTCATTATTGGAAAGGGAGTCATTAGTACCCTTGAGTCCAACTGGAGTAGAGAACCAATTACAAAACTCCCAGAACCACCTCAGACATCCCATGTTTAAGACTGTGCTCCTCAAGAACCACTCCTGGTGTGAAGCTATATTACTCAGGGTCCTCTCTGGAAACATAATGAACAGGAATTATCTGTCAACAATATGAGATTTTATAAGAGGCTGTCAAATGACTGTGGGGATGCACAAGTCCAGGTTCTGCAGGCAGACTGCAAACCAGGGATTCTGAAAAAAGTCTGATGAAAGGTCCTTGATGAGTATCTGAGAGAAGTTGGCTGTCCAAAGATGAGCTGGGATATTCTCTCTGAATGTTGAAATCACTTCCCCTTTAAGGCATTCAACTGATTGGATAAAAGCATCATCCATTGCTGATGCAATCTCCCTGATTGATGCAGATGTAATCAGCCATCCACGTAGTAAACTCACTGGTGACCAAAGTCCATAAATGCTCTTGTATTACAATTAGCCCAGTGCTTTTATTGACCAAACATCTGGACACAATTACCTGGCCGACTTGACACATTAGCCTAACCATCCCACTCACTTTAAGTCTTTTTAGGAGACTAGAAGTGGCACCCCCTTGAAGAATTTGACTTATATCTCTCCTTGCTTCTCCCCTTAAGGAAAGATCAGGGTATCTCACTTTCCAGCAAGACCCTATATCAAATAAAAATATACATATTTTCCACATGGACTGTCTTCATCCAACTTTGAGTAGGTTATTTTCATCTAACACTCCTTTGCTCATATTCCTACCTGTTGTGTATAAGATATGAAAATAAATATTTAATTATTTACCAATAGGATTTAGTATTTTTTCAAAACATATATTTGAACATGTCCTAGATACTTAAAGTACATTTTGCAATATGAGAAAACAGAAGGCAGATTGTTTCCAGTATGGGAATATTGAAGTATACAATCAAAGAAGAAATAATAAAGGAAAGTAGAAAAAGACCTAATATGCATGTCTTTTATGCCATATGCCATCTAACAGTTCACATGTGTTAGTCAACATATCCTTACAACATCATTATAGGAATAATATTATCACATTTTCATAGATGTTTCAGAAATAAGGCTCACATATCAGAAGCAAACTGGCAAGACCCATATATAAATTGGACAGTTAGTATTTAACAAACCTTCCCCTGAACCCAAAGTCTGTTGTTGTTCTGATACCTCATATATTATCCCAACGTCATAGTTCTAAGATTAGCAAATTAGACTTTGGGAAATTTTGTGAGATTTTATTCCAAAAAGTCTTCCAGGTAAATATTGGGAGATGTGAGTGACATGTTCAATGATGTGCTTTCAGGAAATATTTCTTGCATAATTGCTCAGCCCTCAAATCAGTTGGACTTTTTAGTGTGCAGGTTCCAGTAAGAATAACAATTTTGGTCTCAGTTCATACAATGTTGGAGGATATTTAGGTCTTTCTAAACCATCTCTATTAACTATCCTGCAGACATAAAATAGAAAGCACAATTAATATCACCATATTTATTTTAATTCTGAATGTGCCATTTGAGACCATGCCTTTTGCAAGGCAGTTTTCATCTCCATATTTCTAAGGGTATAGATGAGAGGGTTCAGCATGGGTGCAATCACTGTGTAAAACAGAGAGACTTCCTTCTCCTTGATTTCATTAGCAGCAGGTAGAACATAGGTAAAGATGCAGGGCACAAAAAGCAAACCTACAACCATAATGTGAGAGCTACAGATTGAGAGAGCTTTGTATCACCCTGCAGAGGTATGTGTCCTAAGATGGTAGAATATGAGTATGTAAAAAGTCAAAAGGACAAGAAAAACTACACCTGCCACCATCCCTGACTTGACAATTGCTAAAATATTAAAGACAAGTTTTACAGGCAAGTTTTAAAAGTGGCTTCACATCACATATGTAGTGATCAATCTGATTAGGGTCACAGAAAAGTAAATTGAGGACTATGAGCATAGACCAATAGAGTGCCAAACAGCCAAGCCCAGGCCATCATGATTAGCATGTTGCACCTTGATTGGTTCATAATGACCATGTAGTGCAGGGGTTTGACAATGGCAACATAGTGGTCAAAAGTCATGGACACCAAGATTAATATTTCCACACCTGCAAGCACGTGGGCAGTGAAAAGCTGGGCCATACAGTTGTTAAAAGAAACAATTTTTCTCTCTGAAGCTAAGTCTGTGATTAGCTGGGGAACCACAGTGGAGGTATAGAAAAGGTCAGTGATGGATAAGTGACAGAGAAAATAGTACATTGGCTGTTCAATCAGATGGCTGCAGGTGATGGTGAGGAAGATGAAGTTCCCCATTAAGACTGCCAAGTAGCAGAGCAGGAACAAGAAACAGAACAGCAGCTCTATCTGCCTATTCTCCAATAGTCCGAAGAAGACAAATTCAGAGACATTGATCTGATTTTCCATGAGGTTAATGAGCATTCACAACATCAACTTAATTCATCAGATATGATTCAAAACATATTAAATATGTAATAGCATTTTTAACATTTGGATAGCTCTATAAATGGGAGGATATTATACATCATAACAAATTAATTACAGGATTAAATTTTTAAACCCTTTTTAGAATAAAGAATTATTATCATTTGAACAGGTTTTTAATAAAAACATAATTACTCCTAGAACATTTATAATTATATTACATGTATTTATCTCCCCTATCAACCTTATGCTTAAATGCATGCTCTTATTATACTCATTTTCTATGTGGGCTAATAGAGGTAGAAGAGGGTTCATTAATTACACCAAGTCATTAAGGTTAAGTACCAGACTAGAGGTATGAACCTGTATCTTATGCAGAATTCCATACATTTCAAATCTATGCTATATTATCCTCAGCTATGTGGAATTTCATTATTTTTTTGTTCTATCTCTGTAAAAGGAAAGGGTCTTTCTCCACTTATGACCCTATCTATAAAATTTAAGCAATTTACTCCCCTCATATATGCTACATAGGGATTATGTAAACCTTAATCTTACATGAATATTCCACATATCCACTAAAACTAAATATTTATTCAGGAAATTAAAAAAATAAAATCAAGGCTTTTAATCCTAACAGAAATATTCTGATTTAGTCAGTAATGTTTGGTATGCTTGATTGAAGTCCATTCAGAACATGGAGAGGCTGCAAATAGGGAACTGGAGGCAACAATTGCTGGATATCTGATCATAGAAAAGAAGATCCTGCTATATAAAAGCTTCATCTTTCTACTAATTATGTTGAAGTCACGTTTTAGAGACTGCTGTTAACACTTTAAGAACACATTAGAAGGTTCCTTATTTTCTCTGGCTATTTTGAAGGACCTGTGAAGATTAAGGAATGACCTACTTATTTGTCCACAGATATTCATATGTAGTATATTTGGGAGGAGGGAGACAATATATTTACACTGAAACCATTGCCTTTTCCTCCAAGCAAATATTCTCAGAAAAACATTGACTTGCCCAAAAGACTTTCACTTTAGAAGAAATTGTTTTTGTTTTATAATGTCATCAGTGAGGGTACACTATTGATGTAATTTTAGGATCACAAGGAAAAGCTTTTGGTCTTGTATGTCTTGCTAATTCCTACATTAGTAGCACTGGACAATTCATTTTCTCTGACTCTCTTTCTTCATCTGGCAGATAGAATTGATGAAACTGGATCAATTTAATATATGCCAAGTGAAAAGGAAATACCATTCATATAAAGGCTATAATACATTAAGGGCTTATGATTCTAACTTAATTCAAGACCACCAACAGTTCCCCTGAAAATGATTTCAAGAGGCACAGATTGTTTTATAAGGAAGTGAGTATCTGCATTTTTATCTGTTAATTGGTTTTATCTCTCATGGATTTTTTTGTTCTGCCACAGATGATATGTGGAAGAATTCATGTGAGATACCTATTAACTATGAGGAAAATCATAGGAGTTGGTAAAGTTTACTCTTGTTTCAAATTGCAAATTAATAAAACACTTTATAAACTAAGAATACCCAAACCTCTTCTCTGTGTATGTGGAAGAACATGACGAGTTAAAAATGTCTTATAGATAACTTTTCATTAAAACTGTAGGAAAAAACTTGAGAAAAACTAGAGGAATAAAACTGCAGAAAACCCAACTCTGGTTTAGATTCCATAAGAAGGTGCAGCCTTAACATCTCTTCTCATTCAGATCTAGTACTTCTCTACTTATGGTAATTGACCATCAGCTGGGAAAACAGAGCCATGAAGAAAGATCCTTCAAACCAGTGCCCAGAGTCTCTACTATGAATCCTTTGAAAAAGCTATCTTATGCTCATATGTATTACCCATATGTATTACCCATCCTCAAATCATTTCCCTCCTGGCCTTATAGTCCCTAAATTTGTCTTGTCCTCTTACAAATCCATTTTCTCTTAGTCTGTTTCTGTCATTGTGTCTGTCTCTCTCTGTTTCTCTCAATCTCTCTTTCTGTCTTCTATCTCACTCCCTCTCCCCCCCCCCCCCATGCACACATGCACACACACACAAACACACTTGGGTGTATGCACACATACATAGATACACAGGGTTTTTGGAGAAAGAATTTTGATTCCACATGTTCAGATACCTTAAAGTTAGAGTATTTTCCAAAATTTTCTCTACCTTTAAAACTTAAATACCTGGAGAAAGGTCCTGTGAGGAATTGTTTGAAATGATGTGTTGAATATTTGAAATGTAGGCAAAAACATTGAAGAAAGACTCTTGAGAAGTGGGATTATGTCATGAGAGTGAATGATAGTGTAAATATCCATAAAGGACAATTGTTTTCTTTTAATTTTCAGTTTCTTTAACTACTTATTACCCGTACATTAATAATAATAAATTGTGTGAAAGCGATATTCATGACTTAATTATTAGATGGATTTATAATAAAATGTTTAGCTGTCTTATATGAAACAAGTAAAATATTGAAAAGCCAAATATGCTCTTATAATCTGAATGATACGAGCACTAATATAGCTTCAATATATATGAAACAAATTCACCACAATCTGATTATGCATACATTATTATTACTGTTTTGCACATAAGGAAACTAAAACCCCAAATTACACAAGTACTAAGGAAAAATTCAATATCCATACCATAACTGTATGACTCCAAAGCTCATGTATTTTTTCAGTATGCTTAAATTTCTTCTCACAAATACAAAAAAGTCTTAAAAACTTTAATTTTCTCTCAATTTACTATACAGATTATCCTGAATGACCTGTCTTGAAATAAACACAAGCTAAAATAATCCAGAACTTAAATATTTGAATTTAATAAGATCAAATTTTAAATAAAATAAGTTTTATTGGAATTCCAGTAATTTTGTCATATATATATCCACATCTACATATATATACAGTAGTCATCTATCTACCTACCTATCCATCTATCATCTATCTATTATTTATATATATAACCAGAGTGTTCTTTTCCTACAGATAATTTTATATTGTTATAAATATCAAGATGGACACCCTCATTAGGTCCTTTTCCTTTTCTGTGGCTTTTCTATGAAAGCAACAAATATATGTGGAAAGCCTTTCAATGTTCCATGAATCTTTCATCCAATGATACCTTTTAGGGAAGCATTGCTGGGAACAGCTTGAGTTAAAGGCACAAAAATGACCAGAGGGAAAATCTCCACTGGTCATTTTACAGAAGTCAATGCATGCAAATTTATTACTGCAGAAATAAAGCCAATATTATTTTAGTAGTCATAGAGATGTGTTTAGGCTTTTACTTCTTTCATTTTTATCTTCAGTACAATCATATGAATGATTCAAGATTACTGTGATGTTACTAGTATTGATGAAATATTATGGACCTTTGCTTTTCCATACCTTTTCTTTCCTAGAATAATCTCTTCAAAGACAGAAGACAGTGATGTTTATCATGGTATATACAATATAGCTATATACTTAATAAATGGTCATTTGGATCAATATTTTAAATGTGTATCAGAAGATCATTAAGATTTTCCTCATCAACATAATATTTTTGCCATTAATATGTATATGGGTTTTGTTTCTAATATTTAATTACACCCACTGGAAACATTGAAGCCATGATAGTGTATATTTTTTAACTAGGTATCATTTTTTATAAATAGGCATCATCTGTTATTAGGGTGCCTCATAGAATTAGGAAAATCCCTCAGTGTATTATCAAATTTGTTTTCTTAATTTGGCTTGGTTTTCTTTTGCTATGTGTTTGTTTGCTTGTTTGGGCGTAAGGTGGGGAATGTCAGTAGAACATGGTAAAATAGAGTTGAGTCAATGATAGCCCTTAGTTCAGAGCAGAAAATGCTGTTGGGCTTATGCAGGGTCCCTCTTCTCTTTCACCTTATTTTATAATAGTTGTTTCTTCTTTTCACATCCATTTGCACTCCTCCTCACTCCACCTGAGCACCGACTACATTCTATTTAACAGATGTCAGACTTCAACTTTTATTACCCCAGGTACTGCACAGTAGAGCTTTCCATATTTACTGAAAATAATCTGTTATTATATACTCTTATTAAATTATAGGATTTGGCTCTAAAATTAGAAGAACACAGAATATATTGACAAATTTAGATATACCCAAAATGATACATCCAACAATTATGTAATATATAGTCTCTTTATGCCCAGATGGAGTACTTCAATATAAAACATTAGACCATTAAAAAGCTGCCATATATAGTAGCAATTTTATTGTGATATATTCATATACCATACAATCCACCCAATGTGTACATTCAGTGAGTTTTTTTTATAACTGAGTTGTGTATTCATCACCTTAATCAATATTAGAGAATTTTTATTATTCCAAAAACAAAAAATAAAACACCCCTTAGCAGCTAAATTTCAATCCCTCTATCCAGCACTTGCCATACATATCTGTTAATCAATTCCATCTTTTAAAATTATTTATATATATATTTTATATAATTGAGGACAAACAGTATGCAGTACTTTGTGTTTAGTTTCTGTCACTTATAATAATTCACTCTTTTTTAAAATTGAGAAAAATATTCATATATTCCTTTTCACTACAGTCCATAACCCTATTTAGCTTAGATATAACCCTATTATTAATATCTTGTAATATTAATGTACATTTTTTCTGAAAAAAATTCTTAAATTTGTACTATTAAACACACTCATTGCCAGCAACAGGGTTCACTATGCTATATGTCTCACGTTCCATCCTTTGGCTTTTCTTCTTGTGATATGCATAACCCTAAACTTTCCCTTTCACCCTCAATCATACCTTGATATTGATGCTGTTAATTGCATTCACTCTAAAATGATATCATTACTTCTATCATTTCCAAGCACTCAGAGTAAACCTTATTACCAATTCTGCACAAACTAAGCCACTGCTTTCTATTTTCTATCCTCATTCTATCTTCTGGTGACTTGATTTCTAGCTGTTAACTCCATGACCTTTCTCTTTATGTTTAATTAATATTATAGAGATCATACAATATATGTCCTTTTGTGCCTGGCTTGTTTCACTTAACAAAATTTCTTCAAGGTTCATCCATGTTGTCATGTGCATCATGACTTCATTTCTTCTTACAGATGAATAATACTGCGCATTGTGAATAATATTGCATCATATGCATATATCACATTTTGTTTAGCTATTCATTGTTAATGGACACCTGGGTTGCTTCCATCTTTTGACAATTGTAAATATTGCTATTATGAACATCGGTATCCAAATATTTGTTCATATCTATACTTTCAGATTTTCTGACTATATACCTAGGAAAGGGATTGCTGGATCATATGACAGCTTCATATTTAACTTTCTGAGGAATCAACAGCCTTCCGCAGTGACTGCACTATTCTACACTTCCACTAACAGTCAATAAGCATTCCTCTTTATCCACACCTGCTCCAACACTTTTCATTTTCATTTTTTTTGACAGTGGCCATCCTTTATATGAAATGATATCTCACGCTAGTTTTGATTTGCATTTCCCTAATAGCAGGTGATGTTGAATATCTTTTCACATGATATTTTTACCATTTATATTTCCCATTTTAATTGAGTCATTTGTCTTTTTATCTTTGAGTTGTAGGAACTCTTTCTATATCATGACTATTAAACCCTTATCAGATATGTGGATTCCAAATATTTTTCTCCCATTGAGTATACTGCTTTTTCACCTTTTTGACAAAGTCCTTTTTAATACAAAAACATTTAATTTTGAGAGGGTCTCATTTATCTAATTTTCCTTTCTTTGCTCATGCTTTGGGTGTAGGGTCTAAAAAACTACTTCCTACCCCAAGAACTTGAAGATGTTTTTCTTCATTTTCTTCTAGGACTTTTTAGTCCTGGCTTTTATAATTAGCTCTTGGGTACATTTTGAATTAATTTTTATATCAGATGTGGAGATATGAGACTTCTTTAATTTTTTTGGATATGGGCATCCAGTAATTGCTGTATCATTTGTTGAAGAGACTGTTCTGTCCCAGTTAAGTGGGCTTGGTAGTCTTGTCAAAAATCAATTGATCTGGGAATTGGATGTGGCTTAAGTGCTTGAGCTCCCACCTACCACACGAGAGGTCCCGGGTTCAGTTCCCTGTGCCTCCTAAAGAAGATGAGCAAGGTTGCAAGCTGATGCAATGAGCTGGTGTGGTGAAATGATACACCACGATAATACAACAAGAGACACAAGGAAGGAAACATAATGAGAGACACAACAAAACAGGGAACAGAGATGGCTTAAGTGATTAGGCACCTCCCTCCCACATGGAACATCCTGTGTTAAGTTCCTGGTGCTTCCTTAAAAAAAGAAGACAAGTATTCATTGAACAGACACAGCAAGTGCAAACAATGAGAAGGTGGGGAGAAATAAATAAATAAAATGAAATCTTAAAAAAATCAATTGGTCCTAGAAGTAAATGGCAATTTCTGAACTCTTGATTTGATTCCATTGATCTATACATATATCTTTATGTAAATGCCATGCTGTTTTGACCACCGTGTTTATGTACATGCTTAAAAGTCAGGTTGTATGAGTCCACTGAATTCATTCTTCTTTTTAAAGATATTTTTTGGCTATGTAGTGTTTACCTTCCAAATAAATTTGGTAACTGATTTTTCCATTTCTGAAAATTAGGTTTTTGAAATTTTGACTAGAATTATTTTGAATCTGTAAAACTATTTTTGGTAGAATTTATATCTTAATGATATTTAGTTTTCCAATAAACATTAATGTGATAATGTCAGTACACATCCTTGATTTCAGTTCTTCAGAATATATTGAGTACTGGAATTTCCAGATCGTATGGCAGTTCTATATTCATGTTCCTGATGAACCACTAAACTGTCTTCTACAGAGGCGGCACCATTCTACATTCCCATCAACAGGGAAGGAATGTTCCTAGTACTCCACATGCTCTCCCGCACTTTTTGCTTTCTGTTTGTTTTTTTTTATTTTAAAGAGTGACCATTATATAAGGTGGGAAATGATATCTCATTTTCATTTTGATTTGCTTTTCTTAATAGCTAGGAATGTTAAACATCTTTTCTTGTGGGGTTTTTTTCCACTTGTGTTTCCTCTTTTAGAGAAATGTCTATTCAAGTCTTTTACCTATTTTTAAATTGGATTGCTTGTCTATCATTGAATTGTATGATCTCTTTTTATAACATTGAAATGATACTCTTATCTGATATGTGGCTTCCAAATATTTTCATCTTTTGAGTAGGATGACTTTTCACCTTCTTGACAAAGTAATTTGAAGCACAAACATAATGTAGAGAAGATTCCATTTATCTATTTTTCTTTAATTGTTTGTGCTAGGGGTGTAAGATTTAAGAAACTACCACCTACCAGAAGATTTTGAAGATATTTTTCTACATTTTTTCAAGAATTTTAATGGATCTAGCTTTTATATTTAGGTCTTTGATCCATTTTGAGTTAATTCTTGTAGAAGGTGTGAGATAGGGGTCCTCTTTCTAATTTTAGCTATGGATATACAGTTCTCCTAGCACCATTGGTTGAATAGACTGTTCTGACCCAACTGTGTGGGTTTGACAGCCTTGTCAAAAATCACTTGACCACTTTTGTGGGGGTCTATTTCTGAACGCTCAATTTGGACTTTTGGTATATATGTCTTTATTTATACCAGTGCCATGCTCTTCTTAACACTCTAAATAATATTATTTAAAGTCGGGAAGTGAGTTTCTACTTCCTTTTTCTTTCTAAAGACATTTATGTCTACTTCCAGTCCCTTGCACTTACAAATAAATTTGGTAATTGACTTCTCCATTTTTCCAAAAAAGTTATTGGAATTTTTATTGGGATTACATTGAATCTGTAAACCAATTTGGGTAGAATTTAGATTTTAATGATATTTCATCTTCCAATCTATGACCATGGAATGTCTTTCCATTTATTTAGGAAATTTTGATTTTGTTTAGCATTATTTTGTAGTTTTCTGAAAACAGGTCCTTTATGTTCTTGGTTAAGTTTATACCTTTATATTCGCTTCTTTTAGTCACTATTGTAAATGGATTTTTTTCTGATTTCTTCCCAGATTTCTCATAACTAGTTCATAGAAACACCACTGATTTTTGCATATTACTCTTGTATTCCACCACTTTGCTAGTGTAATACTTGCTCTAGTAGCTTTTTTTGTAAAATTTTCAGTACTTCCTATGTATAGGATCATATATTGTGCTAATAGCAAAAGTTTTTCTTCTTCCTTTTCAAGTTGAATGCCTTTTTATTTCTTTTACTTGCTTAATTGTGCTAGCTAGAACTTATAGCACAATGTTGAATAACAATGTTGACAGTGGGTATCCTTGTCTTTGACTCAATATCAGCTGGAAAGCTTTCAGCCTTTCACCATTGAGTACAATAGTAGCTCTGGGGTTTTCATATATGCCCTTTATCATGCTGAGAATGGTTTCTTCTATAACTATCTTTCAGAGTGTTTTTATCAAGAAAAGATGTTGTATTTTAGAAATGCCTTTTCTATGGCAATAGAGTGGATTATGTGATTTTCTTCATTGATTTATTAATTGGTTTATTACACTCATTGATTTTCTTGTGTTGAACCACGCTTGCATGACTTGGAAGAAACCCACCTGATCATGATGAATAATTACTTTAATGTGCTATTGATTTTGATTAGCAACTATTTTGTTGAGGATTTTTGCATCTATATTCATTGGGAAAATGAGTGTGTAATCTTCTCTTTATTTGTTAAAATTTTTATCTGGCTTTGTTTTTTTTTTAAGATTTATTTATTTATGTATTTATGTATTTATACCTCCTCCCCAAGATGGCTCCTTCTTGTCTGTTCACTGTTTCTGCTCACCTTCTCTAGGAGACACTGGAACCAAACCAGACCTCCCATGTGGTAAGCAAGTTCCCAACTTCCTGAGGCACATCCAATCCCCCTGGCTGCATCATCTGCTTGTTGTGGCATCTGGTCATTTCAGCCTCTGCTCATTGTGGCATCTGCTCTTTGAGGTGGTTGAGACATCTGATGGTTGCAGCATCTGCTGGTTGTGGTGGCTGCAGGATCAGCTGGTTGTAGCATCTGCTCGCTGTGGTGGTTGCAGCGAATGCTCATTGTGGTGGTTGCAGCATCTGCTCATTGCAGTATTTGTTTGTCAAACAAAGTGAATGAAAATGAAATTAAATAGCCTTGATCAAATGAAGTACTTTACAACTTTTATTTGAAAGACCTTAAAAGTAACACACATATCTCATAACATTAAGAATATACAATATCAATTATTGGAAAAAATAAATGATTCACAGCCATATAAATTATTTTTAATCAATTTTATTGATACAGATTCATAAAGCATACAGTCCACCCAAAATGTGTACTGCATGGTATTTTTATAATCACATAGTTGTACATTCACCACTTCAATCATTATTAGAACACTTTCAATCTTCCAATAATAATAATAAACAAAAAACTATGCCCCTTAATAATCACCTCTCAATCTCTACACTTCTTCTGCAGTACATAATTCTATTCTGTTTCTGTGTTTCTAATTTATTTTTATTTATATTTTATATTGATGGAGTCAAAGAATATGTAGTGCTTTTGTTTAGTATGTTTCACTTAGTATATTTCCTTTTTTACCTTTAATGGA
The DNA here is from genome assembly GCA_026826555.1 of Tolypeutes matacus. Lineage (NCBI taxonomy): Eukaryota > Metazoa > Chordata > Mammalia > Cingulata > Chlamyphoridae > Tolypeutes > Tolypeutes matacus. Next base: position 418,173 of record JAKSZT010053967.1, on the reverse strand, counting down.
AGATTATTAACATAGTCATATACACATAAGGTCCATAGTCAATTGATTCACAGCCATATAAATTATTTTAATATTAGTATGTATTTTTCCTTTTATAGAAAAACATTTATAACATATACTTGGCTTCTACCTCATATAAGATTAAGTAGAATACTAAATGTTACTGCATTTACCCCAAACAAAATGCTGACTGTGCCACGGGTAGCTTGGTCCAAAATACTCAATTCTACAGACAGGCCATGGTATTGAATGCATTATTATGTTAATAGTTTTAAGAAGGGCATAATATTTCCAGAAGTATGATAAATACATGAATAATTCTATAAATAACAAAATAATATCATCAAAATATTTAGGGTATAACATCCCCAAGTTTTCTAATGCTTTAAGTATTTTTCAATATATGTTGTTTAATCAGTTAGTTTGGTTAAAGTTTTAAACTAATAACTGATTACCCTTTAGAAGAGTTAAGTTAAATTAAATCACTGTACAAACTTTCTAAGAAAGGTAACTTGAAAAATCTGAAAAGTGATTCCAATTATTGTAACTAACATGATATACTAAAGGAATCATTGACTCAAGAAACATTTTGAAATTATTCTATTTTTCTTTATTACTTCCCTCCAAACTCTTCACATATATTTAGGATCCAGAATGCTTAAGAATATGTCCTCAAAGTAGGCTTATCACTCAAGTATTTTGATCTGAAAATGTAGCCTTAATTCTAACAAAAATCACAACCCTTGGTTTGAAAACATCAAACTCAATTTCAGAACAAATCAATGGTGCAGCTGCTAAACAAAATGTAAAATCAGGGTGAAAATGCACAGTAGCCACAGACACTAGAGTGAAAAAAATTCTAAATTCCTGTAAAGACTCTGAAAATAGAAAGCCCAAAGTAAGTGATAACCTAAATCCACATATAAATAGTGTTTAAAAATAGAAGGTTTTGGGAAGTGGATGTGGCTCAAATATTTGGGCTCCCATCTACTATATGGGGGGTCCCAGTTTTGGTTTCTGGGGCCTCCTGGTGAAGGTGAAGCTGGCCCATGCCATGGAGAGCTGGCCGCACCATGGAAAGCTTGCCTGTGCCACAAACTGATGCAACAAGATGATGCAACCTAAAAGAGACACAGAGGAAAGAAACCAGGAAGATGAGGTGGTTTAAGTGATTAGGTGCCTCTTTCCCACATTGGAGGTCCCAGGCTCAGTTCCTGGTGCCTCCTAAAGAGAAGATGAGCAGAGAAGCAGACACAGAAGAATGTGCAGAGAATGGTCACAGTGAGCACAGGGGTGGGGGGGAATAAATAAAATAAACCTTTAAAAAAATAGAATCTTTTCCAAAGCTTCTTATGAGATGTCAATGAATCTTTATAGTCTGAGTTAAGACCTTATAAATTAAGGCTAAGTTATATATAACTATGCTGATTTACATATCTTCAACAACGTTCAACTGAAATACATAATTTACGGACATCACAGGAATACTCAATTCCCCATCATATCATCCTTCAGTACTGGATATTTATTGTTTTACAGTTTTGCTGCCTTCAGTACCAAGAAGCCCTTTTAGAGAAAGAATTCCACCTATGGTACTGTAAAGTGTAGGTAACAAAATATAAAATTAATAAGATTTATGTTTGGTAAACTAATATATAAAATTACTGTTGCAATTCATAATGATTGCATATAAAAATGAGAGTTATCAAGTCTATATAGTACATACTTAGATTAATAAAAGAAATGCAAATTGTCTCATGGTAAAAAATATACTGCTGGTTACTAAAAAGCTCTTTGTTGCATTAAGGCATTCAGTAATGAGCAAAATTTTAGAAAACATTAACATGTTACCCAGATTTTAACATCATTTTAGCATGAATTGCACTGCAGCAGCAGGATGCTTTCTAGAGGCTGTCACTGTGAAACTAATGCTAAGAAAGTAAAAGGTAGAACATGTGAGCAATAAATGGTGTAACCAAATTAATGCAAATAGAGATAAGCAATAAGAAGTAAGGTGACTTTCTACTTCATTCTGATAAGATGCCATCCTTAAATATTAAGTTCTTTGAAGGAAGTAGACCTCCCATATCATCATAAGATGATTGTGAAAGCAAACTGGAAAAACTGGTCTGTGTGAATGTCCAATTTTGAAGAAACTTCTTGGAATAAGTATTAATTTTAAGTCACTTTTTTCTTTATTTTATTATATCGCTTTCTCAGTGTAGGTTGAATTTACTTTGTTTTTATTTTCCTAAATCTTGATACCTAGGATAACTTTATCATTAATTAACATACTTCCTTATTTTTCAATCTTAGTGGTGATAAATCTATAGGCTTATTGATTTTTAAATGACACTAATGGAAAATTATGAATTTATGGTCTAGTATATTCAACAAATTAAATAGAATGGAAAACATACCTTGAATTATATCAGATAACAAGTTCAAAAAATAAATAATGTATAATCTCAATGGCCTTATTACTTTCAAAAATAAGGAATTTTTGTCTTACATTGTCTCACCATGAAACCTAGTATCCAGAGTGCTTAAATGGTGCATTATAGTAAATATTAAAGAAGAAATAAAACCAATTATATACAGACACTTCCAGATGTAATTCTATTAGACCACCATTTGTCTCATAATTATAATTTTATAACTGCTATACATTCCTTCAGATTTTCTAGATAGATGATCATATCATCTGTAAATATCTTATCAAATATCTTATCAAATGCCTTTTTTATATTAGTGAGTTTAACATGGTTTCAGGGTAAGTTCAATATACAGAAATCAATTTTAATTTTGTACTAATAACAATCAGTAATTGAATTTTTAGAATATCACTTTTAATTTCTTATGGATACCATAACAAAGAACCACAAACTAGGTTGCTTAAAAGAGCAGAAATTTATTGTCTAACACGGTGGAGACTAGAAGTCAAAAACAGTCTGTCATTGGGGCCATGCTCCCTCAGAAATCTGTAGTGAGAATACTTCCATGAATCTTCTAGCTACTGGGGGTTCCTGGAAATCTTTGGTGAATTTGGGTTGTACACACATCATGCCAATCTCTGCCTCCATCCTCACATAGCATTCTTCCCCAATATCTGATTCTGCATTCAAATTTCCCTCTTAAAAGAAGGTCATATTTTATTACAGCCTGGTCTATCCTAGATTCAGCTCATCTTAATGAATTACATCTTCAAAGACCGTAGTTTCAAAAAAGGTCACATTCCCTGGAAAAGGGATAAAGAGTTGAACATAATTTGAGGGTAACACAATTCAATGAAAACAGTCATTTAAAATAGCATCAAAATATTAAATTCTTGTGTATAATTGTTGCAAGACATAAACATTGCCAACTACAATTATGTTAAGAGAATGGAAAAACCTTAACAAAATTAAAGAAATATTTTGCTCATGGTTGGATGCCTCAAAATTGTTAAGATTTCAATTATCCCCAAATTAATTTCTGTGTCAATGCAATTCCAAAAAATTTATAAACTGGGAAAAATTTATAAATTTACTAACTGATTTTAACATTTACATGTAAATAAAATGGATCTAGATAATCTCCCAGACTTTCTAAAAAGAACAAATTTGGAGAACTTATACTAAATGGTCTCATGGTATATTATAAAGGTACAGTGATCAAAACAAAGTAAGTGTTTTCATAAAGATAGACAAGCAGTCAAAAAAAAAAAAAACAGACCAGAAAATATAGTAATTGACCTGCACATGTGTGATCAACTAAATCTCAGCAAAGTTCTCTTGGTAATTCAGTGGAGCAAGGATATTCCTTTCAGTAAAAAGTGATGGAACATTTGGACATCCATATGTACCATAAAAATGAACCTTGAATTATACTTTACACAGCATATAAAATTATTTCAAAATGAATTTTAGAACAATATATAAATGTAAAAGTACAAAGTGTTTAGAATAACAAGTGTGAAAAATTTCTGACTTTGGATTAGGCAAAAGTCCTTAAAGAAGATTCCAAAACCATGCTTTTTTGAATATTATATTATTAAATATATATAATTAAAATATAGATAGATATAGATATAGATAGATTCCACCTTATCAAAATTATAACTTTTGCAGCAAAACAAGTTGCAATGATCAGACATATATTCATGGTTGAATTGGTAAAATTCCACATTACATCTGAGGAACCTGCCTGCTATGAGTATCCAGATGTGTGTTTTCATGGGGGAAGTATCGTACAACAAGCTACTTTCTTCTGTGTATTAATACAGGCAAGCTTGAGGGAAGAGTGATCAGCCACGGACATTAGGGTGAAGTTAAGGATCAAACACTGGATTCTTAGATCCTTCATTCCCAAGTGACAGAATCTTTCATTAATTCAGGTTTCCTTAACTTTTTTTTTTTTGGTGCTAAAACTTGGTTTTGAAATTTTATTAAAAAATATATTTGCAAACATATAAAATTTAGGATGAAAAATGCTCATTTTAAAACATGTAATAACTTAATGTTTGCAAACATACAAAGATGGTATAAAATCCATACCACTAAAAATGTTAATGATGCAGTACTGCGCTCATGGAACAAAACATTTGCTGTAATTCCAGAGCTTCTTACCCCCACATTTGAGGGAGCTAAAAAATCTGGTACATTGAAAGTCATGAGAGCCACATGGCCAAAGCAGTAATACTGAATTTAAAAAAAACATTTAGAACGATATTTTAAAAACACGTTTCATAAGGAATCACACAGATAAAAGGGAAATACAATTTTGTAATCCCCCCACTTCAACGTGAATGATATTGCATCTCAGCATTTTTAATGAAGATGTTAAATACAAAACTGAATAAAACATTGCACACATCTCTCCTGCTGAATTTGCTGGAAACCAACAAACAAACTCCCACCCCCCAAAAATAAATAAAAACAAAAACCACCCCCAGGAATTTCAAGATGGCGTTAGTGTAGGAGGGCACACACTGCAAGCTCCCAGAGCAAGGCGGATTGTAGACGGGGTTCTGCCTGGGGGTCTGTGCTGTGCACACATGGAGTGAAAAGCTTGGGACATCTATCTGCGCAGATCGGCGGCATGGACGGAACGGTGGAGATTCGTGAGTTTTGAGGCTGCTGGTGGAGGTTGGCATGGACGGCTGAGCCCCGCAGTTAGGGGAAAAAACACAAAATTAAATAAAACGGCCATTTGGAGCCACGGACGGGGCGAAAAAGTTTTATTTTCTGGGGATCTGGCTGCCTGGAGCCCCTTGGAACTTGTGTGAACAGAACAAATGAGCTAATCAGCACCAGTGAACTGGAGGGCGTATTTTGGTCGGGGAACGGAGCATTTCCCTACCACCCAGGGATAAGACCCGGGCCTCTGCGGAGCCAGGAAGAAGGGACACTTCCCAAAAAAGGGACGGTTCTGTTGGAAGACAGGGAAGGGTATTTTATATTTTTAGACATTGATCTGGCTGCCTGTACCGCCCCATAGCTTTGGGGAGCAGATAAGCCGACCTGAAGCAGCATTAGGTTGAGAGAAGATGTGAATCTGCACTCAAACTGATTTACTGAGCAGCCCGGTGACGCTCGAGCTCGGCTCCAGAAGGGGCGGAATCCACCCTCTTTAGCACTCCTCACTGATTAACAACAAAGCTACAGCTAACCTGGGGAGTCCGGAAAGTGGGACGTGCTTGATTAATTTCCACGGGCCCAGCTAGGGTCCCTTCCATAAGGGGGTTGGTCTAGAGGAGGAATTATTTTCGGTCCTGCATTTGGCTAAAAAAATAAAAATTAAAAAAAAAAACTGAGGTCACCTCAACAAATGAAAAATAAATTCTTTTTAATTTAGTTTAATAGCTAAAAGCTGCTTCAGGACCTGAATATAGAACCCTGTGGGGAAATTGATTGATAAACACAAGTAGGCAGGAAGGATCCACATGGACCCTAGGGGAATCATTGGCCCCCCTTAGCTCTGTTTGACTGCTTGCCTGTGTGGATCTTTGGTTTCTCTCTGTTACTTTCTGGTCTATTGCTATTATTTCCTCTTTCCTCCCCCCTTCCTTTTTCCTTCTATTTTTTTTAAAGGTGCTGCCAGATTGTCGCTTCTTTGCTGAGCTTCTTTTTCAGTAATTTCCCACTCGCTGTATATATTGATTCTGTATTACAAACTATCGCTTATCCTTCCTGCATCTTTCTGCCTCCTGTTTTCTGTTGTGGCTCTTAGAGACAACATTTTTTCATAGGCCCACAACTTAAGGGTGTCAATTTCTATTCCATGTATTTTGATTTCTTCTTCTTTTAATTTTTTTAATTTTTTTTTATTAGTATTAACTTTTTCCTTTCAGACCTTTCTTTACTATTTCACTCCCTCCTCATAATTCTAGCCTTCTAAATCAGTATATATATTCCTCCATTTGTTTTCCCAGTCCATTGTAGGAACTCCATATTTTTTCCTAGTACTCTACACTGCCTACACAAGTTAAATATTCATCTCGTTAAGTCTCATTTTGCCCCTCTTCTAAATTTTATCAATATTTCTATTATCCTTCTGCCTTCCTTACATCTTTTGATTCCTCTGGCCCTAACCTTTTGCCTTCAAGGGAACATACAAAGAAGCAAGGAAATAAAATAAGAAGAAAAACTGCCAAAGAGAAAACTTAACTCACATGCAGAACCAACAGCTAAATAAAATTCTAGAGCATAGAGAAAAGCTAATCAATTGAACAAACCCATCAAGATAATATGATGACCAGAGGGCAACAGAAAAATACAAATGACTCTGAGAAACTGGAAAACATGGACCAGTCTAATGCACAAAATAAAAACCAGGAAGCAATGCAGGACATCGAACAACTAATCAAAGCTATCCAAAAAAATATCACGGACCAACTTAAAGAACTGAAGGAAGAGATTAAGGATATAAAGAAGACACTGGGAGAACATACTGAAGAAATAGCTAACACACCTAAAAAGGTAATGGATATGATGGCGAACAAAGGCACAAGCCAAGAAACGAAAAAGAAGCTGGACTCACATGACAGCAGATTTGAACAGGCAGAGGAAAGAATTAGTGATATGGAAGACAATACAGTTGAAATCAAAGAGATTGTAGAACAGATAGACAAAAAGATAGAAAAAATCCAGCATGTTCTCAGGGAATTAACCGATAATACAAGACGCACAAACATACGCATTATGGGCATCCCAGAAGGAGAAGAGAAGGGAAAGGGAACAGAAGGAGTGTTGAAGGAAGTTATGGCTGAAAATTTCCCAACTCTATTGAGAGAGATGGATGTGCAGATCCAGGAAGTACAGCGCACCCCAAATAGTATAAATCCTAACAGGCCAACTCCAAGACATATACTTGTCAAATTGTCCAATGTTCAAGACAAAGAGAAAATACTCAAGGCAGCAAGAAAAAAGAGAACCATGACATACAAGGGAAGCACAATAAGATTAAGTGCTGATTTCTCAGCTGAAACCATGGAGGAAAGAAGACAGTGGTATGACATAGTCAAAATAATAAAAGAAAAAAACTTCCAGCCACGAATTCTCTATCCAGCAAAATTGGCATTCAAAAATGATGGAGAGTTCAAAATATTCACAGATAAACAGCAATTAAGAGAGTATGTCAAGAAGAAACCAGCACTTCAAGAAATACTAAAAGAATCTCGACAAGTTGAAAGGAAAAAACAAAGGAGAGAGAGTTGGAAGAGAGTTTAAAAACAACTGAAAAGTCAAAAAGAGAAACAAAACAACATATGACATACATTAACCCAAAGAATAAATGGTTGAAGTAAGAAATTCATTACAAGTAATAACACTGAATGCTAATGGATTAAATTCACCAATCAAAAGACACAGATTGGCAGAATGGATAAGAAAATATGATCCATCTATATGCTGCCTCCAAGAAACCCACCTTCAACCCAGGGATTCAAGGAGGCTGAAAGTGAATGGCTGGAAAACCATTTTACAAGCTAACAATAGTCAAAAAAGGGCAGGAGTAGCTATTCTAATATCAGACAAAATAGACTTTAAATGCAAAACTATTGTAAGAGACAAAGATGGACACTACATATTAGTAAAAGGAATAATCTCTCAAGAAGAGAGAGCAATCATCAACATTTACGCACCTTATCGAGGTGCCTCAAAATACATGCGGCAAACTCTGGAAAAACTAAGAGGAGAAATAAATTCCTCTACAATTATAGCAGGGGATTTCAACACACCACTATCATCATTAGACAGAATATCTGGGCAGAGAATCAATAAAGAAACTAAGGCACTCAACAATACATTAGAAGATTTGGACTTAATAGACATATACAGAACACTACACCCAAATACAGCGGGATTTACATTCTTCTCGAGTGCACATGGAACATACTCCAAAATAGACCACATGCTAGGCCACAAAACAACACTCAATGAATTCAGAAAGTTTGAGATTATACAAATTAATTTCTCTGACCACAGCAGAATGAAGTTGGAAATCACTAAGGGCCAGAGAAACAGGTTAGGCACAAGGATATGGAAGTTAAACAACACACTCTTAGACAAAGAGTGGGTCAAAGAGGAAATTTCAAAAGAAATCAGTAACTACCTTGAAACTAATGAAAACGACAACACAACATATCAAAACCTATGGGATGCAGCGAAAGCAGTCCTGAGAGGGAAGTTCATAGCCATAAATTCATATATTAAAAAAGAAGAAAGAGCTAAAATTGAAGACCTAACTGCACACTTGGAGGAATTGGAAAAACAACAACAAACTAAACCTAAAAGAAGTAGAAAGCAGGAAATAACAATGATTCGAGCACAACTAAATGAAATAGAGAATAAGAAAGAACTGGAAACAATAAACAAAACCAAAAGCTGGTTCTTCGAGAATATCAACAAGATTGACAAACCCTTAGCCAGACTAACAAAAAAAAAAAGAGAGAACAGATGCAAATAC
>JAKSZT010053967.1:299226-400918 GCA_026826555.1 Tolypeutes matacus | reverse complement strand
GTAGGGCCAGAGGAATCAAAAGATGTAAGGAAGGCAGAAGGATAATAGAAATATTGATAAAAGATAGAAGAGGGGCAAAATGAGACTTAATGAGATGAATATTTAACTTGTGTAGGCAGTGTAGAGTACTAGGTAAAATATGGAGTTCCTATAATGGACTGGGAAAACAAATGGAGGAATATATATATATAGTGATTTAGAAGGCTAGAATTATGAGGAGGTAGAGAAATAGTAGAGAAAGGTCTGAAAGGAAAAAGTTAATACTAATAAAAAAAAAAAAAGAAAAAATAAGAAGAAAACAAAATAGATGGGATAGAAATTGACACCCTTAAGTTGTGAGCCTATGAAAAAATGTTGTCTCTAACAGCCACAACAGAAAACAGAAGTCAGAAACATGCAGGAAGGATAAGCGATAGTTTGTAATACAGAATCAATATATACAGCAAGTGGGAAATTACTGAATAAGAAGCCCAGCAAATAAGCGACCAGCTGGCAGCACCTATTTAAAAAAAAAAAAAATAGAAGGAAAAAGGAAGGGGGGAGGAAAATGGGAATAATAGCAATAGACTAGAAAGTAACATAGAGAAACCAAAGATCTACACAGGCAAGCAGTCAAACAGAGCTAAGGGGGGTCAATGATTCCCCTAGGGTCCACGTGGATCCTTCCTGCCTACTTGTGTTTATCAATGAATTTCCCCACAGGGTTCTATATGCAGGTCCTGAAGCAGCTTTTAGCTATTAAACTAAATTAAAAAGAATTTATTTTTCAATTGTTGAGGTGACCTCACTTTTTTTTTTTTTATTAGCCAAATGCAGGACCCAAAATAATTCCTCCTCTAGACCCACCCCCTTACGGAAGGGACCCTAGCTGGGCCCGTGGAAATTAATCAAGCACGTCCCACTTTCCGGACTCCCCAGGTTAGCTGAAGCTCTGATGTTAGTCAGTGAGGAGTGCTAAAGACGGCGGATTCCGCACCTTCTGGCGCCGAGCTCCAGCGTCACCGGGCTGCTCAGTAAATCAGTTTGAGTGCAGATTCGCATCTGCTCTCAGCCTGGTGCTGCTTCAGGTCGGCTTATCTGCTCCCCAAAGCTATGGGGCGGTGCTGGCAGCCAGACCGATGTCTAAAAATATAAAATGCCCTTCCCTGTCTTCCAACCGAACCCTCCCTTCTTTGGGAAGTGTCCCTTCCTCCTGGCTCCGCAGCGGCCCGGGTCTTATCCCTGGGTGGCTGGGGAAATCAGCTGCGTTCCCCGACCAAAATCCCCCCTCCAGTTCATCGGGTGCTGACTAGCTCGTTTGCTCTGTTCACACAAGGTCTAAGGGGCGCCAGGCAGCCAGCTCCCCAGAAAATAAAACTTTTTCGCCCCGCCCGCGGCTCCAAATGGCTGTTTTATTTTTTTTTTCCGTAACCTCGGGCTCAGCCGCCTGTGCCAACCTCCACCGGCAGCCTCAAAACTCTCGAATCTCCGCCGTTCGGTCCACGCCGCCGATCTGCGCAGATAGATGCCCCAAGCCTCTCACTCCACGCGTGCACAGCACAGACCCCCGGGCAGGACCCCGTCCCCAATCCGCCTTGCTCTGGGAGCTTGCAGTGTGCGCCCTCCTACACCAACGCCATCTTGCCTCTCATATCTTAGTAGTATTTTCAAAGCTCAATGGCCTATAGAGAATATCGACACTGCATGAAGACAAATCAACATGGGCCCTGCAGTGCCATCATCCAGGATGGGAAGCTTTGGGAAGACATTAGAAATTATCTGCTTTATGGCCTGCTTCTCCCCTCTGGGCAAAGTCTCTGTTCCAGGGCTCCTGATCTGGAGCTGGGCGTAGGGACAATCTTTTTGCCCATTTTTTGAATGTCCCAATCCACTAATTATATTTTATTTTGTTTTGTTCTTTGTTTGATTTTTGTTTTATTTCCTTTTCTTTTTTTTCCCCCTGAGTCTCCTTATGTTTGTCTCTTCCATGTAAGCATATCATACTTGTTTCTTTTTCCTAGTAAGTGTATTTGATTATTTTATGGACTAAATGGTCATGGAGGATTTGGATCACAGAAGGGTTACAATGGGTACTGTCGGGGATTATTGGGGGGGGTGTCTTGGGGAGGTTTCGTGGGGGTTGGTTCATCCGAATATACATGAAAGATATACAAAATCGTTCAAAGGATCGGGGGATGGGGCATGGTCATGATGGGTGGATAATCACACAATAAATGAGGGAATCTGAATTCCTAGCCTGGAGAGCTCTGCCACATTCTCCAAGGGAGCAGCAATAGTCCTCTGAGTGTAGGGACAGTGCCTGTCAAAATAGGATGACCCACTTATGTGTTTTTTTTATTGATGACTACCCTTGTGAGTCTTTGCTCTTGTAAATGAGACTTAGCCTACAGTTGTGGGGTGCCTAAGCATTGCCACCTGAGAGCCTCCTTGTTGCTCAAATGTGGCCTCTCTCTAAGCCAAACTCAGCATATGATTGCATTACATTCCCCCCAATGTGGGACATGACTCCCGGGCATGAGCCTCCCTGGCAATGAGGGATTAATACCAAGTGCCAACTGGCAACAGCATTGGAAAAAGAACATGAATAAAAGGGGGAAATGGTAAAGACAAATGAGTTCAAGTGGCTAAGAGACTTCAAAGAGAGTCGGGAGGTCATCCCACAGGTAACTCTTATGCACACCTCAGTAGGAGCTCATAGAACATCTAAGTGCCTATCACCCCACACAGAGGGGTTCCTGAGAGCTCTGGAGACACCCAGGTCCTTTATAAGGGGGGATAGCCCAGGAGACTGATGCCTTATCAGTGGGCTCTATTTTGGAATCTGTGCTCATGAGAGTGACAGAATTGGACTCAAATAAGTCCTCCCTGCACATGTTTCACCAGTCCCTTCTATTCAAACCTATATGTGATTCTGGAGTTTTTAGGTATACTTCCAGAAATTGGAGACTCTGGCCTTCCTATGTGCCAGGTGTGCATGAAATCTCGGTGTTGCTGCAACTCCTTCCCTACAGCTCAATGGACTCATCCAAGTCACCTGGTGAGGAGAAATCTATGGACAATGGCCATCCCAGGGAACGGAGAGGGCCTGCATCTGTCTGGCAGGATCATCCCACCCACCATATCCATGGGATATAAGCCCTCTATCACTTGGAGTTGGAATGGACATCACCATACCAGTGCCCTCAGGATTGGGGGAAGAACTAAGGACTAGAGTGGACTTGATGGTATTCTCATGTTCACATATGGTGATTCTAGCAATGGAAGAAATTTTAACAATGAGGTGGAGCCAGTGGCCACTTGACACTTTTGGGGTAGGGAGGGGATGAGCAGTTGAAATACAGGGGCTTCTTTGGGAGTTAGAGGTTGTCCTGAGTACCGTTGTGGCAATGGATGTAGGCCATTTTAAATCAGCACACACCACTCAGAACTGAGTGTGAGAGAGTGTGGTCTACGGTGTGAACTGTGGTCTGTGGTTGGTGGCAAGTCTCCCGGATGTGTAAGTTCATTGAGGGTGGTGGGCCACACTTTTGGGAGATGTTTGTGTGGGATGTGGTGGGAGGTGTGGGAGGTGGGCAACATGGGAATACCAATTGGTTCCGTGTAATATTTTGGGTAATCTAAGCACCTCTTAAAATATATGTATATATATATATATAAATAACATTTTTGTAAGCAAATACACATATATGCATATATATTTATATATCATTTTGCAAATGTTTGTATGAATTGTGAGAATTTTGATTTTTACCCACAATAAAAATAAAAATAAAAATAAAAATTATTGGATGAAAAAAAAAAAAAAAACCACCCCCAAACAAAACAACCCAAACAAAAACTCAGTCTCCTTAAGGCCCCTGTCCCCTCAGGGAAACATTCTCAAGTATGGCTTTTAGAAAGCCCAGAGTAGGTTGCTTTAGTTTTTTCAGATCTTGACATTTTACACACTTGAAAACACAGGGTGTTACTGGTTCCAGAAGGTACTCTGAACCTGACTAAAGAAAGGAAGAAAGGATTAAACTTATAATTACCCACTTCTTTCACTTAAATAAATTCATAAAGTCCTGATCTGCTGCTCACTAACTAATTGAGCTGGTTTTCAACCTGTGGAAACTTCATTGCCCTTATTTGAATAGTAGAGCTTATAGTACTTAATTTAAATTATGCATTATTGTGAGGGTAAGGGATATGTTGAACTAAAATTGCCCAATATTCTCTCCACAAATTATTATTTTAAGTGTTTTTTCTAAGAAAGTTGATCTGATCCAGATTGTTACTGTAAAATACTGATTTCCTGAAATTTTAAATGTCTGAGAAAAATTTTAATAAAAGGATTTGTGAGGCTGAGCATCAGCATGTGCATTTAAGGATTGAGCCTCTACTACCTGTGCCAATGTGGTACCTGGAAAAGAACCTCATGATAAACAGGCAAAAGCCTCTGGCATTTTGATTATGTGCTCACTTAATGATATATCTTTATCAGATATGAGATGCATATGGGAAAAAATGTTAACTTTTTTTTTTTCTTTTCTCTTGTCTCCCATTTTTCAACTATATATTCCACCAATGTTAGTACCTGGCAACAAATAGCCTTAACCTTTTCTCAGTCATGATCTTGCAGGTCACTGATTTTATTGATCTATCTACTTCTAGTATCAAGATACTTTTGATAATGGTCACTATTTGGACTGTATTGCCTATCTTTGGTGCTCTTTATTTTTCCTCATCTTAGATTTTCCTGGCAGCTAACCTGATATGATTCCAGGCTACATCATACTTCCTCCCATTCAACAGAAAGTTAGACAGGCAGAGAGCCTTCAGAGTTTCCTGAACTGTTTCCTGAACATCTGATGATAGCATTTTGGGTCCTCCAGAGAAACTTGTCGGAGCCAGGCAAAGTCAAATTGCAAAGCAAATGCCCAGGAAGAGACATTACCACGGACAATGGTTCAGGAACATTTGGCCAGGATATGATTAGATTGCCTCACAGTATATACTTTCTAAGAGCTTTCAAACCTATTAATATTTGTCACATAAGTTCATGTTCTGTTCTTCCAATCAATTTTTCCTCAGGCATAGGCATAAAACAGATGACTACTAGGACTTAAATACTTGTGTTAACTTTTGCAGGAATTTCACATTCTTTTCTGATTTTTAAAAAATATATTGAGGTATATCACTCATACATGAACATACATAAAAATAAATGTATAGCAATAGTTGTGAACTTACAAAACAAACATACATAACATTATACAGGGCTCTCATACCTCACCCTACCACCAATACCTTGCATTGTTGTTAAACATTTTTAACTAATGATTAAAGAGCATCCTCAAAATATTACTCCTAAGCAAAGTATTTTCCCCCAACCCACCCTATTATTATTATTATTATTTTTATATCATTTATACATGAACATCCATAAACAATAAATGTATAGTAAAAGTTTTGAATGTACAAAGCAAACATTCATTACATCATACAGGGGCCCCTTACATCAACCCTCCACCAACACCTTGCATTGTCATGAGACATTTGTTACAAATTATGAAAGAATATTGTCAAAATCTTACTGCTAATTACAGTCCTTGTCTTACATTTGGTGTATATTTCCCCCATCCCACCCTATTATTATTTTTTAAATATATTTTTATGATAGAAGTTGTAAGCTTACAAAAGAATCATACACATATGCCAAATTCCCAAGCAACTCCCTTCTATCAACACACCACACCATGGTGGAACAATTGTTACAGATTATGTGATAATATCATCCAATTATTACCAAGTCCACAGCATACATTTGGCACATGTTTTCCATACTTCAACATTACCGACACAATACATCTTTGGTGTAGATGTAGGAATATTGCATTATTACTGTTATCCACACTCCATAGGCCACTCTAGTTGTATTTTTCCCATGCTTCTCCACATTCCCATCACCCTATAATAGTGATGTACATCTGCTCTAGCTCACAAAGGACACTCTTGCATCTGTACCATCAACCACAATTCTCATCCACCTCTGGGTTTACTGTGCTATTCAGTCTCTAGATTATTCTAGCTTTCTGTCAATTGGCATTTACATCCTTAGACTAACCTTTTCAGCAACATCCCTATTTATAAACCAGCTATTACTCACTATAATATGCTACCATCAACTCTGTACATTTCCACACTTTTACCGTAAAGCTAATTAAAATTTCTACATACATTAAATATCAGTAGTCCATCTCAGTCCTCTTCTAATCTCCTTTAAGTATCCACCACCTACCACTGGGTCTTAAAGATAGTTTCCTAAATTTTCTTCTAGAAGCTTTATATTTCTTGCTTTTATATTTAGTTTTTTTTTTTTTTTTTTTTTCATTTTGAGTGAATTTTTGTAAAAGGTGTGAAATAGGGTTCTTCTTTCCTTCTTTTGCTATGGATATCCAATTTTCTCAGCACCGTTTGTTGAATGAACTGTTCTGCCTGAGCTGGGTGGGTTTGGCAAGCTAGTCAAAAATCACTGGACCATAAATGTGAGGGTCTGTTTTTAACCATCAATTCATTTCCATTGGTCTATGTGCCTGTCTTTATACCAGTACCATGCTGTTTTTACCACTGTAGTTAGGTAACACAACTTAAAGTCCAGAAATGAGAGTCTTCAAACTTTGCTTTTCCTTTTTAAGATGTTCCTGGCTATTCAGGACCCCTTAACCTTATGAAAATTTTTATAATCAAGTTTTCCAATAAAAAAAATGCTGGTAGAATTTTTATTGGGATTGCATTGAATGTGTACATTTTATTTGAGTAGAACTGACATCTTAATGATAGTCTTCCAATCCGTGAGCATGGAATGTTCTTCCATTTTTTTAGGTCTTCTTTTAAATTTCTTTTAAAAAATGAGTTGTTTTCTGAATACAAGTGCTTTAGATCATTGGTTAAGTTTATTCCTGAATATTTTTTTTTCTGTCATATTTTATTTTCATCACTCTTTTGACCCTTTTAGTTACTTTTATTTATGTAATCTTCATTTCTAGATGCTTTTTCCAGGGCTCTCTCTCCTGTCTTTTCTTGCCAGGCTGTAGTACACCCTTTAGTAGTTCCTGCAAAACAGTTCTCTTGTTTACAAACTCTCTCAGTTTCTGTTTATCTGTGAATATGCTAAACTCTCCCACATTTTTGAAAGGCAATCTTGCCAGATATAAGATTCTTGGCTGGAAGTTTTTCTCTTGCAGTATCTTAAATATATCATACCACTGTCTTCTTGCCTCCATGGTTTCTGGTGAGAAATCAGCACTTAATCTTACTGGGTATCTCTTATATGTTTTGCATTGCTTCTCTTTTGCTGCTCTCAGAATTCTCTCTTTGTCTTTGGCATTTGACATTCTGATTAGTTTGTGTCTTGGAGTGCTTTATTTGGATTTTTTTCAGATGGTACTATGTCATGCTTCTTGGACATGGATATCTATGTCCTTCAATAGGTTTGGGAAATTTTGTACTATTATTTTTTCAAATATTCCTTCTGCCCCTTTTCCCTTCTCTTCTCCTTCTAGGACACCCATGGCATGAATGTTTGCATATCTCTTGCTTTCATTTAGTTCCCTGAGAACTTGTTCAAGTTTTTCCAATCTTTTCTTCATCTGTTATTTTGTATGTACACTTTCAGAGGCCATTTCTTCAAGCTCACCAATCCTTTCTTCTGCTTCCTCAAATCTGCTATTATATCATTGCACTTTTCATTCTCATAGATCTGCTATTTTTCTATGAATTCTTTCAAATTCTTCTTTGTGCTTATCCAATGTCTTCTTAAAAGCCTTAATTTCTTTAGCCTCCTCATTGAATTTACTAATGAGATTTGTTTGAACATCTGTGATTAGTTTTTTCCACTCCTTTCTGTCATCTAGAGGCTTATATAGTTCCTTTAACTGGACCATATATTCCTGTTTCTTGGTGTGGATTGTAATTTTTTGTTGGTGTCTTGGCATCTGGCTTACTAGAGTATTTATTCTGAGTGCAATTTTTCTCTTTAGTTTATGGCTTCCTACCCTTTCTCCCTTGCTGGTTATGTAGATGGTGCTATAAGCTGTGGAGCCTCAAGCTGCCCTCATTGCCCCAAGGACCGATGAAGCTTCTCCCAACTTTCTCCTTTGCCAGGGATAGGGATAAAGCCTCAGGTGTGAGGAATAATCCAACTCATGCAGGCCTAGACTATATTTGCCTGGAAAGACTGATGAAACTTCTCACCCCTTTCTCTCCTGCCTGGGGTAGGAATGGAGCTGCAGGTGTGGGCAGCAATCTATGCAGTGCAGGTCCAAGATGACTGCAGTTGCCCTGGTAGGCTTCCAATTATTCAGTGTGTGCCAGCTAAATGTACCTGTAGTTACATGGAATGGCTGATGCAGAATCCACCAGCTTCCTCTCTGCTAGAGGTTGGGCTGAATCTTAGGCTTGGGCTGCAGGCCAATTTGGGTGAAAGAAACCAGTCTCTACCATCACTGTGATTTTCTGTCAGTCTAGCTTCCCCTCATGCTGGGGTGGAGTCATAATGGCAGTACTGGCCTCCTTCTGACTTGTACAGGCTCAAACTTTAGCTGTTATTAGGGTTATACTTTAGCCAGCTGAATTTACTAATCAGTAGCTGAAATCATGGTCAACCGTCTCTTCCTCCCCCTTTTTAGGGAAATGGAGCTTCCATTTCCTGCACAGAATAGCCCTTGGGGTGGCTTGCACTGCCAAAGTAGCATGATCATCAATCTCAGTGGTGTGGCCTGTAATTTTCCAGAGAGGTTTGTGCAGTATCCCCCAGCTTCCTCCCTGCCTAAGATGGGCCTGGGATTAAGGCTAGAGCTCCAATCTGTTCTAGATGTAAATAAGCCAGTTCCTACCAGCACTGTGATTTTCAGTCAGCCTTGCTTTCCCTCTAGTCAGGCACGGAGTTAAGATGGCAACTCCTGGCCTCTTTCTGACTTGGACAGGTTCAAACTTTAGCTGTTCTTAGGATTATACTTTAGCCCTCTGAATTTACTAATTAGTAGCTGAAGTTGGTTTCCAACCATCTCTTCCTTCCCTGTTTTTGTAAAGTGGAGCTTCCAATTCCAGCTGCAGAACAGCTCCTGAGATGGCTTGTGCTTCCAGTGGAGGATGGTCACTGGCCTCCATGATGTGGAGTGCTCTCTCTGATTATGTTTATTCAGAGCTAGTGGACAGATGTTAATCTGAATTAAAAGTCCCAACTTATTTTCTGTGGAATAAAGATCCTCTTCTCCTTGCAACCCTCATGGGATTTTTGGATATATAGGGTGCACTCCATTTGAAAATTATAAGATATTTTGATATCCAAATATTTTGAGAATTACATATGTGTGCTTAAGTTAGTGGTTTATATTTCTCTGCATTTTCCTCAGATTCGGATCTTGGAGAAGAATTACCAAAGTGAGTATCTCAGGGGGAATTCTTCCTGTTACAGCCTAAAACTAAGGTGAAGTCTACAGAGAATTGATGGTCAGTGAATTACACATGCCACCATGGTTTGGAGAGAGCCTCACTAACCATGAGTTAGCATGGTTGTATTCTATTTACACTTATCCCATGTAATTTCATTTTCTTGCAGCGTAAGATATATTGATTAATGTAAAATGATTTAGCACACTATAGTTTTAATTGCATAGTATTTACAAGAGGAATTCTAGTTGAAAAGAGTAGAGTTAAGATAAGGAAATTTCAATTGTTGGCAATGAATTTCATTGAGTCTTATTTTGTTACTTATGTATTTTCTTCTATATTCCTACCAAAGAATAGCCCCTTTCATGTTTATTAACAACAAAGAAGAATTTATTAACTTTCAGACATCCCGGCATCCTAAATAACAAAGTAAGATTCATTTATGTCATCTAAGGTAAATTTATAACATGGTATGGTCTGATAACAGTGGAAGAAAATTTGAATATAGGGTGGAAACTTTAACTCTAAGAGTATCTATTACATGTAATATAGCACACACAAAGGGCATGCATTCAATGAAATATATAAATTAATCCTTTCACTATATTTTCTAATAAAAGACAAAATCATGGTAAGGATTACTGTTATGAATTACCTTAAATAGGCATAGGCATTTAGTATAAGAATATCTTTTTTCACATTAATTATAATAATTGAAGTGTATATGGTCACCCTCTTTAAATCTGTGTTGTGTTCTTCTGGTTTTTGTTTATTTCTTCATTTGACTTGTTTTACATATGTGCATGGCAATTTCAGTAGTTGCTAAACTCTTAGCTCAAAGAAGAAAGAAAGGGACAGGAAAATAGCCAGTGTGGCATGAACCATGTATGAAAAGGGTATTTCATATTAACTCTGTACTTTTGATTATATTTCTGAATTATGTAACAAATTCTCGATTGTATTGATGAGGAAAATGAGGTTTAAGGATATTAATAAATAGGCTCAATATTCAGAATTGGTCAGTTTACTTTACATTCCTTATCATTTCTACCTCTGTCTTTGTTATGACTATTTAAACCACATAAAAAATGCTTGGATAATAATTCCTTCCTCCAATATTTATGCCTGCAAATCGTTCATAGGAGTTTTCCTTACTATCTCTATGGTCAAAAATTATTGTTTCTTTAATGACAATATTTCTTCTCAGGTGAATGTACTCAAGTTTTCCTATACCTCTAAAATAGCAGTGATCATAATATCACCTTCCTTTAGAATGCTAGATGGATTTCTAGGGCCATTATTGATTAAACAACTGTCACAATCCAGAGAATAAATAAAAATCTTTACCTAAAGAATATACATTTAGGTAAAATTTAAGAACAAATATTTTTCAAATGGTTGAGGATCAGAGAATTCTAGACCACATATTTATTTTAACTGCAAGATATAGATTTACATAAATATTGAAGTAGACAGACTTGGTGATCCGAATTGAGAACTCATGGCTGTTCTCACAGCTGCACCCTGGAAACCTTTCCCCCATACTGCTCTGCTTTCACAAATGAGATGTGGCACCAAACTTAGTGAGAATTGGGATATCTGATTTCTAATATCTGCAATGGATACATTACTGATTCTGAAAAACTACTGAGATATCATGCTCTGACTTACATTTATTGGGAATCATGGATTACTAGGTGATATTGTGATGAAGTAGTTCACCAATCTACTCATAAAGCAATTATGCTTAAATCAATGTATTTAATGTAAATAAATATATGTGACAATTAGCATTATATCATCTCATGAAGAATCAGTATCAGTAGTAAAAGGAAAAGATAGTTCAATGAATCATCTTTATTCTATATATTTTCATAAGTTAACTACTAAACATAATTTGCCTATTATTTTCTGTTTGTTAAACAAAGTTGGATAGTAAGGCTTAAAGTATTACTGAAGAATACAATGAGACTTTCTCCTTGGTGAAATTATAGTTAAATAATTTAAAATTCTCTTAGAATGGACTATTTTTAAAATTTCTTACCTGTTGCCTATTTGATATCTAAATTGTCCTAAAGAAACTGAGCTTGAATTTGTGAATCAAGGAACCTGATGGTAACTAAAGAAACTTGGTACAAAACTATTCTCTTTTTTTTTAATGGCCATCCAGAAGGTCCAGATATGGCTGCCATGTTGAATCCAGACTAAGGTAGAAGACATGCTCTAGTTTCACAGCTTCATAGGATGCCAGATAATTCCTCATCCCTGTATAAAAGAGTTCATGAAGATCCTCTCTATTCTGCAATTTTTTACTCAGTGTAAATAATGTCTCAATTTGGTACAAAACATGAATCTTTTCATCAAATTCTTAATGCAGTAAATAGCCACTGAGTGCAAACTGACCACACAACTTGTCTTACACTTACATTGTATCATCTTTTTATTGGCTCTTTTTTTTCTGTGGACTAGATTATATATAATATTTCTAGCAAAAACCATGAACTATAGACAACTCATACATGGGTAATTCACTCCTTATATATTCCCTTTACATATTGCCATCACAATCTTATTGACAGCACGTTTTATTAAAAAAATATTCTAACATATGAAATATAAATAAGAAAAATGAACAGAACTGAAGATTATGTTCCACAAACACAGTTGCCAATAGCATTAAATTTTTTTCTGTATACTTTCAACCATTCCTTGCTGTTCAATATAACTGATATTACAATGGTTTAGTATATCCAAGTGGCAGTGTTTGCTGACAAGGCAAACACAATAAGCTCTACCAACATACATTTTCCAATTCAAGCTGGAGTTCATTAAGCATAAGCATTTCCTGAGTATTCAGTTGCAGAAAATTAAGGGAGGCTGTCAATTCATGCTGAAAGAAAGTAATTTGACTCTATGGATAATGCAGTACATTAAAAACAAACAAAAAATGTAATGAAGAAAATGAAACTTTTGTTGTTATCTAAATAACATAATTAACAGGAATAAAATATTTTATGATCAAGCTAATGTTTAAAATATTATTTAATTTTTATTGGTAAAATTAAATATATATTTATTCTTATTGCAAAATTATTTCACTATATATTAAATGTATAAAATGAAACAATAAACAAGAACAAGTAATATAATTCAGCTAATAAACAATAATTAATATTTTGTGCATGTCAATCCATGGTTTTTGTAAAATTAATTTTATTGTAATCATACTGATATATTGTCATCCAAATTCATTTCTTTTTCTTTTCAGGATCTCAACTCATTTCTGCATTATGAACACATACTGAAATATATGGAAAGCCATAACATCTCTGAATTTATTATTTTGGGGCTTTCATATGACTGGTACATTCAAATATTTTGCTTTGTGCTCTTCCTATTCAGTTATGTTTCCATCTTGGTAGGACATGTGATCCTTCTCTCCATTAGCTGCTGCTCCTTTTTTAACCAACCCATGTATTATTTCCTTGGTCATTTATCCTGTATGGACATCTGCTACACCTCTACTGTTATACCTAAATTGATCAGTGACTTTTTAGTGGGGATAAAAACCATTTCCTATGGAAATTTCATGTTACAGGTGTTTACCCTGCACTTCTTTGGAGGCATTGAGGTCCTCATTATTGCTGCCATAGCCTTTGATCACTATGTTGCCATCTACAAACCTCTGTACTACATGATTATTATGAACAGGACAAGATGTAATCTTCTAATCCTAGATGCTTGGGCTGGTAGAACTCTCTATTCCCTTCCTCAATTTTATCTGGTATTCTGGTGCCCTTTTGTGGTCCTAATGAAATTGATCACTATTTTTGTGATATCTTCCTATTGCTAAAAGTTGCCTGTACTGGTACCTACATCACAGGTGTCTTTGTGGTTGCAGATTCGGGTATGGTTGCCTTAGTAACCTTTGTTGTCTTATTTGTTTCTTATGTCATTATATTATTCACTTTAAAAAATCATTCAGCTGAGGGAAGATGCAAAGCTCACTCCACCTGTGGGTCTCATATCACTGTGGTAGTCTTATTCTTTGGTCCTTCAATCTTTGTCTACCTTATACCACCAACTACTTTCCCTGAGGATAAAATATCTGCACTATTTTACACCATCATAGCTCCTGTGTTCAATCCTCTAATATGTACTTTGAGAAATACAGAGATGAAAAATATTATGAGAAAATTTTGGTGTCAAATGTTATTTTTGAAGGTAGAATACAAATGACATGTAATTGAAAAGCTAGATATTACCTTATAGATTAATATTTGCATTGCAATCATATATGTTATGGGTGAGGGTAATAGGATTTACAGTTTAATTAATCAATTACCATTTTACCATGCAAAAAGCTTTTTGTCACATAAATTTTTGTGGGGTATTGAGTGGAGTAAGTAGTAGTATTTGAAAAAAAATATTGGCCAAAGATATGAAGGAAATGCTTTCTTAATCAGTGAAATTTAATGAAAACAAATTTACAATTTTATTTGAAAAATCATTTGTCTTTAAGACGTAGTAACAAATATTGTGTGGTAACGGAGAAGTTAAATTCTGTAATTTAAGTACTCATTTTAATTTTGATAAATATTTACTTTTATATCCTTTAATGGGCCTTAAATCAATTGTGTAATATAAAACTGGAATAGTAGACTGTTATTTAACATGGTTTCTAGGGGTTAACTCTTCTGACTTTCTTTTAAAAATAATTATTAATGAAGACAAAATCCAATAATGCAGAAAGCTGCATACAAAGTTTCTGGTATTTAACATACTGACCAAAATGAAAATCATTTCCCATAAACCTTAAGGAAATGAATTATATGATGGAAGTTTTGACCACCTCCTACCTTGTTAAAATTGGTAACCAATTTGCTATTCATTGGATCTGGAACCAAAGTCCTTTCATATTAATAAGAGAAAAAAAATCAGCAGAATACAAAAAATGACTTAGTAAAATACAAATATATCTATACACACACATACACACACACAAGCAAAAACATTGCAACACAATAGATAAAGCATAACATCTAACAACTATTAAGAAGAGACTTCTGAGAAAGATTTCCTAGAGAACAAAATTCATTAAAATGACTCTTAGGAAGAAAAGCACAAATCATAAGGGAGAAGGGCCTATTAACAGGATTATCCAAAAAGGAAAATAATGAAAATACAGAAAGTTTCAGATAATGTACACACAATAAAACAAGTTACAATCATTCTGGGGGCTCTGTACAAAAATGATAATGATCAGAAAAATAGTGAGACTGATAAAACTAGGTAGAGATCTCAGCGTAGAAAGGAATTGGGAAAATAATTATTTTGTCAAGATAATAATAAAGGAAACAAATTATTTCCAGATTTAGCTTCTTTTCGGAAAACCCAAAGAAGAAAATATGACAAAGTCTGGAAATTTGAGTGGAAGTTTTGGAATATGAAACATTTATCACCACAGTATTTGTATTACATTATTCACAAAAAAGAAAATTAAAATCTTCCCATTTAATAATCTTATTGTGTAAACAACTTGTGCATTTTCCAAAATTATAATTTCAAACAAGTATTCAAACATAACGTCTCTTCTTTTTCTTTGACTGTGAACACTGTTCTCACTTATGGGGAACATTTCCTGTATCACTAACAATTATGCATTAAGAATGGAATCAATGATGTCTGAAAGGCCAGACTCTTTAACATATATCCCCAAGTATAAATCAGGGAGGGAATGAAATACTGCAAACTATCAGCCCCTTAATATATCCTTTTAGTTATTTATTTTTAACATATACTACTATACCAATTACTCCTGACCCTCACATATATTATGAAGCACATAAACCAATCTCACTCTGTGCCTTGGTTTCCATTTCTCCAGACTTTCTCCCTGTCCAGGCACTTATCATTTATCAGCACAATGACTGCATTATTTCCAAACAACACTTCCCTGATTCCATTGTTCCTGCTACACAGCCAGGGGAGATATGGTAAAAACTACAGGCTTTTTTGCCTTTAATGCTAAATTTGTCTGTAATGCTAAAATCTCCTCTTTTGATATTTCACCTCTTAAGATATTTCACATATCTAAGTATTAACTTATATCCATGAGAACACTGGAGCTTCTGAAATATAAAGGAAAACCATTCTGTCTATTCAAAGGATATTAGCTCAAACCATTTAGGTATTCATAATTCAGATGATTTGGCTTAATGTATTAATTTTCCAAGGAATATTTGAATTTTTAAAAGTAAATAAAAATGTCCATGTGTATGTGTGCCTGTGTGTTTATCATGCTTATATCTCTGTAAGTATGACATGGGGTTCACTTGTGTTTCTTGAGGAAAGATCAGAGGAAAGACCCTTGCCATCAACAAGAATGCTCTTCAGAAGAATGTTTGATATCTGACCTTGAGATGTATATAAAAACTCATGAAAAGTCCAGGATTGATTTATTTCTGTTTTTGCTTAACTGCTCTTTGAAGTAAATTGCAAGGAATGGCAGGCATGCTATAAGTGTGAGGATAAGCACATGCAGCTTACTTTTCCTACTAGATAGAGATATGATTCTCAAACTACATGTAATTGGTGAAACCCTGGTGCTAGATATGTGTGGAAGTTTGATATTATTTATTGATTCCAAAAAAATTCATGATTATGTTTGTAAACTGGGATGTTCCATTGGGCATGATGCCCTTTGATTGCATTACATTCAAAGGTTTTACATATACTTGATTAAATCAAGATTAGGGCTTTGATTCAAGTACATCAGTAAGGTGTGACTCAAGATTTAGTTCCCACCCCCTTGGTGGGCTGATAGAAACAGACATTCACTCAAGAAGACACACAGAGGAAAGCACAGGAAGAAAGAGACCTCCATAGACATGGCAGAGGATAAAACTTTGATCCTGTGGCCCTGGGAAGAGAGATGAGCCATTTGCCTGATAGTTTCAAGCTGTAGAGAACAGAACAGTTGCCCTGAGGAAGCCCAGAATGAAACAAACCCTATGCCAGCCTACAGCTGAGATCAGAAGAAGCGGGGCTCACAGAGCCTTAAGAGGAAGAAGGAAGGAGAGACCAGGCCTGTCAACATGCGGCAACTGACTTGGGTGAGAAAGTACCTCTTATGGTACCTTGAGTTAGACTCTCTAGGGCCTTGTAACTGTAAGCTTGTAAGCTTTTACCCCAAATAAATACCTTTATAAAAGCCAACAGATTTCTGTTACTTTGCATCAGCACCCCTTTGACTGACTGATACAATATGAAAATTCATGATACAGTAAATTAACATATATAAATAAAATTGATGGATTATAATTTATTAGGATTTATGAATAACATCAAATAGCATTTCAATGTGTTTGTGGAATTTTCACTGGTACCAGCTATATATAAGAGTTCCATTATATTTGTATTTTATATTTTCTCTCTCTCTTTCTCTTGATGATGATGCTAAAGATTTCTGAATATTATGAATCTTTTCAAAGAACCAACATTAGCTTTATTAATAATTTCTATTTTATCAATGTAGCACATCACCCATAGACTATTTATGAATTGAAATATTCTGTTATCTTTCTCTCTATATTGTTTGGTTTAAATTTACTTTTATTTACTTGATCTTTATACTTGGGGTATTTATATCACTTACTACATCCTATTTTGCATCTTATAATTAGACCTAATATCTTACACATTCTACAGATTTTAAAAAGACAATAAGGAAATATAAATATTTTATGGCCAATAAATTCAACAAATTAGAAAGAATGGACAAACTCCTTAAATAATATAAATAAAAAAAGTAAAAAATCTATATAATATATGCCTTAAAAACTGAATTTGTACTTTAAAATCTTTCCAGGAGGAAAAACCTGTTCCATTTAGCTCAACTAACATTAAAGAAGAAATAATACCAATTCTAAACAAACACTTCCAGAAAAAGGAACAAAACAGAATATCTGAACTCTTTCTTATGCCAGAATTTCACTGCTGTGTATCAAATATAGTAGCTTTTATTTACTTTTGTTAGCATTTTCTGCATGGATAATGACATCACCTATAAAAACAGATAATTTACATATTCCTTGCCAACCTGGATGACTCATTATTTTTTTTAATAAAAAATACTTTTGCAACCTTTTTTACTGATTGAATCCAGCCTTCATAGGCCAGGTATTCAAAGAAGAAGAAAAAAGACATGTTTCATATCCTTATATAGGGCTTGTACTTAGAGTAGCCACAACATATTCGGGTATCAAATAACTTACTGAAAAATCATAAGAAAAATTTTAATATGCCAATGCAGAGTATCTAGGTTAGCCCAAACAACTGCATAATATAATTTATTTGTAGAAACACTACCTGATATCTCCACATATTATAAAGGTGTACAGTAATCAAAGCTGTGTGGTAGATTACTTTTGGTTATTTCAAAATGATTATTTCTCCCCTATCCTGCTTTGGAAGCAAATGAATTTTTTTTTCTGAAATTCACTGTGGGAACCTGACGGAGCTCTTGGAGGTAAAAAAGCATGGGGTGTGTCCCTAAAAATGAGCCTCCATGAGATTTTTCTCTCTCAAACTAGTCCTCAGTAATTATCAATGACCCTTTGGGTTTTCCTACCTAAGGTTTATTCCAGCCCTGATTTCTGCTCCAGTTATGCTATGATTCTTTGTACCCGTCTCTCTCTTCAGTTTTGGGGGCAGTCATATGCTCTAAGACATCAATTCTCCAAAGGACATTGATTTTCAGTTTTCAGCTTTTTTCTTGTTGTGAGGATGGAAGTGGTGACTTTCCAGCACTTTGCATGTCACAATATTTTCATGAATATAGTTATGTGTATATTTCTATTTTATGAAAACAGTCATATATGCAATATACATGACCTCACACTTTCTTTTTAAACCACTGGCATATCTATATAACAGTGCTGCTAGTTACAAACATTATGTTGTACTTTCACCTTTTCTATTCATTTCCAAAGATTAACATACATCATTTTTACCAATTCTGTGCAATTTAACTCAGCTTTCTATTCTTTAACCTCATTCTGTTTTCAGGTGACCCATATTCAAGTTATTAACTCCATGAGATTATACAGTATATTTAGTTTATAATAGTGTAGTCACAGAATATTTGTCCTTTTATGTTTGGCTTCCTTCACTCAATATAATGTCCTCCAGGTTCATCCTTGTTTTCATATGCCTCACAACTTCATTTGTTCTTAGAACTACATAATATTGCATCATGTTTATACACCACAATTTGGTTATTCATTCATCAGTTGATGGACACTTGGGTTGTTTCCAACATTTGGCAATTGTGAATAACACCACTATGAACATTGGTGTGCTGATGTCTGTTCGTGTCACTGCGGTCAGTTTTTCTGGTTACATACCTAGTAATGTTTTTGCCAGATCACATGGCAAGTCTGTGTTCTACTTCCTTAGGAACAGCCAAACATTGCTCAACAGTGGCTGTACCATTCTACATTCCCACCAACAGTGAATAATCATTCCTATCTCTCCACACCATCTTCAACATTTACAGTGTTCTGACTTTTTATTAGTGGCCAGTCTAATACGTGTGAAATGATATCTCATTGTAGTTTTATTTGCATTTCCCTAGTCGCTAGTGATGTTGAACATTTTTTCTTGTGTTTCCTTGCCATTTGTATTTCTTCTTTGGACAATTGTCTTTGCCAATTTTTAAATTCGGTAATGTCACTTTTTATTGTTGAGTTGTATGTTCTTTTTATATATCGTGTATAGTGAACCCTTATCAGATATGTGATTGCCAAATATTTTCTCCCAATGAGTTGGCTGCTTTTTCACCCTTTTGACAAAGTCCCTTGATTGAAAAAGTGCTTAATTTTGAGGAGGTCTCATTTATCTCTTTTTTCTTTTGTTGCTCATGCTTTGGAGTAAAGTTTAAGAAACTACCTCCTACCACAAGATCCTGAAGAAGTTTTCCTACATTTTCTTCTAGGAGTTTTATGATTGCCAATTTTATACTTAGGCCCTTGATCCCTTTTGAGTTACTTTTTGTATAAGGTGTGAGATAGTAGTGTTCTTTCCTTCTTTTGTATATGGATCTCCAGTTCTCCTAGCACCATTTTTTGAATAGACTGTTCTGGCCCAGCTGGAAGGGCTTGTAAAAAATCAGTATAGTGTAGATGTGAGGGTCTATTTCTGAGTTTTCAGTTTGGTTCCTTTGGCCAATATATCTACCTTTATGCCAGTATCATGCTGTTTTAACTACTGTAGCTAAGTAATACGCTTTAAGTTCAGGAAGTGTGAGTCCTCCAACTTCGTTCTTTTTAAAGACATTTTTGACTATTCAATGAGCCCTTACTCTTCCTAATAAATTTGAATATTGGCTCTTCCATTTCTGCAAAATAGACTATTGGAATTTTTATTGGGATTGAGTTGAATCTGTAAATCAGTTTGGGTAGAATTGACTTCTTCACAATATTTAGTCTTCCAATCCATAAACATAGAAGGTCTTTCCTGTTATTTAAGTCTCCTTCATTTTCTTTTAGCAAGGTTTTTTAATTTTCTGAATACAGGTCCTTTATGTCCTCACTCAAGTTTATTCTTAAATATTTGATTTTTAGTCACTATTATATATGGATTTTTTTTCAGATTTCCTCCTCAGGTTTCACACCAGTAGTGTATAGAAATACTACTGATTTTTTAGTATTAATCTTGTATTCTGCCACTTTGCTGAACTCATCTACAATTTCTGGTAGATTTCTTGTGGATTTTTCAGGATTTTCTAGATATAGGATCATATCATCAGCAAATAGTGAAAGTTTTAATTCTTCTTTTCCTATTTAGATATCTTTTATGTCTTTGTCTAGCCTAAATGTTTTAGCTAGAGCTTCAAGCACAATATTAAATAACTATGATAACAATGGGCATCTTTGTCTATTTCCTGATCTGAGGAATCTTTTCAGTCTTTCGTCATTGACTACAATGTTAGCTGTAGGTTTTTCATAAAATTTCCAAGCAGTTTGTATGCCACAATGGAAATATATTCATTTTCAACAATTATCGTTATTAAGATTTTTCTTATGATTTATTTCTTAAAAATTAGATCTTTAAGCAGTGTATAATTTTAATTTACAAATATTTATATTTAAATCTGTATAAATCTTTTGCCTTATTCACTGTACCCAGAGATCTACAAACTGTGCTTTAAATTGCTGAGGCATTTTAAAGGCCCTCATAATGATGTTTTTAAAATATTCTGTCTCTGCATGCAGGTATATGTTTTCTTTAATTGTTGCATGTATAATTTTTATATTCCTAAATATACCAATATATGCCTTTTAGCATTTTTTCCATGCTGTGTTATTGCCTGCTTTATTTATCAATAACTTATAAAGGAATATTTAATTCTTTCACTGTGAATTTATATGTTTCTTCATATAGCTTTATCCAATGTTATACATATATATAACAATGAAATTAAATTTTTCTATCGGTCAGGATTTTACAACAAGAGAGGGCAGAATAAAATTCTGTAAAGGTTACAGTAAGATATTAATTTCAATAGATATGTTAAAAAATGTTAAAAAAAAAAAGCACAAGGAATGTGCAGTACCTTGGGGCTAGTAAGAGTACAATTCTGACATCTGTTAGGTAGAATATAGAAGGCTCCCTAGTGGTGTAAAGAAGGGTGTAAATGGATGATGTGATAGGAAATAATATTTTAAAATGAAATAGTAACATGAGAAGGACTTTGTGTGGACCATGAGAATTGTTTGCTCTAAATTAAGGGCTAAAAATTTAATTCAACTTGATTCCCTTGAGTTTATAGTGATGCTCTTCCTATGCACATAGCAAGAAAAAAAAGATGAAACAATATAAGTAAAAGAAAAAAAATGATTATACGTTATCATATTTTCCTAATGATAATCACTATCTTATATTAGCTGATAACAAGTAACACAAAATTATATCTTGTAACACAGAACAATGTACATGGCTTAGAGGTTTCAAATGACTGTAATTACATATTTAGAAACTTCTCCCATAGCTCCATAATAAAATACACAATTTTATATAGATTAGGAAGACCTTGATGTTCTGATACTCTTATCACATTGATCCATTTGGATGACAAAGAATATTCAATATATATTAAGTATTTTACATTGGAAAAATTCAGCAAATAGTCTTTGAAGAGCTTCTTCTAGGATATTGGTATGATGGAAAAATAATTTTCATATTATATCATCAATGCTATTACCTAAGTGTTCCTGAAACACTGCTATCATAAACCTGGAGAGAGAAATAAAAGAAGAGAAAGTCTTAAAAATCTTTATGTCTGTTATAAGAGCATGGTCTTTATTTCTGCAGGTTTAACTACACATGCATTGGCTGCTGTACAGTGGCCATGGAAGTTTTACCCTCAGGGTCCCTCCTGTGCCTTTTATTTCAAAGTGTTCTGATGAATGTTTTTCTACAAGAATCTTTTAGATGGAAAACACATGGAAGAATCAGAGGCCTTCCATATATATTTACTGCTTTCATAGCACACTCAAGAAAAATAAAATCACCCAATCTGAAGGACCACTTAGACATTTGAAAGAAAAGTAAAATATGACAAGAATGATTTTTATGGTTAGTATGTATGGACAGCATGTGTGTGTGTGTGTGTGTGTTTCTTCATATAAAAGTTTGGGGAGGAAGGGCATGGGGGGTAGATTGGAGAACAGCTGTGGGGTGGGAGTGTAGGAGGGGAAGGGCTGTGGCTGTACTGTCCCTGGGATCCCCAGGCCTGGAAGGGTGTTTGTGAATGCCTGGCTGGCTCAACCCACCCCCATCCCAGCCAGTCCCTAGCAGGCTTCCCTCAAGCCAGATGTGACCTTGTCCAGTGGAGCCTGATCTAGGACCCAGTCTGTCCCGGAGCTGGAGGGTGGTAAGAACATGACATCAAGGAGATGGTTTCACTCAAATAGCACTGGCATGGAGGCAGAAAATCTACTGTTGCCAAGAGGTGTTGATGGCACTTTTTTAGCAAGGCCCAGGAAAGTAACCCTGGAGACTTTATACTTTCCATAAGAAGAATGGGAGCTGTCATACACATCAAGATACAGAAGACTGGTGATTACTATGATCTGTATAAAGGAGAGAAGTTTGTCACTTTGGCTAAGTTGGTCCAGTATTATATGGAACATCAAGACAGTTGAAGAGAAGAATGGAGATGTTGAACTCAAGTATCCTCTGAACTGTGCAGATCCTTCCTATAAGTAGTGGTTTCACAGACACATTTCTGGGAAAGAAGCAGAGAAATTATTAACTGAAAAAAGGAAAACATGGTAGCTTTCTTGTATGAGAGAGCCAAAGCCATGCTGGAAATGTTGTTCTCTTTTTCTGCACTGGTGAAGACAAAGGGGAGAACAATGATGGCAAGTCTAAAGTGATCCATGTGTGATTCACTGTCAGAATATTAAATAAAATGGTGGTGGAGGAGAATGGTATGCTTCTTTAACAGATCTTGAGGAGCATTACAAGATGAAACCCATGGTGGAAACATTGGGCAAGGAACTACAGCTCAAGCAGCCCGTCTATACAACTAATATCAATGCTGCTGACACAGAAAGCCAGGATCAAGAACTAAGCAAATTAGCTGAGACCACAGATAGTCAAAGAAGGCTTTTGTGAAGAATTTGAGACATTACAACAACATGAGTGCAAGCTTCTCTACAGCCAAAAAGAGGGTCAGAGGCAAAAAAATAAACATGAAAATAGATATAAAAACATCCTGCCCTTTGATCATACCAGAGTTGTCCTTCAGGATGGTGATCCCAATGAGCCTGTTTCAGATTACATCAATGCAAATATTATAATGCTTGAACTTGAAACCAAGTGCAACAATTCAAAGCCCAAAAAGAGTTACATTGCCATACAAACAAGGCTGTCTCCCAAACACGGTGAATGATTTCTGGTGGATGGTATTCCAGGAGAACTCATGAGTGATTGTCATGACAATAAAAGAAATAGAAAGAGGAAAGAGTAAATGTGTCAAATACTGGTCTGATGAATATGCTTTAAAAGAATATGGGGTCATGTGCAGTAGGAACATCGAAGAAAGTGTGCTCATGACTATACATTAAGAAGACTTAAATGTTCAAAGGTTGGACAAGGGATTACAGAAAGAAAGCTCTGGCAATACAATTTTTGGACTTGGCTGGATGGAGTGCCCAGGGACCCTGATGGCATGCTGGACTTCTTTGAGGAAGTGCACCATAAGCAGCCAAGCAGTGTGGACTCTGGCCTGTGGTTTTCACTGCAGTGCTGGAATTGGCCAGACAGGAATATTCATTGTGATTGATATCCTTATTGACATCATCAGAGAGAAAGGTGTTGACTGTGACGTGAACATTCCCAAAACCATTCAGATGGTGTCATCTGAGAGGTCAGGGATGGTCCAAACAGTAGCACAGCATTGGCTGTCCAGCATTATATTGAAACACTACAGCACAGGATTGAAGAAGGGCAGAAAAGCAAGAGGAAAGGTCATGAATATACAAATATTGAATATTCCTTATTGGTCTGGACAAATGGAGATCAGAGTCCTCTCCTGCCTTGTACCCAATCAGCCTATGCAGAAATGAGAGCAGATAATGCTAGAGGCTATGAAAATGTGGGGCTGATGAAGCAGCAGAAAAGTTTCAGATGAGAAAACCCACCAGAACTTCAGCACATAAATAGATATGGATTTTCACCCTGTCCCTAAAAAGATCAAGAAAAGATGCAAGAAAGTTTATGTGAAGAATGAATTTGAATTTGGAAGGTTTGAGATGTAGTTGACTACCTTTTGATAAGTGAAATTTAAACCATTTAAAGGCCACTGTGTACTAACTCAAAAATACCTGATTTCTAGTTACTATTTTCTCAGATAAGAAGAAATCATCACTATAATGTAAACAATGTTATGTTTTATAGAATTTTGTTTTAAATTGAAGGAGCATTTAAATTTTCCTCTATATTTGCAGGTGATAGTGACTCAAATTCTAGTTATCAGCATTTGTTTTTGTTTTATTTTTTCCTTTTTATAATCTTAATAAATTAAAGTGTTTTTTCTCTTTGTAGGGGATGATAGCGTACTTGCAAGAAAAGAAATCATTTGGGAAAATTAAGTAACAACATCTAAAGAAGAAAGAACAATTTTGTTTCCCATCACTTATCCAGCAGGGGATAATTCATTTTGTTGGCCTTTTTATTTTTTTAACTAAGTGATAATTAAGCTAGTTCCCCCAAAACTGTCAGAAGTTGACGTTGTAAAAAACTGTGATATAACTTATGAATTAGGATAACAGGGTTTTTTTTGTTTCTTTTTAAGCAGGTAACAAGTTGCCATTCAGCCTTTTAACTGAGTAGGTTGTGGTGGGAAAATGTTTGTCACATTTTCTTTGCAATGCAGTAATTGTCTTATATTTAGAAAAAAGACATCTATGGATGACCAGTACTTTAGTTATCAGTTGATGCTGGCAAATCACCCCAAAACTTAGTGGCTTGAAACAACATCTCTTTCTTTTTGCTCACTATACTTCAGTCTGGGCTGGGCTCAGCTTAACTTTGTTCTTCTGCAAGTCTTGCTGGTGGTCACTCATGGAGTTGGCAGGTTGATGGAGACACTGGGATGGCAAGGCTTCTCTCTCTCTGCATGTGGTTCTTAGGGCCTCTCCTTCTCCTTGTGGCCTCTCCAAATGGCCTGTCCAGCAATGTAGCTGAACATCTTATGTGTTATTTCAGAGCTCTCAAGACCCCAAAAGCAGAAGTTTTCAGGCCTTCTTAGGACTTAGGCCCAAAACTGTCACAAAATCACTTTTATTACATTCTACGGATGAAAACAAGTCACTAGCTCAGCTCAGGTACAAGAAGGGCATTACACACCACCAGGGCATGTATATCAAGAGGCATGGTTCATTGGGGGCCACCAGTGGAACAGGCAGCCACAACTAGTGCCATGGAAAAACAACTGTTGCCAGCAAAAGTAGAAGCTGTTACTTTGGGTTTAGGAAGCTCAAGCTTTTTAAACTGGTGTAAGCCAGAAGTCAGACTGAGAATTAGACAGCTTTTAAGACACTTCCTGAATGAATTCTGCCAGCTCTGACCATATTTTCTGCAACTTCACTTGCAAAAACTGGTCTCATAAGGATAAATATGTTAGGTGACAGACTATTTGATATTTGGTGTCTCCATTTGTATGAGACCCAGCAATAGGGCAGAGACCCAAGCTGTGCCATGCCTCACTGATGAAGTCCAATCAAAAACCCTAAAGTTATCTAATCAAAGACCTCTTTGCTGAATTTAGTGCAATCAAAGGCCTCATACCCAGAGAAATCAATTGGTTCAAAAACATTTTCTCTTTTGGGGATTCACCTAATTCAAACTGTCACAGTGTATTTTAGTACTTTGTCCATTTTGTCTATGTAGTTTAGTTTGTTGGCATACAGTTGTTCATAAAATTCTCCTATGATTTCTTTTAATTCTGAGTGGTCAACAATAATGGCCCCCTTCTCATTTCTGATTTTTAGAAATGTGCATCCTCTCTTTTTCTTTATCCATTTAGCTAAGGGTTTTTCAATATTGTTGATCTTCTTAAAGAACCAGCTTTTGGTATTATTGGTCCTCTCTATTGTCTTTTTTTGAATTGGTCCCAACTTCATTTATTTATGCTCTAATCTTTGTTATTTCTTTCCTTGTGATTGATTTGGAATTAGTTTGCAATTCTTTTTCTAAGTTTTCCAGGTATGTAGTAGATCTTTGTTGTTAGCTCTTTCTTTTTTAAAAAATGTAGTTTAGAGCTATGAATTTTCCTCGCAGTACTGCCTTTACTACATCACAAAAAACTTGAAGTGTTGTGTTTTGATTTTCATTCATCTTTATATACTTTCTGATTTCCCTTGAAATTTTCCTTTGACCCAATGATTGTTTAAGAATGTCTTGCTTAATCTCCATACCATTGTGCATATCCAGACCTCTGCGTATTATTGATTTCCAGCTTGATTCCATTATGATCATAAAATAAATCATGAATTTATTGATACCAGTTTTTTGACAGAACATATGGTCTTTTCTGGAGAATGATCCATGAGAACTTGAGAAGAATGTATATCCTTGTCTTTTGTGGTGCAGTGTTCTGTATATGTTTGTTAGTTGTAGTTCATTTATCAAATTGTTCAAGTTCTCTATTTCCTTATTGATCTTCTGTCTAGATGCTTTATCTATGGATGTGAGTGGTGTATTAAATTATCCAACTATTTTTGTAGAGATGTCTATTTCTACCTTCAAGTTTGCCAGCATTTCCCTCATGTATTTGGGAGTAGCCTGGTTAGGTTCATACATATTTATGATTATTATTTCTTTTTGGTGGATTATCCCTTTTAATAAAATATAATGTCTTTCTTTGTGTCTTATTTGAAGTCTATTTTGTCTGATATTAGTATAGCTACCCTAGCTTTTTATTGGTTAAAGTATGTGTGAAATATCTTTTTCCAGCGTTTCACTTTTAATCTATTTGTATCCTTGAGTCTAGGTGAGTCTCTTGTAGACAGTGTATCAATAGTTCATAATTTTCTATCCATTCCACCAGTCTGTGTCTTTTGATTGGGAAACTTAGTCCATTAATATTTAATGTAATAACTGTAAAGGCAGTACTTACTTCACCCATTTTTTATTTTGTGTTTTATCAGTCATATCTTATTTGCACCTCTATTTTCACACTTTAAATTACTTTTACTGATAAACATCATTTCTAGACTCTCTTCCAAGCCTCTCTCTTGTCTTTCATTTTCATGCTGCAGCACTCCCCTTAGTTTTTCTTGTAAGGCCAGTCTTTTGGTGATGAATTATCTCAGTTTCTGTTATCTGTGAATATTCTAAACTCACGCTTAGTTTTGAAGGATAATTTTGTCAGATATAAAATTCTTGGCTGCAGTTTTTCTTTCTCTATCCTAGATATATTATACCACTGTCTTCTTGCCTCCATTTTTCTGATGAGAAATCAGCACTTAACTTTATTGGGAAGCCCTTGTATATTATTAATTGCTTTTCTCTTCCTGCTTTCAGAATTTTCTTTTTATCTCTAGCATTTGACATTCTGTTTAGAATGTGTCTCAAAGTAGGTCTATTTTGATTTATTCTGATTGGAATATGTTGGATCGCTTCTCGGCCTTTTGGCTAAGATCAAGTGTGGAATATGTTGGGCTTCTTGAACATGGATATCTATGTCCTTAAAGAGTTGGAGAATTTTCTACCTTTATTTCTTAAGATACTTCTGCCTATTTTCCCTTCTCTTCTCCTTTTGCAACACCCATGACACATATTTTTATGCACCTCATATTCTTATTCTTATTCTTAGTTCCCAGTGAACCTGTACAATTTTTTCATGTTTTTCTCTAGCTGTTCTATTGTGTGTTAGATTTCAGATGTCCAGTCTTCTAGCTCACTGATCCTTTCTTCTGCCTCTTCAAATCTCCTGTTGTGTCCATCCAGTGTATTTTAATTTCATTAATGTGGCTTTCATTCCTATAAGGTCTGTTAATTTTCTTTGCATGCTTTAAAATTCTTCTTTATACTTAATATCCTTAATCTCTTTAGCCATCTCATTGAATTTATTAAGGAAATTTATTTGAACAACTATGATCCTGTATTTCTTCTGGAGGTTTAATTTTTCCTCTGACTGGGCTGTGTCTTCTTGTTTTATAATGTGACTTGTAATTTACTTCTAGTTTCTCAACATCTGATTTTCTTGATTTCTTGATTCTGGTCTCACTTTCTCTCTTTAGCCTAGGGCTTTCTTGTTGATAGGATTTTTGCTTCAGCTTCCCTTTGACACTTGGTTCAACTTATTTTGGAACTTTATACTAGCTCATTTTTAACAAATCAGAAATTTTCAGCTCCTTGTTCATCTGATTCTTGCCACATGTTTTATCCAGCTGTTCCCTGCAGCCTTAAAGTAATACTGCTCTTAAATTCTCTGCTAACTTAGTCCTCATTAGTGTCATGGTTGAGAATGAGGCTGCTAGCTGCATCAGGATGAAACTGTTGCAGACATCCCAGGCCCTGTGAACTGAGATCTCTAATCAATTGCCACAACCTGTGCCGGGCCTTGTTGCCCCTTTTCTTGGGGAAGTGATACACTTTGACAAGTTGTTGCATGCATCTTTGGAGAGGACACTGTGCCTCTAAATTATATGCAGTTCCTCCAATGCCTGAGGTAAGACTGAAACAGAGATTACTGATTGCTTTCTGAGTCATCAGGTTGAAACTGCCCATATTGTCCCAAGAAACTGATGAAGCTCTGCCCACCTCCGTCTCCAAGGGTGGGAATGGAGTCAACACTTCAGGTAGTAAATTAAGTCATGCTGGCTATAACTTTCCATAGTTTTTGAAGAGACAGATGAAGTTCCTTCTAGTCCTCCCCTGCCAGATGCAGGGATGGAGCCAATGGTGCAGGCAGTAATCTAAGCCATGAAGCCTGAAACTGCCTGCATTTACTGGAGATATTGGTGAAGTTCAACCCACCTTTCTTTCCTACCCTTAAGGATTGAGTTAAGGGTAAAGGCAATGAACTAAGTTCTGCAGACCAAAACTTCTCTAGATTCCTGGAGATACTGGTGAATCTCCACCCACTTTCCTCCCCTACTAGGGGCAAACATGGAGACAGGCTTGGGTGACACTTTAAGCTGTATTGACCAAGACTATCTTCAGCTGCCCAGGAAAATTGATGGTGTTATGCCCTTTATCCTGTTAGCCATGGTTGGAGTTGGATCCCAGGCTGTTACCATAAGCATGGCTATTTCTAATAGAAGCACAGGGCCAATCTGGCACCATAAAGGAGAAACCTATTTCTCAGTGATAAGGTGATTCATTGTGAGTGCACAAGCAAGGAACTGGAGGAATCTTCCCCAAACCAGTTCAAAGTGAGAATGGACACTAGGGTTTTTTAAGGCAAAGATGAAGGGTAAGGGAGAAGAAAAACAAGTGATGTCAGGCATCTTGTGAAGAGGGTATGTGCAATTTCTCAGTACTGCATTGTCTCAAACACACTAAACTTATCCTTAGTTTTAGTAGCTAATTAACCACAGTTTAGGTATTGTTGTGCAGGAGCAAGGTCATCTTGGCTCCTTTCTCAGCCCACCACTCAAGTATATCAAGCTTTTTGTCTCTGAGAAAAGCTACAGATTTGTTTACTGACATCATTCTCTCTGGTTTTGTTTTGAGACATTATCTTACTCCTGTAAGCAAAACTGAGCAAGTCTGGTTAATATCCTTTAGTGAACTAAGTGAAAAGAGTAAATTTCTGAAATTAGATTAATAGAAGCCAAGCTTA
Source organism: Tolypeutes matacus (assembly GCA_026826555.1). Taxonomy (NCBI): domain Eukaryota; kingdom Metazoa; phylum Chordata; class Mammalia; order Cingulata; family Chlamyphoridae; genus Tolypeutes; species Tolypeutes matacus. The sequence goes on along the minus strand of JAKSZT010053967.1, from coordinate 371,124 downwards.
ATTAGTGAATTAGAATTTTAATATCTGCTAAAGTGAAGAAATTTTTAGTAATAACATTTTCCAGCTATCAAGGTTAATATGGTAAACTAACCTTGGTGGAAAGGAGCCGATCTCTACTGTCCAGGAAGTCTCTATGATTTTCAATCAGTCCCATTTTCCCTTCTGCTAGAGGCAGAGTTAAAATGGAGACTGCTAATTTCTTTCTGACTTGGACATGTTCAAATTTTAGCTGTACTTAGAACTGGATTCTTGCTAGCCTAATCTAATCAATAGCTGTAGTTGGTGCTTGGCCATATACTCCTTCACTGTTTTGGGGAACTAGAGCTTCTAATTCCAGCCAGGGAGTGGTTTCTGAAGGGGCATGCCCAACCAGTTGGGGCAGGGCATTGGCCTCCACAATGTGGAGGGATCTGCTCATGAATCATTACTGCAGATGGCCAGTCTTTCCCTACCATTCTTCCATGAATGGTGCATGCTGTTCTTATGGTTTCCAGAGTCCCCCAAACAGGTGATTTAGATAGATCATGGCTGACTAGTCACTACCTTGTAGGATGAGATGACTATTAGAGCTCACTACTCTGCCACCATCTTGCCCATTTCCCCCATCTAATGTATTTTTAATCTCATCTATTATGTCTTTCATTCCCAAAATATCTGTTACTCTTCTTTGCAAGTTTTCAAATTCTTCTTTATGCTCATCCAATGTATTCTTAATATCCTTTATCTCTTTAGTTATATTTTCCTTCAAATCCTTGCATTAATTTAGGTGATTTGTGTGAACATCACTGATTAGTTGTTTTAAATCCTGTTTCTCATCGGGATTTTCAATTTGTTCCATTGGCTGGCTTATCTTCCACTTTCTTATTACACCTTGTAATTTTTTTGCTGATGTCTAGGCATTTGATTATGTTGGTGCATTTAGTATGATAGTAAATTCCTCTTTCTTGCATAGGATTTTACAGTGAATGCTCTTGCTCCATAGCTATTCTTTGATATTTGGCTCAACTCATTCTACATCTGTAACCTTCCATGTTTATGTTATCAATACAGGGCCAGGGATCCATTAGTATGGTGCAGACCAGATCCAAGGGTATTTGGAAATTTACATCTTTGTGTGCTAAATAGCTCAGTTATTGAGAAATAAACTACCCTGAAAAAATATAAAAATGCTTATAATAAACCAGTTTTCCAACATATAAAGGCTTGAAAGTCACAACTATCATCTTTACAATAAGAAAACAATCTGGAAAACTGAAAATTAAAAAAAAAAAAAAAAACTCTTCTGATATCCTTCAGAGAATTGAGGCTGCAAGGCAAATTACTGCCTCCCAAACTTTAGAGATGGGCAGATAGAGAAAATCACAATGTACTTGAACAGAAATCACCATTAGAGTCAGAATCAGGTAAGAATATTTAAAGTATAAGTGATAAATTTCTATAGACTAGGCAGTCATTAGCTTTACAGGCTAAAACTTCTAGATGCCCAGCCTTAGGGAACACCCACAAAATCATGAATATTATTTCCAGGAGCATCTCCAAATTATCAATGGGAATTTCAAAGAAAAATTCCATCCATGCTTCCAAGAAGGGTGTGGATATGTAAACATTTTAAAGTAAGCTAGAGAGGGTTTTCAGGAAATATGGAAGCGGCGGCGGTATTCAGAGTCCAGGGATTCATGTGATGGCCTCCGGGTGTCGTCTGAGAGGAGAGAGGAGGATGCCACGGGAATCATCTTCCGCTTCACTGCCACTGTCCTTCCCTTCTTCCTTACCCTCAGTACCAGACAATATTACTAACCCTTTCCTTCCCCCAATGTCTTACCTCACTTCCCAGGAGATGAAGTGTATTCTGCACTGGTTTGCCAGTTGGTCAGGTCCCCAGCATGAACGTTTCCTAAAGGACCTGGTAGGTAAGGCAGTGCCAGGAAAATTACAGCCACTACTGGATGATCTGGAGCAACTTAGTGTGTCTGGGGCAAACCGACCACCTTGTATCTTTGAGTGCCAGCTACGTCTTTGGGATCAGTGGTTTCGAGGTTGGGTTGAGCAAGAGCGCAATGAATTTGTCAGGCAGCTGGAAGTCAGTGAACCAGAATTCGTGGCAAAGTTTTACCAAGCAGTAGCATCTACAGCTGGTAAGGATTAATAGGCATTAAAAACAAAGAGAAGACAACTACAGCTGATGGAGTTGAGGCCATGACCTTACAATGAGAACTCAATTCAGATGTGTCACTTAAAGATCTGGAGATGGTAACCTAGTCATCTGACTGAACTCATCATCTGACTGAACTCGCTGACCAGCACAAGCATGGTTGTTTTAACATTAATAGCATATCAACTGAACTCCTATTGTACATGTTTTTCACCTAAGAAAATCCAGATCATCAGTGTGCCTCTTAGCTTGCTTCTTTCCAAGAGATGTTAAACACCCAAGAATTTCATGGCTTCTGTTGCAACACTAACCAAAAGAAACCAAAGCATTGTAAGGCCAATTTTGGCCTGCTGTTGGCCTGGGGGGGGGCTATAAAGTAGAACCCTTCTATCCCAGAAACGAGAGATTAAGGGTAATAAAATGTCATGCTTTTATAGTTTAGCTGGATTCAGATGGCTGGTTTCACCACCCTTGCCAGATTCTGGCATCACTATGTGAAATCCCAAACTCTAGCTTTCCCAGTGATGATTTAGTAAAATTGTGGAAAATCAGGAGAGTGAGATAATTAGTTATTCCCTTCTCCACTGACGATTGTTTGAGTCCAAATAGCAACGACTTTTTTCCTAAAGCATAAGGTGATATACTTGGTACCAGGTGTTCCTATAATCTTACTTTGCTCTGCAATAATATGAACACCATTTACGGATTGAGGGTTTATTTTTTTTGTACCAAAATAAAATACAGATTTTCAGAAAAAAATAATAATAAAGTAAGCTAGAGAAGTCTGTTCTGAAGTTATACCTGAATACAATGAAAATTACTTCACCAGACCTAGCCTTAATGGCTTTTTACCAGATCATAGTCATTCCTGGGATTAAGAAACCACCCAATTCTTGCACCTTTAAATGGTTGGGGGGTGCTTAGAAATATTTATAAAGGTCACAGCCCAAGAACACAGGCTCCCTAAAAGCCTGAGACCTATTCATTGACTTGTAGATTGCTTCTCTCTCAATAATATTTACCACCACATCAATAGAACTCCTGAATAATAACATCAAATTACAGTTAAAAAGGATTGCAAGATTTGGGCTCCTTTTATGAAGGAGTCTCAGAAACCCAAAGACAAAGGGTGGACCAAAAGAAGGACACCAGAGGAAATATTAGCTTCTGACACCTACAGCAAATAATAAACAGGCTACCTCCTAGCCAAGAAAATATAAAACCTCACACTAAATATCCATTTACCACAATTATTTTACACAATATATCAAATCTAGCTTTCATAAATATGTACGCAGTATACTAAAAGGCAAAAATCACAGCATCAAAAAATACAGTAAGCATCAGAAATAGTCAGATATATTAATACTAATCAATAGTAATATCATTAATATGCTGACTATTTTAATGCATAAAGCAGGCAACATGGAAGACCAGATGGATAATATAAGCAGATACATGAAGACTAGAAAATAATCAAGAAAAAATACTATAAATCACATTTATTGTAATAAAAATTAAGAATGCCATTGATAGGTTCTTCAGTAGACTGAACATGGAAGAGGACAGAATCAGTGAGCTTAAAGAAATGTCAATAGAAACTTCCAAAACTGAAAAGCAGAGAGGAAAAAAACAATGGAAAAGACAAAATAGAATATCCATGAAGAATGGAAAATTTTTAAATGTGACATATATGTAATGGGGACATTATTACAGAAAGAGAATAAAAAAGAAAGGAGCAGAAAAATAGTAGAACTAATGAAGGTTGAGCACTTTCCAAAATATATCAGGCACTGAGCCACAGATCCAAGGAGTTTAGAGAACACCAAGCCAAATAAATACCAAAAATCTACACCTAGACATACCTTATTCAGATTGTAGAAAATATTAGACAAAGAAAAAATCTGTAAAGAATCTAGTTGAAAAAGTAACTTTCCTATAGAGGAAGAAGGATAATAATTACATTGGACTTCTCTTTAGAAATCATGCAAACAAATAAGAGTGTGGGGAGAAATATTCAGCATTGAAAGAAACAATAACCATGAATTATCTACATAAGTAAATTTTCCTTCAAAAGTAAAGGAGAGATAAAATCTTTGTTAGAACAACAAAAATTGAGAGAATTTACTACCAGTAGAATTGTTTTGCAAGAAATCTTAAAAGTAATTCATTAGAGAGAAGGAAAATGATATAGGTTAGAAAATGGATCTACATAAAGAAAAGAGGAATGTTTAGAAAGAATAAACAAGGTAAAATAAAATTGTTCATCTTAATAAAAATAAAATATATTGGATAATTAGAGCTTATGGATAAATGAAAAGAATATTAGCAATGTAAAAGGGATGCTAGGGAGAAATTGAGAATAATGTTATAAAGTACCTGAACTACCCATGAAGTTTTATAGCACTAATTGAAAGTGGACTGAAATTAGCAGTAAATGTATATTACAAAAACCAGAGAACCTGCTAAATTTTTTTTAAGTTTAATTGAGAGGCTAACAGAGGAACAGAGGAGAGTAAATGGAAACTTGTTAAATTTTCCATTGAAATCTGACAAGGCAAAAAATGGGGGAAAAAAAGACCAAAAAAAAAAAAAAAAAAAAAAAGGACAAGGAAAAGGAAGAGCAAACAATTAAACACATGGAACATATTAATCCAACTATTTCAATTATAAGTTTAAATATAAATGGTTTAAATATACTAATTAAATGAACGACACTGTAAGGGTGGGGAAAAACAGTGCCAAATATAAAGAAATGAATTTTAAATATAAAGACAGATTAAAAATCATAAGTATGGAGAAAGATATACCATGCCTGCACTAATCTGAAGAAAGCTGCAATAGCTATATTAGTATCAGACAAAGTAGATTTCTGAGCAATGAAATTATAGGGATAAAGAGAGGCACTACATGAATATAAAAGATTCAATTCTCCAAAAATGCATAACAATCTTTACTTTGCATATGACTAACAACAGTTTATCAAAATATGATAAAAATGCATAGGAATGCAAGGAGAAATAGGCATATCCACTATTATAGCTGGAGACTTGAACAACCCTCTGTCAATAATAGAAAGAACCAATAGGGAGAAAATCAACAATGATGTAGTTGAACCTCACCACACCATCAATCAACTGGATCTAACTATCAATTTTTGAATACTAGGGGGCAGTTGTGGCTTAAATGGTTGGGTGTCCATCTCCCATATGGAGGGACCTGGGTTCGATCCCCAGGACCTCCCGGTAAAATGAAAAAAAATATTGAATACTTAACTCAATTACAGTAGAATACACAATCTTCTCACACTCACATGGGACACCCACCAAGATAGAGCATATCCTGGGCTATAAAACACATCTCAACAAATTTGAAAGAATTGAAATCATACAAAACATGGTATCAGACTTCAATAGAATGAAATTATAAGTGATAACAGAAAGAAAGCTGGACATTCCAAATATTTGGAGATAAACTGAAGCACTTCTAAATGACACATAAATTAAAGAAGTCTCAAGAGAAATTTGAAAAATATTTTGAGCTATATGACAATGAAAATAAAACCTATCACATTTTGTAGGATACAAAAATATTATATGGAGATAAATGTATAAAATTGAACACACATAATAGAAAAGAAGACAGATTTAAAAAATCAATAATCTAGATTTTTGGTTGATCAAGATGGTGGTGTAAGATACTCCAAGATTCCATTCTCCCACAGAATCTTTGAACAACTAACAAAAACTGGCAAAGCCATCTTCCTAACCACTCTAGAAAACAGGTAGAGGATTGCAGTAACTGGGTGATTGTTGACTCAAGAAATCACAACATAAAGGGTGTATGAGGAGGGAATCGGGAGTTTATTCTTAATTGGAATAGTTTCTGATTAGGTTGTAGGAAAATTCTTGGTAATCTGTAGTGGTTATGGTAACACAACACTGTGACCACAATTAACACCACTGCATTATGTACCTGAATGTGATTAAAAGGGGAGATTTTAGATGATATATATGATGCTAGAATAAAAATGGAAAAAAAAAACACATTAAAATGGGCTGTGAAATACAAATGTGAACTAACATAAACTATGGACTATAGTTAATTTTATAATTATAGTAGTATTCCATCATGAATTATAACAAAGGTACAACACTAATGCAAAATGTTAAAAAAATGAGCATAAGTATATGGGAACTCTTTATTTTTTGCATTATCTTTCTGTAAACCTACAACGTCTCTAATAGACAAAAAGTGGAAGCGAAGCACATGTGCCTTTCTTGCTCCTCATCCATCCCTCTCTGGCACAGAGTGGAGTTTATGTTCTAGCTGTGGGTTCTTGGCCCTGTTCCAAATGAGCAATGTAACCTCTATTATACTATTGGGTGGCAGCATGAAGGACTGAACCAGGACACTCCTTTCTGGATCCCCTCCCAAGAACTTGCCCTGCAGTTTAGCTTGTGTACAGCTAAATATATTTTGGAAACAATCAAATCAAAAAGCCTAGGACAAAGTATTCTTGACATCATAACATAAATTAGAGCAAACAGGAGAGGTGGAAAGTCTATCCCAAGGGAGTAGATGGGGCATTTGGATACCTTTAAATGGGGAAATTCCTAAGTCCACCGTGCATGATTACAACAAGATGCAAGTTCAGAAAAAACTTAGAAGACCACACACTTTCACCTCAGGCTGACCTTTTTGGCAGGGTAGCTAAACTCTAAAAATGACAATCAGTCAATTTGCCAAGACTGTGACAATGTTTTTTGCTTTAGCTTGTTTTGTTAGCAACTGGCACTGATGGAAATCTCTATGATATCATTAGCTACATACACATTTAATGAACATACAGCTTAGGAACTAAATTCTAGAGTTAACACATTTTAAAATATTAAAATGTTCAATAGGCAACAAAATATTACAAAACAAAGGAATGGGAAATGCTGGACCATACAAATGAAGATGAAACTTCAGAAAACATCAACAAAAAAGATATACCATTTTTTTTGTAAGAAACCAGCATTTATTAACTGAGGCTGCACTGTATATTGACTCAGTCAAACCAAGAAATGTATGCAAAAACTTAAGTAAAATCTGTAAGACTCCATGCAACCTGAATTTATATTTTGGATAGGATATAAGACTGCTGTTGCTTACAAAAAAACAAAAAACTTCCAGTTCCATTTTGCAGGAGAGCACAGACCTGTGGTAAGCCAAAGCTACACAAATCATGCACTGTGGCTGAGCTTATGAATTAGTTGCCAATGTCAGGTGTTAGCACATTGCCCAGGAATTCAGACCCAATGCTGGCTTCTTTGTTATTAAGGTAGTATATTCTTAGGATGCTTCTTTTAAGAGTTCAAATAAAATTTCCTAGCCCTCATGTCTTCCTGGAGGTGGCAGATGTACTGTTGGCTTGCAGCATATGCTAGCCTGGAAACTGAAATCACTCTGCTGTAATCTTTCGTGCTTTAGCAGCATGCTCCAAAATTTTCCTTTTCCACTCTTCATAATACTGTGACTTAATTGGGAACTTCACTATTTTCTCTATTTCCTTTGTGGTAGGTTCAACCACTGTCTTCATTTATTTGTGTGGTGGAGTAGGTAAGTCTCTAGGCTTTCCATTAATCTGCTGTCCAATCTTCTCTAATTGTTTAAAGAGTTGATCAAAGATGACCTTTTTTACACCAATTGTGGCTACCATTTTATTTTTATCCACTTTTAGCTTCAGAATTTTGCATGCTGAAAGTAATGCAGAAATTGTGAAAAGGGGCCTGGATAAGACAAGGTCTACTTTCTGTATCTGTGGAAGAGTGGACTCATAACTTTCCAGTGTTTCTGAAGCCATGTTTACTGCTTCTGTACAGCCAAACTGTAAAGCTATGTCTCTTACTCCAATATTTGAATTCTGGCCCAGTAAACACTCAAAAGATTTAAGGCAGTTCTGATACATCTTCCTGTTCAAACCAGAAAGTTTAATTAAATAAGCCCTGTCTAAGGGGCATGGCATAAAGAAAGCTGCAAGATCCAGACACATGACTGCATTACTGGTTTCTGTGGTATGTGCGGACAGTCCAATACACTTCACATGAGACAGTCGTAAGTACTCCACTGCTTTCCTCAGAACATTGGACTGGGTAATGCCAAGGCTAGGGGCTAAGCGTTTGATCATTCCTGACTCCAAGGTGCACACACCAACCCAAGGATATATCTTTGATGTTCCATACAAATACTTAGAAAAATTAAACCTCAAAATGGTAAGAGAACTAAAGTAAACACAGAGAAAGAATTAAAGGATATCAGAGCAAAGAAAAGTGAACAAAATGACAAATAAAATATAGAAATTATAAAAAGGCCAGCATAAGGTCTTCAAGATTCATCCACGTTATTCCAAGTGTTAGCACTTTGTTCCTTCTTACAGCTGAGTAATATTCCATTTTATGTATGTACCACATTTTGCTTATCCATTCGAATGTTGATGGGCACCGGAGCTGATTCCAACTTTTGGCAATGGTGAACAATGCCACTATGAACATTGGTGTGTATATATCTGTTTGTGTCTTTGCTTTCAGTTCTTCTGGGTATATACCCAGCAGTGAAATTGCTGGATCATATGGAAGATCTATTGTTAGTTTTCTGAGGAACCACCAAACTGTCCTCCACAGTGGCTGGACCATACCGCAGTCCCACCAGCAGTGGATGAGGGTTCCTATTCCTCCACATCCTCTCCAACATTTAGTGTCTCCTGTTTTTTTAATAGCTGCCATTCTGATGGGTGTAAGATGGTATCTCATCGTAGTTTTGATTTGCATTTCCCTGAAAGCAAGCGATGTTGAGCATTTTTTCATGTGCTTTTTAGCCATTTGTATTTCTTCCTTGGAGAAGTGTCTTTTCAGGTCACTTGCCCATTTTTTTTTTTTTTTTTTTATTATGGGTAAAAATCAAAATTCTCACAATACATACAAACATTTGTAAAATGATATATAAATATATATGCATATATGTGTATTTGCTTACAAAAATGTTATTTATATATATAAATATGCATATATTTTAAGAGGTGCTTAGATTACCCAAAACACTACACGGAACCCACTGGGATTCCCATGTTGCCCACCTCCCACACCTCCCACCACATCCCACACAAACATCTCCCACAGTGTGGCCCACCAACCTCAATGAACCCACACATCCTGGAGCCCCGCCACCAACCACAGACCACAGTCCACACCGCAGACCACACTCTCCCCCACTCAGCCCTGAGCGGTGTGTGCTGATCCAAAATGGCCCACATCCATAGCCATAACAGTACTCAGGACAACCTCCAACTCCCAAAGAAGCCCCTGTATCTCAACTGCTCATCCCCTCCCTACCCAAAAACTGGCAAGTGGCCACTGGCTCCACCTCATTGTTATAATTTCTTGCAATGCAAGAATCACCATATGTGAGCAAGAGAATACCATCAAGTCCACTCTAGTCCATAGTTCTTCCCCCAATCCAGAGGTGACTGGGATGGTGATGTCCACTCCAACTCCAAGTGAGAGAGGGCTTATATCCCATGGATATGGCGGGTGGGATGATCCTGCCTGCAGACGCAGGCCCTCTCCATTCCCTGGGATACTTGCCCATTTTTTAAATGGGTTATTTGTCCTTTTATTTTCAAGGTGTAGGATTTCTTTATATATGCAGGATATTAGGCTCCTATCAGATATATGGTGGGCCACACTTGTGGGAGATGTTTGTGTGGGATGTCATGGGAGGTGTGGGAGGTGGGCAACATGGGAATCCCAGGGGGTTCTGTGTAATAATTTTGGTAATCTAAGCACCTCTTAAAATATATTTATATATATATAAATAACATTTTTGTAAGCAAATGCACATATATGCATATATATTTATATATCATTTTACAAATAGTGGTATGTATTGTGAAAATTTTGATTTTTACCCACAATAAAAAAAAAAAAACACACAACTGCATGTTGGAAGCAAATCATTAGATGAGATGAAGAAATATGAAGTATAGAGGATGGAGGAGGTGCTGTATTGGACCATAAACTGGGATTGGAAAGAACAAATGACAACTATTTTTTTCAAGCTCTTTATATCAATTTAATTCTTGTGTACCTTTTATCTTGTAAATTAAGGAATTTTTAATTTGATAAATAGAATGCTTACATAAGACCAAGATAGAAGTATTATGAAATGTATGAATAAAATACATGGAATTGATCTTGGAACTAACTTGAATTGGCTCATTTGAGTTATGAAGCCTACAGACAAGAAATGATTTGTTAATAGTGACAATAAAGAACATCAATACTAAAAAAAAAAAAAAAAATTATAAAAAGGAACTAAAGAGACACTGGAGTTAAAGACCAAACAAAATGACAATTAAAATATACATAGAAATCATAAAAAGGAACTAAAGAAATACTGGAGTTAAAGACCAAAATAACTGAAATTAAAAATTCCCCAGAGTTTCAACAGCCATTGGAGCTGGCAGAAGAAACAATTAGTGAACTTGAAGATAACTGTAGTTTGAAATTGAATGTACACCAGAAAAGCATGTTCTTAAGTCTAATCAATTCTATGGGTGGGGACCCATTGTAAGGAGGGTTTTTGTTGATGCTACCTCACCTAAGGTGTGACCCACATTAATCAGAATTGTTCTTAATTTGTCCCAGTCTTCAAAGAAGGTGAAAATTATTCCATTGGAATTAGGAAGAGTCTGTGCACCAACAGTTCTTTGAGGTTAAGCTTGTGACCTGGAGATTGTGGAGAGTCTGACCACTACCCCAGTTTTCTCAGAAGGTGGAGCCTATTCTCTGAGGAATACAATCCAAAGGAATTTTATGCAAAATATAGAAAGAACTGTTAATACAATTTAAACTGTTTAAAAATTGTTAAAACTCAACAGTTAGAAAATTCTCTAAACAGAGACCACCAAAGAAAATATATAGTTGATAAAATAAGCATATGAAAAAATATTCAACATCAAAATCATCAGGGATGTGCAAATTAAATCAATAATAAGATATCATTATACACCTATTAGAATAGATTAAATCCAAAACACTCACCTCAAATGTTGTTATGTGGAGTAGAAAATAATCTCTGTCATAGCTGTTGGTAATATAAAATCATTCAACCACTTTGGAAGACAAGTTTGGCAGTTTCTTACAAATCTATACATAGACTCGCCATATTATCTAGCAATGAAACTTCGAAGTATTTACTCAAAGGAGTTAAAAGTGTATGCCTGCACAAAAATGTGCACACAAATGTTTATAGCATCTTAAGATACCTTTCTATAGGTGAATGGATATGATTGTGGTACATTCATGCTATGGATTGTTATTCAGCAGTAGATAGAAATGAGCTCTCATGCCTAAAAAAGACATATGGGAAACTTAAATGCACAGTGCTAAGTGAAAGGAACTAGCCTGAAAAAGCTATATACTGTTGGACATGCTCAAAAGACAAAACTATAAGAATAGTAAAAAGATCAGTGGATGCCACAGGCTTATGATGAGAGAGGGAGGGATTAAGAGGTCCACCATAGGGAATTTTTAAGGTGATGACACTATTCTGTAGGATAACATAATTGTCCATTCATGATATTGCACATATTTCAAAAGCGATAGAACTGTTCAAAAGAAATGAATTCTAATGTAAACTATAGACTTTAGTTAATCGTAAATATCAATAATAATAGTTTATTAATTGTTACAAATTACTATGATACAAGATGTTAATAATAGGGGAAAGAACATGTGTTTATGGTAGGGGATGCGGTATATGGAAACTGTATTTCTTTTTGTGTGTGCAATATTTCCAAAATTTAAAAATGGAGTTTATTGTTAAAAAGAAAATGAAAATATATAATCTTACCAGCAACAAAGACCAAGTTTTTAAAATGTAGAAAAAAATAACATTTCTAGGAAAAATCTATTACCAAAGTGACTTGAAAAGAATTCTAAAAATTGGATAGTTTGTATCTTATAAGAAAAAATCACATATAGGAAATATTAGGCACAAGTGGGTTTTAAAATATTTGCAATATTTTTTTTTTTTTTTTTTTTTTTTTTTTTATTATGGGTAAAAATCAAAATTCTCACAATACATACAAACATTTGTAAAATGATATATAAATATATATGCATATATGTGTATTTGCTTACAAAAATGTTATTTTTTTTTATATATATATATATACATATATTTTAAGAGGTGCTTAGATTACCTAAAATATTATACGGAACCCACTCGGATTCCCATGTTGCCCACCTCCCACACCTCCCACCACATCCAACACAAACATCTCCCATAGTGTGGCCCACCAACCTCAATGAACTTACACCAATATTTTAAAAATAGGTATTTCCACTTGTGGCAGTTTGAGATTATTTCACTAATCAAAAAAAGAAAAAGATTATGTTTGTAAACTAATCCCTTCTTCTGGGTGTGATAGCCTTTGATTGCATTGAATTCAGTTCAAGAAGAGCCTTTGATTAGATTACTTGATAAGATTGATTTGATGCTTTCATTGGACTGTCAGTAAGGAGTGACTCAGGTTGAGTCTCCCCCCCGCCCCCTTGCTGGGTCTGTTATAAATGGACTTGCAGGGAGAGGCAAAGAAGAAAAGGAACTACCATGTTTGATCTTGGTGTGTAAGAGAGAAGATTGCTTAAACATGTAGCCCCAGGAGGCTGGGCCCACCAAGCAGCTCAAGAGGAGACCAGACCTTCTATATGCCTGATAGTTCAAAGATGAACTTTGGAAGAGAGTGGAACAGCCAAGACTGTTATAGGAAGCCCAGAAAGAAATAAGACCTATGCCAGGAGAGAGATGACTACATCATCACTTAATCATGAGCCTGAAAGCCTTGGCCCAGGGAACAGCTCAAAAGAAAAGTTTAGCTAACAGGGAAGACTGAAACCTGGGCAGAAATTAGGGACCATCTTGCTTCACCATGAGACAACATGCCAGGATCAACAGGAGCTGACTTTGCTGAGAAAGTACCTTTCTTGGTGCCTCAGTTTGGATTTTTCATGGCCTTGGGCCTGCAAGCTTTTACCCCAAATAAATTCCCTTTATGAAAGTCAATAATCTGGTACTTTGCATCCCTTTGGCAAACTAAGACACCACTCTTAGACAAAATATTTCCTAGGAGGATAGAAAGCAAAACAACATTACTTAATATTATCAGGTTATAGTTACAAGGAAGGAAAATTAATTATTGATCCCTTTCCTTCTAAAATTGAGGCTCTAAAAGTGTCAACAAAATAGGAACAAAACTGTTGTTTTCATTTGATAAAAGCTGCTAATTCAATATACAAGAAATGGGTTGACATTGAAAATTGAAATTTATTAGATTAAAAGCTTACAGTTCTTAGGCTGTGAAAATGACCAAGTCAAGGTATCAGGTAAAGCTCTCTCCCCAAAGGTCAGCTGCTGGCAAACCTGAATTACTGTCATATAGCGAGGCACAATGGCAGATCTTCCAGTCTCTGACTTCTCCTTCTGGCTTACTTTCTCCCTGCCAAAATTGTATGCCTGAAAAAAAACAAAACTGCACACAAATGTTTATAGCATTTTTATTCACAATTGCCAAAAATTGTAACCAACCAAACTATACTGAGTGATCAGGCACATGGCTGAGCATAGGGACAGCATTTGCTCATCTCTCCCCTCTCCTCTGGGCCTCTTTGTTAATTCTCTTTCAGGCTGCTCCATCGTGGCTTTTCCCTCTCCTGGATTTCATTTCAACTTCTGGAGGCTTCTCTCTGGAACTGAGTCTTTCTTCCTGTCCCTGTGGCTTATTCCTGTATTTATAAAGGACTCCAGCAAGAGGATTAAGACTCACCCTGGGCTAAGCCTTACTGGTGCAATCTAATCAAATAAGCCTTAATTGATTTAATCTAATCAAAGGTTCACAATAGGTTCAATTTAAGAACATAATTTTCAAAGGTCTACATAAAAGATGCAAATTAACACAATTGCTCTTACTTTTTTATAAAAAAATAATTAATGCTCCAATGCTGAGTTTATTTTAAAAGCCTCCTTGTTGCTCAAAGGTGACCACTCTCTAAGCCAAATTCAGCATATAAACATAATACCTGCCCCGCAGTGTGGGACATGACTCCCAAGGATGAGCCTTCCTGGCACCAAGGATTAATACCAAGTGCCAACTAGCAATGCATCTGGAAAAGACATTGACCAAAAAATATTAAATACAAATGAGACAGTCTTTTAAAATAAAAGACAAAGATGTTGTCACTATATTATAATGCAGGTATTAGCCAGCACAATGAGATAATAAAAATTGATACAAAGAAATGGATAAGAGGTAATACTCTTCATCTTATTTGCAGATGGCATGTTCTTTATGCAGAAAACCCAAAGAATCTATATATATTAAGAGAAATAATGTTACATAGAGCAACATAATGACTAACAATAAGATTAATGTACACAAATCATTACATGTCTATGTGCCAGCAGAAAACAACCAAAAGTGTAATTTAAAGAGAAAGACACAATTTACAATAGTATTAGAGAATATTGAGAATTTCAAACTTTTCTAGAATTTTCTGTGTAGTATTCTATTGCTAAAGTATTTCTCAAAGTGGTTGTATAATTTTACATAGCCATAAACAGTGAGTGACAATAACAGTTGTTTTACAACCCCACTAACATTTGGAATCATTAGGCTTTTTAAATTTAGATATTCTAATATGTGTGTAGTGGCATCACATTGAGGTTTTAATTTACATTTCCTTAATAACTTACGAAGCTGAACATCTTTTCATGTTCTTACATACCATCTGTATATCTTTGGTGAAGTGCCTGTTCAAGTATTTTTGCTTATTTCTTTCTGCCTGTGGTTTTTTCTTTTCTTTTCTTTTTTTTTTAAATTACCTTTGTTTGTTTCAAAGTTCTTAATTTTCAAACCATCTAATTTATTTCATTTGAAAATTATATTTTTTTATTCATAGCTAAGGAATCATTGCCTGATACAATGTCATAAATATTTGCTCCAATTTACTATTCTAAAAGTTTTATATTTTTTGTATGTAGTATAACATGATTAATTATTTTGCTATTATCTTTCATCAATAGTCAAAAGTCTGAAAGTTCCTCAAACTTCCCTTGTTATTCATGATCTTGATAGTACTAAGGAGCAAGAAACAAACCTTTTGGATGTTATCAATGAACCAGGGTTTTCTGGAAGTTTTATAATAATTAGATTAGAGTTGTGGGTTTTGGGAAAGAAGGCCACAAGGGGAAAGTTACATTACATAACGTCATATCAATGGTATCTGTCAATCTGTCTAACCATTGTTGATGTTAACCTTATCACTTAAGAAAGTACATGTCAGGTTTCTCCACTACAATGTTACTACTCCAACCCTTATTTTCCATACTGTACTCTTTGGAAGGAAGTCACCATGTGCATCCCACACCATAAAAAAGAGAGTTATGCTATACCTCCTTGAGAGTGTTGCATTTATATAAATCATTTAGAACTGTTTCTATATGAGAGATTTGTCTATTATCCCTCATGTATTTATTTTTTATTAAATCCTTTGTTTATATCAGTATAGTCTCATGGATATTAATTTTATAATTTTATTAAATTCCAAAATTGTGCTATTTATTTCATTGCTCAGATTTTTCCAGCTTAGGCCATCAGTTGGCTTCCGTGGATGTTTGCTATATCTTCATCACTGTTTATGTGTGCATAGGTGTTGTGGTCATTGTTCTTTTGGTTTATTTTGTGAATTGTTTTGACTTCTTTTTCAGATCTTCTTTGCATTCTGGCAGCGTAATATGCTCCTGTTCATCTTTTACATTCCTTGTCACAGAACTAGAGTCAAGCAAATCTCCCCAGAGTACTGTTTCCTTTTATTGGACAATGGTTTTGGAACCTTGATCTGTGCACTGGGTCACCATGTATTTTAGGGCCCAATTAATAACTTCAATTGTGAAAAAATAGTCCCCCTATTATCCCATAATCTAAGAAGACAAATTGAAAGACAAATGTCTTTTTTACATATGGTTCATGTTTCTTAATTGGGGGGGAAGGGATACATTAGGGAATAATCTTCTCCAGATTCAGCTATTTTACATCATTCATGTTAAATACTCCTCAAGGAATGGCAAAAAGAAGCATTTCCCAGTTAAAATCTTGCTTGATGGATTTCAGAAAATGTGAGATGAAACTGGAAACAACTTAGCTTGCCTTATAGCAGGCTGGTGAGAACCTATGCCTCTTTGTGAGATCAAAGACATACTGTTTACAGACTCATCAGACAGTATTTTAGAAGCACTTTTTCTTCTTATTTGTGTAAGTGGCTTCCAGATTACCTTGGGAATAAAAGAGGGCAACTGAATATTTTAACATCTGCACAAAAGCTGGTAAAATTTTTATTTGGGAACAACTTATTTGAATTTATTAATACTCAGAGAAAGTAAATCTGTTCAATTCCATGTTAACTGTCTAATACATAAAATGCACTGTGGAAAGAGAAATTGCAGGTGCTTTCCTAAGACTAATTTACAATTTAAAGTGAGAAACTGGAAATAAAAGATGAGTATGTCAGTTCTTGATGGGAATGGGCACTGTTAGTAAGGCCTATTGGTAGTAGGGAGAGGAACAAGCTAATTGAAATAATATCTGTTTGGTTGTCCCAGGAAGTACTTTCTGGAGGTAATGATTTTGTCATGGATACAGTAGTTTGCAAGCTTCCCATCTCCTCAATGGAAAGTAAGTATAAAATAGCATGGGACAGTATAGTCTTGTACCTATGTGAGAGCCTCTTCAATCTTTTCATTCATTCTAAAATTTTAATTAAGTACCTTCTTTTATTCTAGATGCATAAATTCAACAGTTAACAAATAGGCAGATATCCATGTCCTTATATTGCTTTGTTCTAATGTGTGCCATAATTCATTGATAGAAACTGCAAACAACTTTTCACTTCTTTTTGTGATGAGTTTTGACAAAATATACATTTGGAAAACTTCCCCAAATGCAAGTGAACCTATAGTTAATGACAATGTGGTGGTGTATGATGTAAAGAGCACTGACTTCCAGAAATACCTATATCTGATTCACTGTCTTTCCCAAGGTCCTTAATATTAATATTGCCCTAAGAATATTGCTGTTCTTCCTTCCTGTGTCTGAAAAGAATTTTGAGTTCTCAGTGATATGCAAAAGAATATGAGTAATCAGATCATTTCCTAACATAAGATTTTAAAAAGCTTTATTTTTTAATGCAGAGCATGATTATGATGAATTTTCAAATATAACCAAAGGGAACATTTTAAAAAGTAGGGCTTCCTCTCATCTCTGATGCCTAGAATGTAGTTTCCCTCCCCAGAGACTACAGTTATTACACCTTTCCTTGTTACTCTTCTAAATACAAGGCACTTATATGAAGTGCATGTGTAATATATAATATCCTGCTTTTAATAAAATTTTATCATTCTAAGCATATAGTTATGCCCTCAGATTTTTCACTTTACAATATGTTTTAGAGACCATTGCCTACGTATCTGCTTCATTTTTATCAAAGGAGGCAACAAGGTATCATCTCTGATTTATACAATCTCCTTCTGATGACATTTATTTTCCAATTTTTAAGTTCCATGAAAAGGGCCAAAATTATTTTTTATGTACATATGAGTAAGTGTACCTGCAGGAAGTGGAATCACTGGCCAGATTTCTATGTGAAGTTGTAACATTGTTGGTATTGAAAATCACCCCCAAGAGACAGCACCCACATAAACTTCTACCAAAATATGTAAGATTGATGGTTTTCAACATCTTTGTCAGCACTGCATTTTAACAAACATTCATCAAAAAATCATTTTACTAATATAATAGATGAAAAATATATCTAATTGTAATTTTTATCAATGTATTTAATTATGAATGAAATTGATTATCTTTCATATGTTTAATCCTTTGATAAAGAGAAGGGTCTTTAAATTGGTTCTTTTGCCTATTAATCATTTGTGCAATCATTTTTTAATACTGAATTGTGCAATCTATTTATATGTGAAGAAATTAGGATTTTGCATTGAAATAAATTTTACTAGTTTGATACCTCTTTTGCTTTGATATGGTATTATATGGGGAAATCAATGTGGTAATATACATAAGACAATTTTTCCAGTGTCTGCTATATAGTTATATACAAAAATATAGTTCACTTTTTCTTTCTTTCTCTTCATTGAAGTAGGAGTGTGGTATATACTCAAGAATATTAATGAAAAAAATCTATTTAAATGCTTCAGCTATATCACTTAGAGCATCCTGAGCTTCTTTTCTAAATACCTGGTGCTTAAGCTGTAAACCTGAATTTTAAAAGAATATTCTGATTTAGGGCAAAGTCCCCCAACTCCTTTTCCTTGACTATAGATATTCTCAATGCATCCTTGTGTCTTCGAAATCTTGATGAGGGAGCCAGAAAATTAATGAAGGGGAAGAATATAATTGTGGACAACATAGACTGATAAAAAACTACAAAGTTGAATGAGAAGTTGAATTTAGAACTGGAAACAACCAGAAAGATTTGAGAGGAAAAAATAAAAGGAAATATACTTATACTTAGTCACTGCAACAGATAAAATATGAGTATGCTGGACTGGTTGCTGGTTTGTTGTTCATTGTATTATTTGTCTCTCATTGTTGCCGAACAATTGTTTGATAAGCTGAAGTCTTAAGTTTATTATCTGCATATGCACATGTGTGTATTTGTGTGCATGTATGCACGTAAATTTTAAGAATGATGCTCACAAACGTTTATATAGTCATTCACTCAAAGTTCAGAATATTGCTAAAATAGTCTTTCATGACTGGATTAACAGATTCAGGAAATGTGAAAGCTCATTGAAGTAAACTATGCATAGTTTTCCCCCATTTTTGTAACACACTGTTTCTAATATTAAAGGTCTTGCTGAAAACTAAAGAAAGACTTCAGATCAGGAAATTATGTACTTGTGCCAAATCCAAAAAATTAAAGTTTATTATGACTGAAAATCATTTAATTTTTCATTATTTTCCTATTGAGCCATCCTATGCAATCAGGTAAATAGTTATAATTTCATTAAAAAAATCAATACACAGAATGGTGATGAACCTAAATAAGGGCAAATTCCATTATCCAGCATATATTCAGTTCCAAATGTGTTTCCTTTAGAAAATTATTTCTTTTCTTCTTGCAGATGAGCTTTTTTAACCTGTGGTTTCCCCAAATAGACTGAAACAATGCAGCAAAATAACAGTGTAATAGAATTTGTACTGTTAGGATTCACACAGGACCCTTTGAGGCAGAAAATGGTGTTTGTAATCTTAATTTTCTTTGTGGGAACTGTGGTGGAGAATTTGCTCATAATTGCGTCTATCAAGTTCAGTCGGCCACTTGGAAGCCCCATGTACTTCTTCCTATTTTTCTTGTCTTTTGCTGATGTCTGCTTTTCAACTTCCATAGCCCCCCAGCTAATTGTGGATGCTTTCACTGCAAAGAAAATCATATCCTACAAAGGGTGCATGACACAAATTTTTGCATGACATTTATTTGGCTGCATGGAGTTCTATGTCCTCACCCTCATGGCTGTTGATCGATATGTGGCCATCTGTAAGTCTTTACATAACCCAATCATCATGAGACAGCAGGTCTGCATCATTTTGATTATTTTTGCCTGGATAGGGTCTTTCATGCATTCTACAGCTCAGATTGCCCTGGCCTTGAGATTGCCTTTCTGTGGACCTAATTTAATTGATCATTATTGCTGTGATTTACAGCCCTTGTTGAAACTTGCCTGTATGGACACTTATGTGATCAGCCTACTGTTGGATTTCAATAGTGGGGTCATTTGCTCAAGCAGTTTCATGCTTCTGATAATCTCATACATTGTAATCTTGTATTCACTGTGAAATCACAGTGCAGAAGGGAGGAAAAAGCCTTTTCAAGTTGTACCTCTCACAACTCCGTAGTCATCTAATTCTTTGGTCCAAGTACCTTCATGTATAAACACCCCACCAACCACTTTCCCCATAGACAAGATGGTAGCAGGATTTTATACCATTTGAACACCCTTTCTCATCCCACTCATTTACACACTAAGGAATGCAGAAGTGAAAAATGCCATGAAAAAGTTATGGAGTATTAAAATTACCTCAGATATCAAAGGATGACTTGAGGTTCCAATTACTTACTCAGTACATATATCAAATATGATATTATCTTATTATTATGGGAAGACCATGCAATTATATGTAAGGTCATGGGTTGATACTTTTTCTAGTTCATAGACAAGTTAAATGCTCATTTTTTTTTTTGTATCAGAGAGAGATGAATGTCTCATTAATTCAAATAATTATGGTCTAAGAATCATTCCTCTCTCTGTATTTTCTGCCTCTCAAATCATACTATATTTAGGGTATAAGCCTGACTCTTATAATGAATGCACCTGAATTGCTTAATTTTTTCCTATGCTCTGAGCTCACCCTGGTGGCTTTCCTGACATCATTGTGACTTGTTCTTTTCCTGAGAGCTCCTTTTGGCCATTGCTAACCATAAACTTTATTTCCCAACTCTGAATCTGAACCCTGATTTATTAAAAAGAAAGATCTTTACTCAATAACAGCCTTTCAAGCATGTTAGTATCTAAAAATAAATAAATCCTTTTCATCTATAACACATTTCCAATTAGGTATCCACTTCCTCTTGAATGCCTGCAGGGCATAGAAACACAGTATACAAAGCTGATCTATTCAATTTTATCACGTTTGTCTTTACAAACTTCTATATATATGAATCAGATATTTTTAAAAATGTACTTATATTATAAACCATTTTTTCTTATTTGATGCTTGTGTTAAGGTAACCAGAAAATTATTTATGGAATGCTTTCAATATAGTATTGCAATAGGCCTTGAGGTATTCACGATGATTGGTGTATAAGATCTGAAGCAATAGAATGTTGAAATTAAAAAAGTTTGGAAAGTAAAAAATGTTCATCATCAAGAATAAATATAATATAAAAATACATCAGAGAAACAACGTATTTTATGAGACTGAAAGGCAGAAAAGAAGACTATTTTGAAGCCAATTAATGGTATGATATTATTTAATTTAGAGATGTGTCAATGAAATAAATGAAATTACAATTGAAATTTTGAAAATGTCTGTGATATTTGTCTCCAATGTCAAGAAGCTACTTCTTCTCTCTAGTTGAGCTGTCCTTATAGAGAGGTTGTATAGATTCCCAATTAGAATTGCTAAAGGTAATTTGGTCCATTGGAGGGCAGACCAGATTAGTAGCAGCACCTTGGCCCTATCTGTCATGAGTTATATCTTGAGCTTTTATATTCAATGGTTTCAATGTAATAAAGAATAATACATCTTTAGTGACCATTACAAGTTTGATTTAATTTTGAATGCCACTTCAAATTCTTTAATTGCACAAAAGTTAGCAATAACAACATCCTCCTGTGAAAAATGATATAATAATAAACTCAGTAAAATGCCACTAGTTTTCTGTGTTCTCACTTTTTTTGCTTCCTGTGAGATAGAGAAGTGCAGTGTCTACACTGGAGTTACAAATGAGGAAGGAACTATATTTAATAGGCATTGAAAATATATGAACCTATCATAAACTTATCTAATCTACCCTTCCATAGCAACAATACATACATACACATATTATACAACTTTTCATGGTCATTTGCATTCCAGATGAATAAATGAAAGTAGGAAATAGTGAGGAAACAATAAACTAAAAGGTAAATCAAAATATAGGTAGGATAACAGGATAAGTAGAACCAATACTGGGGAAAAAAAAACATAGAAGTTTTTGCATGGTTCAAAAGTACTTATAATGAAATTAAACCTGGGAAAATTCAGTAATTTTTAAAGAAAATTATGGGGCACTATATCCATCCAATGGATAATTTTGAAGAGACCACTCCCCCCAAAAATGATATATCTAAAATAGAAACTATAAATTGTAATTATCCTTTCATTTTTAAGACAAATAGAGTTTCTAATATGTTTTCGGTTCTTTTTGTTGTTACTATGCTATCAATAAAGATGCAGCCTCACCTCTACATTATTCCATGTAAAAATGCATAACCTGAATTTGATCATAAGGAAACAAGGCACAGACCCAAACTCAGGTTTAATCTACAAAGGAACTGGCCTATATGCTTCAGAATTATCAAAGCCATTAAAGCCAAAAACTGACTAGAAACTATACAAGATTAAAGGAGGCAAAAGAGAAATGATAACAAACTGCAATGTATGATCTTGGATTTGATCCTTAATTCAGAAAATCAAAAACAAAAAAAGCTAAAATGGGCATCATTGTGATTATTCAAGAAATTTGAATTTGGACTGAGGTAGATAATATTACATCAAAATAAAATTCTCCTGGGTTTTTAAAATAGAATTTTACTATGGTTATGCAAGAGGATGTTTTGTTCTTAGAAAAGATACCTGGGAACATTTATGGGTAAAAGGGCACAATGCCACCAATTTACCCTCAAAATGTACATAAAAACAGTACATCTGTATTTATAAATGGAAAGAAAAAAGGGAGGGAGGGAAGGAAGGAAAGGAAGGGAGGGATGGAGGAAGGAAGAGCGGGAAGGAGAGAGGGAGGGAGGGAGGGAGGAAAGGATGAAGGTCTAAAATGAAAGAAGTGGAACAGAGTGTAGACTATCACTGAATCTGAGTAAAGGATGGTACAGAAGTTCCTTGTAATATCCTTGCAATGGTTATGTAAGAATGAAATTATGTCAAAATTAAAAGTTATAAAATGACTGTAAGTGCTTTAGTTTCTTGGCTGCACAGTCAAAAATCACTTAATGGGTTATCTTAGACAACAAGAATGTATTGGCTCACAGTTTTGAAGCTAAGAGAAGTTCACAATCAAGGTGTCTTCATAGTGATACTTTCTCCCTGGAAACTGGCATTCTGGGACAGACTGCTGGGATCCGTGGTCCTTGGTTTCTCTGTCACATGACAATACTCAATGACAGCCTCTCCTTGCTGCTTCTTTCTCTTTTTGTTTCCTTTGACTTCCAGACTCCTGCTGCTCCCTTTCACTTTCTGTCTTTGTAAACTTCCCTATAAAGCCTCAGCAACAGTTCCTATTTACAAATGTTCACACCCACCCACAGAAATATATTAAGTTGAAGAACATGTTTTTCTTGGGTACATAACTCCATGTTACCACAGCAAATATATTAGCTACAAAAACTTATATTAAAAGTTATGTTCACTGAGCAAAACTCAGTTTCTCATTTACCAGGTTTGAAATACTTAACTCAAAATTTTATAAAACTTCATTATATAGCATAAGGTAAACCTTTTTATTGTCACCTATTGATACCCTCAAATCCCCTACAATTTACCATTATGTGCTATACAAAAATTATTAATTATATACAGAATATTTTTTATATGAAAAAATACTTTTTAAGCTGAGAAATATTTTAAACCTGCAAATATTCATTAGAATGCTGATACAGGTGATGAGAACTTTTCATAAAAAAGCCTTAGCTACATTCCACAATATAAACTTTAATTTTTTAAAATCTATATATCTAAATATTATAATTCTTCTTTTTCTTTTCATTCACTTTTATATAAACCACATTCATGGAAATTTTCATATCAATAAATACAGAAGTTATCAGTTTTGTAAATGGTCTCCAAGGACACCACAAATATTGTTTGGGTTTTACTATAAATAAATCTTATATAATCTCTCTTGAGGTAAATAAGACAAGTCAGCATTGTTCTTTGCACACTTCAAGGAGGAAGAGTTTGACAGCCATCAGTGTGGTCCAGGACCAGAACCCAAGCAGAGTGCAAAGGAAAAGCAAAGAACCATGTTATGGATAAAGATTATTTTAACAGTATTTTATCCCATGATTTAATTTAAAATTTTGCTCTCCTCTTCTCCACTACATGTATTATTCCTCAACAGAGCAAGAGAAAGATGTATCTTATGATCACAAGAAGTTATGACTATGGGTCCTGGACACCCAACATTAGTATCCAAGTATTCATCCCTTTTGTTTTCCTGCCTTTAACCTTTGCAAATAATGAATCTGCATATTTAGAGTGCTATACTTTAGTCCCCTTCACTGTGCTCTTTTTAATTATAATTGATCTGAAACAGGTCTGTACAAAGCAGAGGTCAGTGAAAGTTGTGGCTCTCTGAAATATCAAAGTGTTCATATCACTGTGGGAAATATGTTTCAGGAACTTCAGGTTTCTCAGGATACAGAACTAGATGATGAAAAGTACCCTAAAACTTACTTTTTTCTTGTAAATCAGAGATGACATCCAATAGAGAGGTTGAGGAGCAAGTTGCTACAACAGTTTGTCCTGGGAACAAAAGTTCAGGGCACAACAGAAACTTCCAGCAAATGATCCCTATAAAGAGTTCAGAAAGGGCAGACAAACTTCTTGAAAATTGAATAGCATGAAGAGTCCAAAACAGCAGGGATAGAAAACCCATCATAGCCAGTCTCCCTGGGTAGCTGAAAACTGCTCTGAGTTGGGGTTGATAGATGGCAGCTCTGCATGCCTCACTTCACTTTGGGGAAGAGAAACCATTCTATACTGTTTGAGTGTTTTTACTCACCTTGGGTGGAGGGTGCCCTGCCACTGGGAATTCTTGTTATGAGAAGCATTTAGGGCTGCTTGTTTCTGGTTTCTGGGTTTAAGGTCTGGCCACATATTTTCATTAGATTTAGTTTGTGGAAAGACACATAATGAAATGTCAGTTGGAGGGATGGCACACAATAGAAAAATAGGTGAGGGTTGCTGAAGGCCAAATGATGACCGTTTGGGGGATTTGTGACTTCCCCAGTAAAGAATTTGGGGGTACATGAAGTCTGGGTGATGGCCACTTAACAAATACTTCTCTAATGGAGGTCATAGCTTTTCATTTTAAATATTAATCATGTGTCCTGCATTTGCAATATGCAAATTGTAAATCAGAGAGCCAACTCTTTGTAAGGCTGGAGTTAGATGCGGTAAAATTGTCTGTGATACTGGCAGGAGGAAAATAAAGTTCCTACCTCTGCTTTCTTTCTAGAAAAAAAAATATATATCCCCGATAATCTTTGGTAGAAACCTATCTAAATTCAGCTCTATTGCCCCAAAGCATTTTCTGGATGAGCAGAAAAATTAAAGATTTCTTTTTCTTCTATCAGATATTTATAAGGATTTCACAATAGTTCACAAATGATCAGAACTGCCTTTCAGCCTCCAGAGGTTCAAGATTTATTACCCTCCCCTCCCAATGCTGTAGGATTTTCTCAGTGAGCTTCTTAACACAGTGCAGGAGCGCAGTGAACCATTGGTCAAGTAATCTCAGCAAGGTTATCAACAGGCAGATTTCATACTCATTCCTTTCTTCCTCTCCCATCCTTAGGGACATCTTCCATTTCCTTGAGCAAGTGCTCATGTCACCACATTTCTGCCCCTACTCCACACACATACCCTGCTCCAAGAAAAGGTATACTTTCAAATTTATACTGAGGTGTAGACAGCTAAAAGTTACCAAAGTCTTTGTAAGGCAAAACTCTAAATTCTGTTAAATAAATGTGACACAATTGAATGCTGGCTCTATCACTTATGTTTCTGGGACTTTAGCAAGTTTATTATCTTCCCCAAATTTCTTACTCTTGTTAATGTTAATTAGAATAAATATTACTAGTCCTAATGGTCATAATGATACTGATAAAATATACTACAATGTAAATAATTTTAATAAATACTGTTCATTAAAATTTTTGTAATTTCTAAAACATTTTGCAATTGGTTATTCAGTAAAGAAAGGAAAGAAGAGAGGATACAAATTTAAAAATTACATATATTTATTTGTAAATCAACTTCTTTAGGTATAATTTAAACAACAAAATGCAAAATTCTCAAGCATACATTTAGATGAGTTTTGACAAATGTATATATCCATGTAATCATCACCAAATTCAAGAAGTAGGATATTTCCATCATACCAAAAAAGAATATTCCTGCCCCTTTGCAATTAGTCACTTTTTACAGTTTTTACAATGAGTTCTTCTATTCACAGGCAAAGAATTAGATTTTCTCTTTTTGCATAGTGGAGGAAAAAACAACTCTGGAAAAATTATTTTCCTACCAGGGTGATATTAATATTTTTCAACCCAATGCTATAACCCTTGTGTGCCTATTAGAGCCAAAAGAAGTTGGGGATAGAAGTGCTTGAGATTAAATAGCACCCTAGTAATTGTGTTCATCTCCAAACTAAATGAGAAATTTCTCAGAGGCCATCTTGTGTCAGTACCTGCTTTAGCCCTAAGTATACATATGAACCAGAATAGACTGACCCAACTTCTGGATCACTTGTAATGAACTTGACAAAATCACTTGACTTTGCAGTGATGCAATTTATATTACCTTACTGTTGACTCTTCAGCAGGGATGGAGTACTAGGGGATACAAAATGTTAGTGAGTGGGTGTTGCAATTCTAAAAAGTAGCCAGAAAAATCAAATAGAGAAGGTGGCATTCAATAACAAACCAGGTTAAGTGAGGTTTTAAGCCAGGCACATATCCAAAGGTAGAATAATAATGACATAGGGAAGAACTTGTGCAAAGTTTCTTAGGCAGGAGCATGTTGAGAATAATGTGAAAATTTGGCATGATCAATGGTTTATGTATCACAGTGGGGTTCAAGTAATTGTTAGAGTAAGGCTATGGTATATGTAAATGGGAAATAATAGAGGTGGGGTTGGAAATTAGTGGGTATGAAATTGAGATTATAGAAGGGTAATGACAAGATTTACTGTATGACTATTGGAGTGAGCATGTAAAATGATTAAAGATTACTGAAAAACTATTGGGCAATCAGTCAATTAATAAACAAGCATAATGGAAAAATCATCTTTGTAGATGTTAAAATCATCAAGAATTATTGCAGAACATGGTGGAGTTACAGTAATCAGGAGCTAAAACCTTCAAAGAATGAAGTGTAATGACCTGGTAAACCAAGGATGACTAAAAAAGAAGGGTGGCAAGTGGCATGATCTGAGATTAAGTAGTAATGACAAACAATGGTAACTAAAACCTCTTTTCCAAGCCCTTTGGCATTAGAACTGTGAGAGAAAACAGCACTCACTTAAGTGGAAGCAGCATCCAGAGTGTAGGTCTAGGAAAACAAGGAGATAAATGCAACAGTCACACAAGAGATTGAGAATATAGGTGATTCTGCTTATTACTGTCCCAAGATCCAGATGAACAATAATAAAGAATGTGCAGGGATGAAAATTAAGATCAAAATGGGGGTTTCACAGAGCAGTAGGGGAATAAAAGTACAAATTTAAGCATTCTCATAAATAAAAGAGCAGTCTCTAATTTCAAAAACATTCATTCAAACTCTTCAAATCCTTGGAACTCACAAAGTCCCGGACTTGTTACTGGATTTTTTGAAATAGCATAATCCACCAGAATGTGAGCTAAGAAGACAAGGATAGAATATTACTTGGTGCATAATGAGGAGTCAATAAATATCCATCAAAATGAAATGAATTTTGTATAAAAATTCTTCTGTAGAAGTTTCTGGTTCTCGATGTTTGTGTCAGAGATTGCTAGATGCTCTCTAAAATCCTTACCTCTCTTCAGCAGTAACAGAGTTACGTGGGTTCATGGCCACCTAAGCAGAACTCCTATGTGTAGCAAAAATAAGATGTGTATCTGGTATCAATTTCTGAGACTTCCTCCTATATATCTATTTTGATGAAATTCAAACTCAAGTGTTTTGAGTTTTTATGGCCAATTTGAACTCATATCCTTAATTGAATATAAATCATCAAATGCTCTTGCTAGTGGATTTCTAGCAGTCTCTGGCAAAGCTACCTGGCACCAGGAATATGCACAGAGAATTTTTTACTGAAAACACTCCAGCCCTCTTTGCTAATAAGTGAAGTTCAGTGACTAAGTTCTTATTGACTAGTTGTAAGCAGAAAGGATATGTGTAAGTTCCAAGCTGAAATCTGAAATATTGAATGTGCACTTCTACAAGTTTATTTCTTCTTCTTGCCACCTGAAACCAGACTGGTGGTGTCACAACTGTAGATAACAGAGCTCTTTGGAAAGACTTTACAAACGGTGGTGTACATATGGGTAATATGGTGTAAAATTAAATTATGATTCATTATGGGGTGGAAACCATAATTCAGCATTTCTAATAAGCTCTCAGTTTCCGGGGATCAAGAGTTCAGGCACAACTAAACTCCATGAAACACTGGATGCTTCTGTGGTGTGTCACAAGGCTACAATTCAAGGCGTCAGCCAGATCTGTGATCACATCTCAAGGTTCACTTAGAGAAGAATCTGCTCTCAAACTCACGTGGTTGCTAGCAGAATCCTATTCATTGCAAGTTGTTGGACTGATGGGCTCAGCTCTTGCTGGGTGTTGGCTAGAGGCTGCCCTCAGATCCTTACTATGGGGACATCTCCAAGAATGGCAGCTTGCTTCCTTAAAAACCATCAAGAGAGAAAGTCTGAGAGCAAGGCAGAAATTACAATCTTATGCACATAGCCAAAGAAGTGACAATCCTTACATTTACCATATTCTATTGGTTAGTAGGAAACCATATATCCCACCAACACTCAATGGAATTTGATGCCACAGGTGTGAAGACCAGGACCAAGAATAATTTCATGAATTTAGAGTCTCAAGTCTCACTCTATTCATTAGTCAGTATATGAATTTCTACCAAAAAAACAGTCCTCATAAAATGTAAATTACCATGGGAGTTTTTTTGTTGTTGTTTATTTTTTTTTCCTGAGGAAAGAATAATTAAGAAACAGTCTCACATTTCAGTGATTATTGGGATTTAGATAATCATAATTGACTGGAGTAGTGTTCATTCACTCCCAGAGTGTAACTCCAAGTTTTAAGTCATGCATTTCATTTCTCTATTTCTATGTACATGCACAGTTTATTTAAGAAAATGGTTTTTCTACCACATGGACATTTGTTTGCTAAAGCATAGAACAATTTTCTTAATTTTAAATAAAGTAAAACTCTTTTAAAGGAAAAAAATATCTCATGAACCCCAGTTTTATAAGGAATGATTTACAATATGATTTTACTAACATAGATGTGTAAATATAAAATGAGTTATAAGTGCTTATAATTATAACACATATAAATGAAAAGTTAAAATAAATTTTCAAACATAACTGCAACATCATTAAAATTTAAATTAATATGTAATTTAATATGACTATAAATGTGGTTATATTACTGTAAAATTGACACATGAATAGTACACAGAGATGTAGCAAAAGCAAGTTGAGTTTGGCACATCAATGTTAGTACCAATTTTCTCTATTGAAACTACTGCAAAATCATTATTGCAGTACCTCACAATCATTTTCCATCTATTTGATACAAATGCTTTCCTCATTTACCAAGTTAATATCTGCATACTTCTTTTGTTGCCAACACAGTGAAGCAGTGGTTGGTGTCACCATAGTAGTAATCATTCTCTAGCAATGAAATTATGTGGCCATATCTGGATGTAATTTGGTCATCAGAAGACCTAGAATGAGCTAATATGTATTTTTATTTATCTTCCAAATGAAAACAATAATTAAGCATTTATTAAGTGTTCCAGTGTTAAGATCTTCCAGTGTTAAGATCTGTGATTTATTTTCTTTAAATGCTAAGCATTTAACAATTTCTGCTCCATTCCAATGACTCTACAACTGACTTGGGATGTTTTTCTGTATAAAATAGACAAGGACACTTGCTTTCTTGGATTTTACATTCTAGTGCATGACATTCTAGATAAAAATAAATATTTATGTAACTAAAATGTACATCTTTTAGAAGATGATAAGTTGTATTAAAATAAGAAAGAGTAAAGAGGGATAAGGAGATTAGGAAATCTAAGAGGATGCTTAATAAATAAGGAAAGTTGGGAGGCCTCACTAAGTGGAGACTTAAAGTAGTGTCTTAAAGAGATGAAACTAATAGCTAAAAACTTTACTGGAAGAATGGTTTAAGCAGAATAAACAGCTGAAGCAAGAATCTTAAGGTGCAAGCTTACCTAGCATGATTAGGGGAGAGCAAAAAATTCAGTGTGGCTGGAGACCAGAAAACCAGGGTGTAAGTAGCAAAGAAGCCAAAGAAACAACAAAAGGTCAAAACAATGTAAAGATTTTGGCTTTTACTTTGAAGGAAATAGGACTACTTGAGGGGTTTATGGAGAGGAGTGGTCTGAGTTTAATCAAGTTTTATAAGGAGTCTGTGGTTGCTCTGTTGCAAATAGATTAACCAAGAAAAGAATAGAAGCAGCAAAAATTGAGCAAATAGAATAGAAGCAGCAAAAATTGTGAGAGTCTGTTGTGTTTGTGGCAGAAGACAATAGCAGCTTAGATCAGAATGATGGAGGAATTAATTTGAAAATATATCATGTTATGGATATAGATCAAAGGCAAACACATTTTTTTCTATGTAAGATGTGAATTTGATATCAAAAATTTTTGTTCTCTAATATTTTCAGTCTGGGCAAATGGAAGAATGGATTTGACTAAGAATGACTGCATATAGAGCATGATTGGAAAAAAATCAGTCTTTAATTGTGAAGTTTCCTATTAGAGATTTAGAGGAAGATATCAAGAATCAGTCTCCCAATCAAATGAAATGCCTGGGTGGATACCTAAATTGAGAGATATTAGCTTGAGGATATTATTAAAAGCCATAGAATCCTTCTTTTGAATTGGATAGTTCCCATAACAGAGGGAATGAAATTTCTTCTGTGATCTTTGGTGCCCTTAACACATGAGTGTCCAGAGGAATCTCAGCTAATATTAATTATTGAAGGATAGAAACCTTTCAGATCATCAATGTCTTTCCACAAATGTTTATGCCAAGAGGAATTTCATAAAATACAAAGGAAAATGGTTTTTACCCTCTATCATCTCATCTCCATTACCATTTCTTATTT
Organism: Tolypeutes matacus; assembly: GCA_026826555.1. Lineage (NCBI taxonomy): Eukaryota > Metazoa > Chordata > Mammalia > Cingulata > Chlamyphoridae > Tolypeutes > Tolypeutes matacus. Next base: position 339,935 of record JAKSZT010053967.1, on the reverse strand, counting down.
CCACATTTCTCTTTTCTCCAAACCACAAAATTCCCTTTGCTCTATACAGCAATGTTAAAGTGTATCAATGAATAGCAATGTCAAACTTGTGGCAAGTCAAGATGCTTCTTGATATTTTAAGTTACAAAAGAGGAAAATATTGCCACATCATCAACAGAACTTGCCATTTGAGAGGTTTTCTGGTAAAGAATATGGGCTTTATGTAAATCTTCCAAAATTTTATTGTTAGAGTTGGAAGGAACATCAGTGGTGTTTATTCCCAGAGTCATGTTCATGCCAAGCTTCCAAAGATGACCATGATAATGTGGGAGGTGCAAGAGGAGAGGGTTTTCTTTCTTCCTTCTGCACTCTGGTGTCTCAGAGAATGTAAGATTAAAATATAAGAGATGATCAGGGTTATGAAGCTTACCAGACATATGGCCCCACTATTAAAGACTATGAGTAGATTTATGTCATAGGTACCCATGCAGGCAAGTTTCAACAATGGTTGCATATCACAAAACTAGTGATAAATAACATTAGGACCATAGAAAGGTAATTTCAAAGCCAAGATAATCTGTGCTGAAGAATGAATAAAAGATCCCACCCTTGCCACATTCACAAATATAATACACACATGTCTGTTCATGATGCTTATGTACTGCAATGGCTTACAAATAGCCACATAGTGATCACAGGTCATGAGGATGAAAAAACAAAATCTCAATACACCTTAAGAAGTAGATTACAAGTATATGGACCATGTATTTATTATAGAAGTTAGTTTTCTTCTCAAAGCATCTATAATCAACCTGGGTGCCATTGTTGTGGAGAAACAGGCATCAGCAAAGGAAAAGTAGAAAAGGAAGAAGCACATGGGGCTTCCAAGCCTCTGACTATATTTGATGGTCAACAGAATAAGTAAATTTGCCAACAGAGATGCTAAGTAGAGAAACAAGAAGAGCACAAACACTACTTCCTTCTTTAGAATATCCAGTGTTAACCCAAACAGAATGAACTCTTTCACACTGCTATTCATATCCAGGGTTAAAATAAATATAGAAAAGTTTCAGCTGAGAAATAGTTTATCTGCATAGAAAATTGAGATAAATTTGAGATAATTATCATTTGGCAAGGGCAGAAGAGCTGTGCTCATAGTTCTAATTCTATGAATACTGTATTTCAGCATTTCCCAGAGTTTTCTATGATTTAAAATTACATGGAAACTTTAAAAAAACTTTAATGACCATGCTTTATCTATGGAATTTTCTTGTGTAGAACCTAGATTGTTTTTTTTTTTTTTAAGTATGCCATTGATTGTACTTTCTAGAAAGGTATAACTTCTGACTTTGCTGTATTACCTTGAGTGAGTCACTTTAATGCCTTAAAATTTTACTTCATACAACAGTTGTAGATTCTTATATGCACTTATTAAGTGTATGCATATGAATATGATATGTATGCATGGATATTGCATCTCAACTGAAAACTAATATATCTATATATTCACAACATTAAATTAGCAAGTTCCCTCATGAGTAAAAAACACTTCTTTATATTGAAACCAGTTTATATCCATTATTTCTGACCTCTTCAATGTTTTTGTTTGGTTATGCTTTAAGAGGAAATTATTACTCCAACTTTTGGCTCATTGTGGTCATAATTTTATTATCACTGTCATTTAGGACAGTGACAATAAAATGATGGTGAAATGTTTGAATAAATCATTGGAAATGGCATTATAGTGGAAAATTGCTATGCAGTTGAAATCTTCCAAATTTCATCCTAGATGCATGCTATTGAGTTTCTCTTATTCCTACAAAGTGTACCACTTCTTACATCTATGTAACCTGAATAATGCCTTTGCTCAAATATGATACTTTTTCATGTATCTGCCACAGATACATGTTTTCTTCTAATATTTTTTGTTTAAACATAATTGTAAAAATGTATTTTTAAATTTCTCCAGGCAGATATTTTTCCATTGTTTGATTCTATTTTTTTATACTATAGATACATACATATGTAAATGCAGTCAACCTATATTTTTATCATGCAATTTGGTTTTCTTTTTGTTGTTAACACCAACACCATTTTTACATGTAATTAAAGGAAATCCATAGCATAATTATCTATTTCAGTACTTTTAAATTACCATGTAAACTTTTCATATTATAATTTAAAAAATATCATTACTCATGTAAGCTGTTTTCAATTGTCAATCAAATATCTTTCAATGAATCACTTCTTATTTTTACCCTTTACCTTATGTTTTAAAATTTCATCAAAATAAATTTCCTTGGGATTACTGATGCAAAATATATGAATATCTTCAGAATTTTTGATAACTATTGAGAATTAGCCTTCCAATTTTGTTTTATCAGTATTTACTAAAAATAGTTCACTTATAGAATTAACATATTTCCATAATAAATTATCAAAGTTTCCAGTAAACCACAAGTTGAAAAATAAAGTGTTCTTCCAAAATTAATATTTTCTCAATCACAGTCAAACTGTTTCTCACATAGTATTAAAGATGTTTAGGTGTGTTTTTACAAGTATTTGCATATTGTCTCATTACTTTTAATTGCTTATAAAATTATAAGAATATGATAGAGGTTTCTAATAAAATTCAAACTTTCAACATCAACTTCCTTCTTTGTTTAGTAGAATTAAAATTATAATATTCAAATCTTTGTGTACAGTATTTTTATATGTTTTTATTTCTAAAATTTTGTCCATATTGAATTATGCATATCTTTTTAAGTTAATTTTTTATGTCATTGACTTTTGAGTTCGTATCCCCCTTTTCATTTTTATGCATCAATTTACCAAAATTTTTCCTTTTGATGGTTATATTATTGCTACAATTAAGAAAGTTAAGGGCCGGGAGCGGCCGGCGGGGGAGGCGGCTGTAGGGCGGCCGCGGTCCCCGGAGCTGCACCGCGGGCCTCCGCCACCTCGCGCAGCCCTCCCCGGCTCCCGGGGCGCGGGCGGGCTGGGCAGGGCGGGTGAGGGGCTCCCCGAGGCCGCGCGCGGAGCCGCCCGCCGGGCTAGGGCGGGGCGCCCTGCCCGCTCCTTCCTCTCCCGCCGGGAGCTGGCGGCGGCCGCGGCGGGAGAGGGGCAGGGGCAGGGGGTCGGGCGGCCATGGACGACAAGGCGTTCACCAAGGAGCTGGACCAGTGGGTCGAGCAGCTGAACGAGTGTAAACAGCTGAACGAGAGCCAAGTGCGGACCCTGTGTGAGAAGGCTAAGGAAATTTTAATGAAAGAATCAAATGTGCAAGAGGTTCGTTGTCCTGTTACCGTCTGTGGAGATGTTCATGGCCAATTCCATGATCTTATGGAACTCTTTAGAATTGGTGGGAAATCACCAGACACAAACTATCTATTCATGGGGGACTATGTTGACAGAGGTTATTATTCAGTGGAGACTGTGACTCTTCTTGTGGCATTAAAGGTGCGTTATCCAGAACGCATTACAATATTGAGAGGAAACCATGAAAGCCGACAAATTACCCAAGTATATGGCTTTTATGATGAATGTCTACGAAAGTATGGAAATGCCAATGTGTGGAAATATTTCACAGATCTCTTTGATTATCTTCCACTTACAGCTTTAGTAGATGGACAGATATTTTGCCTCCATGGTGCCCTCTCTACATCCATAGATACACTGGATCATATAAGGGCCCTGGATCGTTTACAAGAAGTTCCACATGAGGGCCCGATGTGTGATTTGTTATGGTCAAATCCAGATGATCGTGGTGGGTGGGGTATTTCTCCACGTGGTGCTGGCTACACATTTGGACATTTCTGAAACATTTAACCATGCTAATGGCCTCACACTGGTTTCTCGCGCTCACCAACTTGTGATGGAGGGGTATAATTGGTGTCATGATCGGAATGTGGTTATTATCTTCAGTGCACCCAATTATTGTTATCGTTGTGGGAACCAGGCTGCTCTCATGGAATTAGATGACACTTTAAAATATTCCTTCCTTCAGTTTGACCCAGCGCCTCGTCGTGGAGAGCCTCACGTTACCCGGCACACCCCGGACTACTTCCTATAAATTGCTCCTCAGGAAACCTGCCTTTGTATGTGGAAGTATACCTGGCTTTTTTAAATACATATATTTAAAAACAAACAAAAAAGCAACAGTAATGTGTGTGTTTCTGTAACAAATTGGGATCTAGCTTGGCATTAAACCACATCATGGACCAAAATGTGCCATACCAATGATGAGCATTTAGCACAATTTGAGACTGAAATTCAGTACCATTCTGTTCTAGATCAGTCTTAACAGTTTGCCTGCTGTATTTGTAGTAACCATTTTTCTCTGGACTATTCAAACAAAAATGGTAACTAACTCCTTTCTCTCCTTTTGCACTTATTTGAGAATTTTAGTTATAGTGTTTAACTGGCATGTATTATAGAGTTGGAGTTTTATTTTTAAGGAAAATTCACACAAACTAACTTCCACTTAATCCATCATCACCCTTTATTTTATTGAAATGTATAATTAACTTAACTGAAGAAAAGATTCTTCTTGGGAATATGTCGCCATAACATTTGAAGAGATTTCCCTTCATTTAAACTAAATTACTGTTTTACGTTGATCTGCATATTTCTGTATATTTGTCATGACAGTGCTTGCATCCTATTTGATGTACTGAACAAATAAACTTTCCATTTTAAACAAAAAAAAAAAAAAAAGAAAGTTAAAATCTTTATACTGTCCTAATTACTACATCTTTTTCTGACAAATCACCAATCCATCAATGAATCAATAACATCATCAATTCTGTAATTATGTATGTACTAAGAGCCTACACAGATCTGCAGTAACTGATATAGAAAACTGTTCTCAAACTCTTTATAGTCAAACTGGAAGGATAAAAAATCCTCTAGATAAGATCAATAATTATGCAAGGATTACACATGATTATGTGAGGTGAGATAATAATAAATGAATGGTTCCAAATCAGAATCCAGATAAATAATTTAGAAATAATTGAATGGACAGATAAGGATTACAAAGGAGAAAGAAATGGAATTATGATTTTAAAGGTACTGAAGTTTCCAACTTGATTACTTGGAACTCCAGAATTCAGTAAGCTTAAAATGGGTTTTCTTGATGAGACTATTTCAAATTTAGCAATTAGAGCTAAATCAATAAGAGCATTGTCAAATTACTCTAATAAAGCTATGAAATCTATAGAAAATGGAAATATTATTTCCAACAGCTGGAAAGCTGATGTCAGGATCATACCATCTTTGTTGTTGTAACTAAAATCTCTATATGGCAGTTCCAATTATCAATGATTAATATACAAAATAAAATGAATTAATTATAACTTAATTTCAATATATTTTTACATTGCTCATGAAGGAAAAATAAAAGCAGTGTGTCATTGCTGTGGAAAGAAGCACACTGAATTAAGAAAAGGGAGGAAAAGATTGAAATAAAGGAAGAAGCACACATTATTTCAGTTAAATATAGACATGACTCCATTAAAACTACATGTATAATACATGAAAAATTTTAAGCGATAAATTTGTGGACAGCCATGTGGCAGTTTGATGTAATTATGAATTCCAAAAATATAATTGAATCACGCTTGTAAACTGATCTGTTAATCTGGGCATGATTAGGTTAGGATTAGGGAGTTGAGCCCCACCCCTTGGTGGGTGGGGAATTGAATATAAAAGGCAAGGCAAAGGACAGTTGAAGCAGTCTTCTGAGAAGCAGTTTTGATGTTTGAAAGAAGGCCCTAGGAGAAGAGAAGCAAGCCGTTCACCTGATTGTCTACAGCTGAACTTGTGGAGGAAACAGGAGCTAAGCCCGGAGAGAAATGCAGCCCCGGGAAGAGAGGAACCCCAGAAGCTTGAACCCTGGCAAACACCTGCAGCTGTCTTGCTCTAACACGTGGCAATGGACTGTGGTGAGAGAAGAAACTTAATGCTTTATGGCCTGGTATCTGTGGACTTCTACCCCAAATAAATACCCTTTATAAAGACCAACCCATTTTTGGTATTTTACATTAGCACCCCTTTGGCTGACTAATACAAGCCATGTCGTGCAAAATTATTTAGACTTGCTTTAAATAAGCAAAGAAATGATTTAAGGATATGAAGATAAGAAAGCAGCATGTAAACAACTTGGATGCCTTGGTTTAGATGAAAATCACCTCAAGTTTTACCACTGAATTCAGTCATGGTTTCCTAACATTCCTGAACGATCCTACCTCTATGATTTTGGAGGCATCCCAGTACTGGGTGCCATTTTCTCTTCTTTAAAATCCTTACATTTAATTTTTGAAAATTTAACCAGTTTAAATTATATCTGACCCCCAAAATCTATCTCTAGTACCATTCTTCTCTTTTCATCCCAAATGAAAATCTATCTCTGTCTACTGTGAGCTTATATTTCTGTGATCCTAATTAAATATGTTTTAATTGAAAAAATTAATCCTAAATTATATAAAATATATTATTCTTGTACCATGAACTTATCATTTAGACAGGTTTTGATTTTTATTGTTTTACTTTACACACTCATTTTCTTGTGAGGTACCTGTGGTCATTGGTCTTGTTCTCTTTAACATACAAAGTTTGACCCATGATGCAGAGAGTTTCACACAATAAAATTAGGCTAGAACTAGGACTGACTATTACTAGCTTGAAATTCCATGTCATAGAAAACACCAAATCCCATCCATCCATATGAATTGCACCACAAATAAAAGAGAATTTGAGGGGCAACATAGAGTGATGCCAACTGACATCTAATGTTCCTATCCTTATCCCAATATTAATTTTGGCAAAGTTCATGGTGGGACAAATATCAGAGCAGATAACTAGATATGTAATGAATAATTGTGAAAGGAGGAAAGGCCAGGGATTCAATGAAGTAAGACTAGAGTGATTTGAGCATAAACCAAAGTGGAAGATAGAAGAGACAGAATAAACCAAGGTGGAAGATAAAAGTGGAAGATAGAAAAGACATAAAATAGGAAACAAGAAGACATAAAGACATAAAGAGGGAAGGAGAAAAAGAGTGTTAGCTAGGGCCATTTGATGAAGAATTCATCACAGAGTTCAGGTTCTTTCCTCCTGATCCTCTGCACTATCACTTACCACCAAACAAGAGAAAGAATGTGGTTGTAGGTCATTAAAAATAGTCACCATGTGTCTTGAAAGCCCAGGACAATAGTTAAGAAGTGTAGCTTTATCTTAGACCCTGTCTCAGAAACATTGCCACTAACCTTAAGCTCTTCAAATAAGAGGATGCCCAAAAATAAAACATCTTTGAGGCTGGCCTCAAAACAATGGTGTAGTTACTCTCTCCTTCTGTGAATAATGAAGAAGCTTTGTAGTGTTGCATTGTGTCCAGGGAATGCTTAGGAACCCTAGAATGAAGGAATATCCAATCCTTCATTCTGGAAATGCTCTCCAGGGGAAACATCATTTTTTACAAGGCAAACCAATTAAGGTGTCCATCTTATCAGTCTTATGGAGGTAATGTGAAGAAAATATTTTAGATGGACTGAAAAACTTATCTCTAAGTGCAAATAAATGACTTCCAATAAGGTATATTTCTCATATCTGACACTTTAATTTACTTAGAAGTTGAATCAAGTGAAGTCTAGATAAAATATACAAATTATACTTCATTTTGCTTTAACAATACTTTGTATAGCAGGATGTTAAGAGGAGTGGAGAATATGGGAGAGAAGAGATTATTGCTGTGCCCCAAATTCACATGGATCTTTCAAGAAGCACTGGGTGAGACAAAAATGAGGGTCTATGGCACAAGAGAGCTGTAATGAAGAAAAGGAGAAGTTTCTCCATATGGCTCCAGAAAATTCTTTTATAGAAAAAAGTACTCTCTCTGACATAGAAATGTCACTGAGTCCAGCTGTCTTTCCAGTTTCTCTTTTAGAGAAACATGAGTTAAATTGTTCACTTTTTACTGCATTGGATATTTATAATAATACCCAAAAATGTTTACAATGCTTAAGGAAAGCTTTCAGCCTCTGGAGCTCCAAGGAAATCTTTGCTCCCAACCCAGTCCAAAAGGATTGTCCAATGAACCACACACAGAGAGTCAGAGGTCAAAAGCAAACTATGGGCCTGATTACTTAAATTGCAACTAGCTGTGAACTGTGGATGCAGAAAGACCATTCTTTTCTTTTTTTGATTTGTCCAAACCTATTGCTTCTAGAGTCATGGGAATTTTTGATAACAGATAAAGGTGGATATAGGTGAAATGTGTGTGGTAGAAATGAGTCCTGGCCCTAAAACCTATCTGCTGTGAACATAAGGGACTTTTAAAAATTTATTTTCAATTTCCTACTTCCTAAAATTTTACTGGTAATACTAATTAGTGTAACATCAGTAATAATATATTCTCCCATTTCTAATCCCACCAATGCGTTTTAATCAAGGGAGAAAGAAAAATAGGCATTTTTTCCCTTAAAAGGTAAAAGAATTATTGAATACTTAACTTTCTAATTTATTTTTATTTTTAAAGACATGCTTATCAGTGTGTGTTTTCCTACTAACTGGGTAAAAAGTAAGAATTTTTATTTTGTGCATGGTTGCAAGCAATAAAACATGGTACAGATTATATTAAGCAATTAATTTCCTATTTGGCAGGCCATATTACTACCCTAACTCTGAAGCAAGAATTACCTTGGCAAGCCATAAGTAGGTACCCTCAATGAGGATGAAGAGAAAGATTGGAATGATGGTGTGAGAGACAGGTGGCAGACAAAATGGTGATGGTAAAGGCATGAATATATTTTACCATTCTTTGAACTTTTACTGAAGGGTCAAGTAGCAACCAGCAGGTCTAATAGTTGCAGAAGAAATTTTTGGAAAAAACTACACCCCAATTACATGGAATTATATGTTAAAAGTGGACTGTAGAATCTTGAAGGCTTTTGATAAATTCCTTAAAATTTGTGAGTATCATGTTCTCCACAAATTAAATGGGAATAAAAAAGCTTAGCTTTATAAAGTTGCTAAATGACTAAGGAAGATAATATATAAAAAGAAAGAATTACTGCCTCAATAAAGTACATAAAATGTTGAATGTTTTTATTAATCCTTAACTATTTTCATTTGAGGATGAGAGAAGGAATATAATTTAACCAATGCCAAACAGTTATATAGTAACTACCTGCATTTATAATCCAAATATCTTTAAAACAAGTCTAAAGCTTTTCTTTTTTATAATACTGTGTATTAATGTAATATGCTTCCTTGGCCTGAAAAGTAAGAACAGCCAATGAATGAGGCCCCATATCAGACTTCAGAGTCAAAAGATGTTAAACTAATTCCCAGCTTTGAGGGATAATCAAGCTTCCCATGTCTGATGACAAAATCTGTAAGAGGATACTTTCCAAGATCACTGAACTCTCCACTCTCAAGAAGCTGAGTCAATGATTCCTTGGGTTCCTTTGAGCACCAAGTTTAACTGACCATGGGTGCTCATTAACTTTTCATTGTAGTATGAATCACAGAATTATCTAACTGTAAACTCGGTTTTGCCAAAGCAATGTTGGGGTTTTATGGAAAGTAATTGTACTATTTTGCCTTTTGTCCCCTCTTTCTCACATGTAACTTTAGGATGAGCCAAAGCCCTAGATTAAACAATCAACCATATAAATTTTTACCTTACTAAAATAAAGTTTCCAGTGAATGTTCAGAAATTATGGCCAGATTGAAACAGGTAAGGTGGTAAGTATTCTGTGTATTTAAAGGTCCATCAACCAAAATATATGATAAACACAGTAAAGTGGGAGATCCAAGTGAGGAGAGATTTTCACATTCCTACTGCACTGTTTCTCAGAGCACATAAAAAAACTATATATGAAATAAGCAAGATTACAAAACACACCATGCATTTGTACACATCTGATAAATTTATCATACAAGTGTTTGTGCAGGCATATTACAGCAAGGGCTGCAAGTCATAAAAATAGTGATCAATCACATTGGGGCCAGAGAAGGGCAATGTCACAACTTTGGTGATTGGCTTCAGTAACATCTTGGGAAGACCAGTGGACTGAACTCTAAATTCATGTGTTTTGCTCTATACTCTTGCATCTTGTGTTAAACTCCAGAATGAATTTTGTGGCAGTTTGATAATGTTTATGAAGTCCTAAAATAGATATTGGATTATGTTTGTAAACTGGTCTGTCCCTCAGGGCACATTAGGTTATATTGGATTCAGAGGTATTACTTTTACTTGATTATATAATAATTACAGCTTTCATTGGGCCATGTCAGTGGGATGTTACATATCCACCTCTTGGTAGGTGGGGACTCACAAAGAAACCACCACACAGAGAAGGGAATTTGGAGTTTTTGAGCTGGAGCCTGGGAAGTAAACACACAGAGAAGCAGATATGTCAGACGCCCCGGGAAGAGAGATGAACCATTCACCTGATAATCTACAGCTGGCCTTGTGGAGAGAGCAAAGCAGCTGAGCCCAGAAAGAAGCAAGCCCCAAGAAGATAGGAACCCAGGAAGTCTGAACTCTGGCAGATGTCAGCACCCATCTTTCTCCAACATGTGGAAATAGACTTTGGTGAGGGAAGTAACTTACAATTTATGGCCTAATTACTGTAAGCTTCTACCCCAAATAAATACCCTTTATAAAAACCAATCAATTTCTGGTATTTTGCATCAGCACTCCTTTGGCTGACTAATACAAATTCATTCACACTCTTGTTTTTTGACATAGCAGGAGGTTTAGGTATAATGCTGTTAAAAAATTTTAATATTAAGAGAGAAAAATAGAAGTATCATCTTAGAAATCTCAGTGCTATGAAACATGAAGAACACTATTCCAACATACATAAGCACTACTTTTTAAAATATGTAATAAAATTTATTTTTAAAGAGGTTTTAAATTATAGAAAAGTTACATCAAAAGTATGAGGGATTCCCAGGTACTCTCCTCCCTGTCCCACATTGTCCCCTATGTTTTTTAAATGTAATGGTACAATTATGATGTATCTGTAAAAGTCACTCATTAAAAAAATGCACTTTTAAAAAGTGACTCACTTGTGGTAAAGACTAACCTACCTATAGTAATAATCAAAAAAGTAAAACCATCATTATGACATTTATCAGTACTTCACACATCTAACAAATAATGAAGGAGGCATCTACCATTGTTATAACTTCTTTAAAGCCAAAAACTTAAGCATGAATCAGAATTAAGAGAAACTTCAGAATGTTCACCTCTGCATGCATTTTTGTCTGAAATTTCAAAGATTCCACATATAACAAAACCTCAACTTTCAGTCAAAATGAATATTACAAACATTTAAGCCTTATGAAAAACTAACTCTACAGAAGCAAGTAAAACAGTGAATAGTAAGAGCAGTATATTTCTATGAGAGAAATCAATCACTTATTTCCTTTCTCATAAAACAAAAGTCAATGAGTCAACATTTTAATAACAATGACCAAGTTATTTGCTATTCAAGAATTTGCTTTCCAAGTTACATCTTTAAAATGTATCTATCCATATGTTTGGATTAAATTTAGACATCAACAATAATTTGCTCAAAATTCTAATCTAAATATAAAACATAACTTATCAAAGCATGGTCCAAACACTATACAATAATACTACCATTTAGATTTATATGCTTCATCTGAAAAACTTATCTTACAAAAAGGAATTTTGCCCTATTTCTCCATAATAAATGTCCCTAAGTCTGAAACATTATATGATACTAAAAAAGGACAGATTCAGATAATTCATGCTATGAATTTTCCTTCAGTAGGCTTTTATAAAAACAGAGCCATCTGGTGTTGGAGCACCATCTTCCTTCTCACTTACAATCTCTACAGTCCCAGAAGCAGACACAATAACCATTGTTTTATTTGTTGAGGCTGTCTTCTGTTTCTCAGCAATAGCTGCACAAACAGCAACAATCTCATTACTTTCAAAGTCATACTCAGGAACTGACTTTGGTGAGAAATCTGTTACTTCTGCTCATGATTCACTTTTGGAGGGGTGGAAATTAGTGAGTTTATTATTATTATTATTTTCTTTTTTAAAAAGACACTTAGATTATGTAAATGTTACACAAATGATATAGGTATTCCCATATGCTCCACTCCCCACACCTCCCACACCCTCTCACATGAATATCCTTCATTAGTGTGGCACATTCATTGCAATTGATAAACACATCCTCTGGTTTTGCCTTTAAGCATGGACCATAGTTCACCTTGTAGTCTATACTCTCTCCCACATAGTCCTGTATGTTATGTGATGATATAAAATGATCTATATCTGTCATAGCAAAGTCACCCAGCATGTTTCCCAAGACCCAAAAAAGTCCCCATATTACAACTGTTTTTCCCTCTCCCTACCCTCAGAGCCTCCAGTGGCCACTGGCTCCACATCAATGTAATTTCTTCCATTGCTAGAATCACAATATGTCTATAGTAGAATACTAGTAAGTCCACTCTAGTCCATAGCTCTTCCTCCAATCCCAAGGATTCTGGGATGGTGACATCCACTCCACCTCCAATTGAGAGGAAGCTTATATCCCATGGGGAGGATGGATGGGACTATTCTGCCTGCAGCTGCAGACTATCTCCATTCCTTGGGACAGCCGTTGTCCATCATCATCTCCCTGCCAGTTGTCCTGGGTGAGGCCAAAGACCTGTAGAATAGGTGTTGCAACTCTGCCAATGTTCCAGGCCCAGCTGGCACATGGACAGCCCAAAGACTCGAGTCTCTGGACATATACCTACAAACTCCAGCACCAAGTAAAGATTTACATAGAAGGAACAGATGATCCATGTGTAGGGAAGACATAATTTTGTCCAACTTTGTCACTCTCAGGAGGACAAACTCCAAAGTAGGGCCCACTGGCAAGGCACCAAACCCGGATCTATCTGCCCTGACCATAGGCCCTAGTTGTCTCCAGAGCCCACAGGAGGCCTCACTATTTGGGGTAGTATCCACTTTGGACATCTATGAAATCCTGCTGAGATGTGTATATAAGCGTTACCTCTGGGATTTTAATCCTATGTGTCACTTTCTGCTGCTCCTGGAACATTCTTGCCCAAGAAAGGTCTTCTTTTCATATTTCAGGGTGCATTGGATAGATGTGAAGGGCAACTTGAAAACTTCGAATTGCTTCATCCATTTTGTCATTCAGCTCTCTGTTGTAATATTGTTCTATTGTCTCTCTTCTTATCCTTTAGTTTACCCTTCCTAATAATCTTCATTTCTAAACTTCTCCAAATCTTTCATGCTTGTTTTTTCCTTTCAGGCCACAGCACCCCCTTTAGTATCTCTTGCAAATCTGGTCTTTAAAAAAATTTTTTTAAACATATTCTATCAATTTTTGTCTGTGAGGACTTTGAACTCACCCATATTTTTGCAGGATAATTTGCCAGATACAGAATTTTTGGCTGGCAGTTTTTTTCTATAAGTACCTTGAACACATCATACCACTTTCTTCTCTCCTCCATGGTTTCTGATGAGAGGTTAGCACTTAAACTTATTGAGTTTCCCTTGCATGTGATGATTTGCTTTTCTCTTGCCACTTTCAGAATCCTTTCTTTATCTCTGATATTTGTCATTCTGAATTTTAGGTATCTCTGGGTACGTCTATTCAAATTTATTCTGTTTATGTGCATTGTCCTTCTTGGATATTGTTATTTATGTCCTTCATAAGGATTGGGATGTTTTCCATCATTATTTCCTCAAATATTCTTTCTGCCCCTTTTCCGTTCTCTTCTCCTTCTGGGAGGACAATAATGTGAATGTTTGTGTTTTGCATTGTCATTCAATTCCTTGAGACTGTTATATTTTTTCCATTCTCTTCTATTTCTGTCCTGCTGTCTTTTTCAGTTCAGATATTCCGTCTTCGAAATCACTAGTTCTGTCTTCAAGCAATTCAATTCTGCTCTTATGTGCCTCTAATGTATTTTTAATCTCATCCATCTTGTCTTTCAGTACCAAAAGGTCTGTTACTTTTCTTTGCAGGTTTTTCAATTGTTTTTTATCTCTCCCAGTGTCTTTTTAATATCATTTATTTCCTTAGTCATATTTTCTTTAAAATGTTTAAAGTGATTTAGGAGAGTTTAGTCCTGAGCATTTCATTGTTGGCATATTTTTGATGGCTGATTAAATATCATTACAATTTATTTGTCTGTTGAAGTCTTTTGTTCCTTCTTTAGTCAGTCTAGGTGGTTTGTGTGTTTCTAGGAATTCATCCATTTCATCTAAGTTGTCTAATTTGTTCATGTACAGTTGTTCAAAATATCCCCTTATGATACTTTTTATTTCTGTCAGGACAGTGGTGATGTCCCCTTTCTTGTTTCTGATTTTATTTATTTTCATCTCATCTATTTTTTTGTTACACTAGCTAAGGGTTTATCATTTTCGTAATCTTCTCAAAAAAAAAAAACATCTTTTGATTTTATTAATTCTTTTTTATTATCAATTTCATTTATTTCTTCTCCAATCTATTATTTCTTTTCTTCTGCTTGCTGTGGTATTAGTTTGCTGTTTTTTCTAGTTCCTCCAAATGTGCAGTTAAGTCTTTGATTTTAGCTCTTCTTTTATATATATATATTTTATTGAAGAATATTTTTCATACATGAGCATGCATAAACAAAAACTGTATAGAAAGATTGTGAATTTACCATCATCAAAATATTACTACTAAAAATACTGCCTATCTTACATTTGGTGTATTTTTCCCCCAACCCATCCTATTTTTTAAAAATATATTTTTATTACAGAGGTTGTGAATTTACAAAACAATGCACATGTGTAGAATTCCCATACAACACCCCTTCACCAACACACCACACAATAGTGGATTATTTGTTAAAGATTATGAGATGATATCATCAGATTATTACCACCAACCATGGTTCAAAGCATACATTTGGCACACTTTTTCCATACACCTCCATTATCAACACAGTACATCTTTGGCATTGGTGGAAGAATATTATAGTATTGCAGTTAACCGCAGTCTATAGATCACACCAATTGTAATTTTCCCATTCTTCTCCACATTCCCACCACCCTGCAATAGTAATGTACATCTACTCTAGCACAGAAGGACACTCTTGCATTTGGACCCTCAACCACAGTTCTCA
Source organism: Tolypeutes matacus (assembly GCA_026826555.1). NCBI lineage: Eukaryota > Metazoa > Chordata > Mammalia > Cingulata > Chlamyphoridae > Tolypeutes > Tolypeutes matacus. The sequence goes on along the minus strand of JAKSZT010053967.1, from coordinate 324,794 downwards.
TCCTCCTCTAGGTTCACTGTGTTATTCAGTCTCTAGATTATTCTTTAACTTTCTTTCAGTTGACATTTACTTCCTCAGCCTCCCTTTTACAGTCACAATCCCATTTATAAACCAGCTGCCACTCACTATAATGTGTTACCATCAACTCTATCCATTTCCACACTTTTATAGTCAAGTTAATTAAAACTTCTGCATATACTAAGCACAGTAGTTCTTCTCAACCTTCCTCTTATTTCCTAATAACATATATTCTAGGTTTTAACTTCATGTGTTTATTCTTCATATTTAGTTTATATTACGGAGACCATGCAATATTTGTTCTTTTGTGTTTCATTTACTTTGCTTTGTATAATGTCTTCAAGATAAATCCATGTTATCATGTGTCCCAATTTCATTTCTTCTTACTGCAGCATAGTATTCCATCTTACATATATACCACATTTTGTTTATCCATTCATTGGTTGATGGACACTTGGGTTGTTTCTGTCTTTTGGCAATTGTGGAAAACACCACTATGAACATCAGTGTGAAGATTTCTGTTCGTGACATAGTTTTTAGTTCTTCTGAATATATTCCTAGTAGAGGAATTGTTACATCATATGGCAGTTCTATTTTTAGCCTCCTGAGGAAATGCCAAACCATCCTCCAGAAAGGCTGCACCAATTTACAATCCCAACAACAGTGAAGGAGTGTTCCTATTTCTCCACATCCTCTCCAGCACATATTGTTGTCTGTTTTTTTAATAATGGCCATCTTATGCTGTGTTAGATAATATCTCATTGTTGTTTTAATTTCCATTTCCCTAATAGCTAGTGATCTGGAACATTTTTTCATGGGCTTTTTGGCCACTTGTATTTCCTCATTGGAGAAATTTCTCTTTAAATATTTGGCCAATATTTCAATAGGATTGCTTGCTCTTTTATTTTTGAGTTGTATGATCTCTTAATATAGAATGGAAATGAAACCCTTATCAGATATGTGGTTTCCAAATATTTTCTCCAATTGAGTGGGCTGCCTTTTCACCTTCTTGATGAAGTCCTTTGAATCACAGAAGTGTTTAATTTGAGGAGGTCCATTTATCCATGTTTTCTTTCATTGTTCATGCTTTGGTGCAAGGTTTAAGAATCCACCACCTACCACCAGGTCTTGAAGATGTTTCCCTACATTTTCTTCTAGGAGCTTTTTGGTACTTGTTTTTTTATTTCCATCTTTGATCCATTTTGAGTTAATTTTTGTATAAGGTGTGATATAGTGGTCTTCTTTCTTTCTTTTGCTATGGATATCCAGTTCTCCCAGCATCATTTGTTGAATAGACTGTTTTGTCCCACCTGGGACAGAAATCACTTGGCCATAAAAGTGAGGGTCTGTTTCTGGACCATCAATTTGATCCCATTTGTCTATGTGTCTATCTTTAAGCCAATACTATGCTGTTTTTACCACTGTAGCTAGGTAATATGGATTAATGTCTGGAAGTGAGAGTCCTCCAACTTCACTTTTCCTTTTAGAGATGTTTCTGGGCCTCTTACCCTTACTCTTCCAGATAAATTTGATAATTGTGTTCTGTACTCATTTTTAAAATGCTGGTGGAATTTTTATTGGGATTGCAATGAATCTGTATATCAATTGGAGTAGAAGTGACATCTTAATGATATTAATCTTCCAATCCATGAGCATGGAATGTTCTTCCAATTATTTAGGTCTTCTTTGATTTCTTTTAGTAATGCATTATAGTTTTCTGAATATGAGTGCTTTACATCCTTGGTTAAGTTTATTCCTAAATATTTGATTCTATTAGTTGCTATTGTAAATGGAATTTTTTCCTGACTTCCTCCTCAAATTGCACATTACAATTGTATAGAAACACCAATGATTTTTGCATATTGATTTTTTATCCTGACACTCTACTGAAATCTTTATTTAGCTCTAGCAGCTTTGTTGTAGATTTTTTGTGAATTTCTAGATATAGGATCATATCTGTGAATAGTGAAAGTTTTACTTCTTCCTTTCCGATTTAGATTCATTTTGTTTCTATTTCTTGCCAATTGTTCTGGATAGAACCTCTAGCACTATATTGAATAACAGTGGTGACATTGGGCATCCTTGTCTTGTCCCTGATCTCAATGAGAAAACTTTCAGAGTTTAACCATTGAGTACAATGTTAGCTGTGTTTATTTCATAGATGGCCTTTTAACATGTTGAGAAAGTTTCCTTCAATTCATATCTTTTGTGGTATTTTGATGAAGAAATATGCTGCATTTTGTCAAATGCCTTTTCTGCATCAATGAAATCTTTTTTCATAATATCTTTATCTGGCTTTGGTATTTGGGTGATATTGGTTTCATAGAATGTGTTTGGTAGCATTCTTGTTCAATTTTTTGGAAGAATTTGAGTAAGATTGATATTAAATCCTCTTTGAATGTTTGGTAGAACTCACCTGTGAAACCATCTGGTCCTGGGCCTTTAATTTTGGGGAGCTGTTTGAAGACTGTTTCAATCTCTTTATTTGTGATTGATTTGTTGAGGTCTTCTATTTCTTCTAGGGCTGATGTAAGTTGTTTGTACATTTCTAGGAATTTTTCCATTTCATCTACATTGTCTAGGTTTTGGTATAAAGATGTTCATAGTATCCTCTTATGATCTTTCTTATTTCTGTGGGGTCAGTAGCAATGCTCCCATTTGCATTTTTTATTTCATTTATTTGCATCTTCTCTCTTTCTTTCTTAGTCAATCTAGCTAAGGGTTTGTTGATTTTGTTAATCTTCTCAAAGAATCAACTTTTGGTTATTTAATTCTCTCTATTTTTGTTGTTGTTGTTCTCAATTTCATTTATTTCTGCTCTGATCTTTGTTATTTCATCCCTTCTACTTGCTTTGGCTTTAGTTTGCTGTTCTTTTCTTAGTTCCTCCAGCTTTGTAATTAGGTAATTGATTTTAGCTCTTCTTTTTTAATATAAGTATTGAGGGCTATAAATTTTCCTCTCAACACTGCCTTCACTGCATCCCATAGGTTCTGACATGTTGTGTTCTCATTGTCCTTTGTCATTCATCTCAAGAAATTTATTGATTTCTCTTGAAATTTCTTCTTTGACTCACTGGTTACTTAAGAATGAGTTGTTTAATCTCCATATATTTGTGAATTTTCACTTCTACCACTTGTTGATTTCCAACCTTATTCCATTATGATCAGAGAAAGTGCTGTGTATAATTTCAATTTTGTTGAATTTACTGAGATTTGCTTTGTGACCCAACATATGATCTATCCTGGAGTAAGGTCCATGAGCAGTTGAAAAGAATGTATATCCTGATGTTTTGGGGTACAATGTTTTGTATATATGTCTATTAGGTTTAGTCAATTTATCACATTTTTCAAGCTTTCTGTTTCTTTATTGATCCCCTGCCCAGATGTCCTATCCAGTGATTAGAGAGGTGTATTGAATTTCCAACTACTATTGTAGAGATTTCTATTTCTCCCTTCAGTTTTGCCAGTGTTTGCCTTATGTATATTGGCACATCCTGTTTAGGTGCATATATATTTATGATTGTTTTTCTTCCTGGTGAATCATCCCTTTTATTAATATGTAATGTCTCTAAAAACAGTTTTGCTTTTAAAGTCTATATCATCTGGTATAAGAATAGCTACCTCACCTTTTTTTTTATTCCTGCATGTATGGAATAACTTTTTCCAACCTTTAACTTTCAATCTATTGGTATCCTTGGGTCTAAGGTGAGTCTCTTGCACACAACATATAGATGGCTCATATTTTCTTATCCATTTCACCAGTCTGTGTCTTTTGATTCGGGAGTTTAGTCCATTAACATTCAATGTTATTACTATAAAGGCAGTTCTTATTTAATCAAATTTGATCTTTGGATTTTAACTGTCATTTTATTTTCACCACTCTTTGACAGTTTTTGTTACTGTTACTGATACAGTCATCATTTCTGAACCCTCAACCAAGCCTTTTTCTCCTATCTTTTCTTTTCAGGCTGTATCACTCCCTTTATTATTTTCTGCAAAGCTGGTCTTTTTGTTATAAACTCTCTCAGTTTCTGTTTATCTGTGAATATTCTAATCTTGCCCTCATTTTAGAAAGATAATTTTTCCAGATATAAAATTCTTGGCTGACAGTTTTTCTCCTGCAGTATCTTAAATATATCATACCACTGCCTTCTTGCCTCCATGGTTTCTGATGAGAATTCAGCATTTAATCTTATTGGGTATCCCTTATATGTTATGCATTGCTTTTCTCTTGGTGCTTTCATAATTCTCTCAGTTTTTTGGCATTTGACATTCTTATTTGTATGTGTCTTGGAGGTGGTCTATCTGGATTTATTCAGATGGGAGTATATTGTGGTTCTTGGACATGGATATCAGTGTCCTTCAATTGGGTTGGGAAATTTACTACCATTATTTCTTCAAATATTCCTTCTGCCCCTTTTCCCTACTCTTCTCCTTCTGGACACCCATGACATGTATGTTTGCATGTCTCTTACTGCTGTTTAATTCCCTGATACTCTGCTCAATTTTTTCCATGCTTTTCTTCATCTGTTCTTTTGTATGTTCACTTTCAGAAGCCATGTCTTCAAGCTCACTTTCCTTTATCTGCTTGCTCAAATCTGCTGTTATATGCCTCCAGTGTATTTTTAATTTCATTTATTGCACCTTTCATTCCAATAAGGTCTGATATTTTTCTATGTATGCTTTCAAATTCTTTGTGCTTTCCCAGTGTCTTCTTAATATCCTTAATCTCTTTAGCCATCTCATTGAATTTATTAAGGAGATTTGTTTGAACATCTATGACTAGTTTTCTCCACTCCTTTATGTCATTTGTAGCTTTATCTTGTTCCTTTAGTTGAGCCATATCTCTCTTTCTTGGTATGGATTGTAATTTTTTGTTGGTGATTTCACATTTTGCTTGCTAGATGTATTTATTCTGGGTGCAGTTTCTCCCTTTAGTTTAGGGCTTTCTTGTCTTTTCTCCATTACTCATTGTGTAGTAGGAGTCGAGGATGTAGTTGGTGCTGTAAACTATGGAGGCTAAAGCTGCCCCCCTTAGCCAAGGAGTTGATCAAGCTCTTCCAACCTTTCTTCTCTGTCAACGATAGGGACAGAGCTGCAGCTGTGTATAATAATCCAAGTTGGGCAGGACAAGACTCTGTAGTTTCTCAGAGAGGCTGATGAAGGTTCACACCCCTTCCTCCCCTAACTTGGGTGGAGATGGACTGTAGTGGGCAGCAGTCTATGCCATGTGGGTCCACAAAGACCACAGTTGCCCAAGTAAACTGACATAGCACCAGGCCTCCTCCCTGTTGGGGGTGGGAATGGATGCTCTGGAGTGTCCAACAATCTAATCCATGTTGGCTGAATATGCCTGTAGTTGCCCTGAGAGGTTGAGGGAGTGCTGTCTCTTCTGTCCTTTAGGGTGTGGGAATGGAATCACAAATGCCTAACAGTTCATTCTCTATAAGCTGAAAGTACCCACCATTACCCATAGAGGCTGAGGAAACACCATCCCCTCCTATCCTATTGGGTGGTGGGCATGGTTCTATGGGTGCCCAACAGTTCAGTCCCTTTAGGCTGAGAATACCTGCCATTGCCCGAAGAGGCTGAGGAAACACCAGCTTCCTCCTATCATATTAGGGCATGGGGTTAGATCTACAGGCACCCAACAGTTAAGTTCCTTTAGGCCAAAAGAACCCACCATTGTCTGGGGAGGCTGTGAGTACACCAGACTCCTCCTATCCTGTTGGGAGTGGGGATGGATCCATAGGCATCCAACAGTCCAGTCCTTGGAGGCCAAAAGTGTCTGCCATTGCCCAGAAAGGCTGTGGAAACACCAGCCACCTTCTTTGTTATTGGGAGGTGAGGGTGGATCCACAAGTACCCACTAGTCCAGGTTGTGTGGGCCTAAAGCACCTGCAGTTACCCAGAGAGGCTGAGCAAACACAATTCATTTCTTATCCTATTGGGAATGGGGGTAGAGACACAGGTGCCCAATGGTCAGGTTTGCGCAGTTCCAAAGTGCCTGCAGTTGCCCTGATAGGCTGAGGGAACACCATCCTCCTCCTATCCTATGGGGAGACAGAGTGGAGATGGAGTTAAAAGCACAGAACAAACCATTTTCTGTGGGCTGAAAATGCCTGCCATTGCCCACAAAGGCTAAAGATACCCAGCTCCTCTCCTATCCTATTAAAATTTTATCTTTAGGTTTTTAGATGCCATATCTTATTTTTATTTTTCTTTTTATACATGTAGTTACCTTGCTAATAATCTTCCTTTCAACACTCTCCTCCAAACTGCTCTCTTTTGTTTTTCATTTCTGCTTGAAGAAAACCTTTTAATATTTCTTACAGGACAGGACTCTTGTTGATGAATCCTCTCAATTTCTGAATATCTGTGAATATTTTAATCTCTCCCTCATTTTTGAAAGACAATTTTGATGGATACAGAATTCTTGCCTGGCAGTTTTTTCTCTTTCAGTACCTTGCATATGTCATACCAGTGCCTTCTCCCCTCCATGGCTTCAGATGAGAAGTCAACAATTAATCTTATTGAGCATCCCTTGTATGTGACAAATTGCGTTTCTCTTGCTGCATTTTGGACTCTATCTTGAAATTTGATATTTGACAATCTGATTAGTATGTGTTTGGGAGTATTTCTCTTAGGAGTTATTTTGTTTGGAGTGCACAGCACTTCCTGAATAGACATCCATTTCCCTCAGAGTTGGGACATTTTCAGCAATTATTTCCTCAAACACTCCTTCACCCTGTTTCCTTCTCTTCTCCTTCTGGGACACCCATAGTGCATATGTTTGTGTGTTTCATGCTGTCATTCAATTTCCTGAGACCCTGCTCAATTTTTCCATGTTTTCGCTCTATCTGATATTCTATCATGCAGTATCAGATGTCCTATCTTCCACTTCATAAATTCTTTCTTCTGCCTATTCAAATCTGCTATTGTGTGATTCTAGTATACTTCTCACTTCTTCTCTTGTGCATTTCATTTCCTTTGAGATCTGTTCTTTTTTCCATGTATGTTTACAATTTCTTCTCTACACTTAGCCAATGTATCATTAATATCCTTTAACTTTTCCTTCATCTCCTTGAATTGATTTCAAAGATTTGTTTGAACATCTTTAATTAGTTGTTCCAAATTCTACTTCTCCTTTGGATTTTTAATTTGTTCCTTTTACTGTGCCATATCTTCCCATTTCTTAATATGTCATGTAATTTTTTGCCTATGTGTAAGCACCTGTTTATCTTGATGAGTTTACTCTGTTGGTCAATTTCTGTCTCTTGCCAAATGTTTTAGTGTTGTTTGGCTCTGTTTAAAGTCTCTTCTCTGATGCTTGGTTCAGCTTATTCTAAACTTTAGAATTTCTCATACTTTACTGATACAAACCAGGCCTGGGATGTATGAAAGGGCACAGATCAGTTCCACTGAGCCAAATTCTCTCTCTCAGTCTCTCTAACCTGCTCCTTCCTGGATGTTTTACTGTGGCCCCTGGCCTTGAAAGTACATGCACTGCTGACTCACTACCCTCTGTGCCCACCTGTGGGTACCTATGCGAATAAGTCCTCCCTCACTTGCCACCCACAATACTCACCCTGCACCCAGCCATATCTCTTGCACCTAGTAAGTCCCCTATGTGGCCACTAACACAGCTCACCCTTTGGATCAACCACTTTTCTGATCCTGGTGAGGCCTCCTGCTCTGCTTGTCCTGTGACCCTGCTGCTAACCTTGTACCCAGTGAGTACCCCCTTGCCAGCCACCCTGCTGGTCACTCTGAGGCTCTGCCACTTCCCCAGGGCATGGCTATGTCCCCAACACTGGCAGCCCACACCACTATCCCTCCACCCGTTCTGCTTTCGCTTATCTTCTTGCCTCTTGTGAAATACAAGTGCACCCTGCTGCTCCCTACTCTACCATTTGATTCTGTCTATGATTATTAATTTAAGATTACACAAAAAATTTTTTTTATAAAAGCATATATTTGAAAATATGTCCATTGAGACATTTATGATGTCTCCTATTATCACTCCCATAAATAACAAATCTATAAACAACTTAACAATAATTTTCAAAGTGCAATATTTTTCAAGTTCTAGCAATTCATTGTTATGTATAACTATGCATAAACTTATTTTTTACATTGTTAGAAGTTTCATTAACTGTATTTTATTACAGATTAATGATTATGAATAAATATTCAAGATAAGCAGAAGAATGAAAGAAGTAAAATAAAAATCTTTCTTCCAATTATTTGAATCAATAATCTTCTACACACATATTTCTTTTATTTCTTGAAATCCTTCCAGAAATTTTTTGTAATTATATTTGCAAGTGTGTGTTCTGTATGTCTTCTGTCTTCTTTTATATTAGCAAGGCCAATATTTCAATGTTGATGATTGTACAAAACAAAACGATGTGCATATGGATAATATGTTCTATTGTGATAATTCTTAGTATATCTCTTTGTTAGTATGGATACAATTATATTTTTATCATTTTCATTAAATTGTATTATCAACGTAATTTAAATTTTATGCATTTGTTTTCTGAATATATATATCTTTCTAAGAATCATTTGTCTGTTTATACTTTCAAATCTTGTTAATTTACCTAGTATGGGTGTTAATCTAACAATAAAATTATTGCATGTCTTAGTAAGAGTTCAGCTACTAGGATCAGGTAGTCTGGGTTCAAATCTGGGCTTCACTGTTTACTAGGTGTGATATTGTTTATTAGATGTAATGATTGGTCCTATGTGATTACATTTTTAAAATTTCTGTTTGATATTAAATACTGTACAAGTCTCAGCCTCCTGTTCTTTTACCACTATTAATATTTGCTATTTCTATATGTTTTAATTATTTTAAGATTTTTTTCATTGTGTCTTTCTTTTATGTACAATGACAATTTCTTGTATATGATCCCCCAGTGCCTTTTTTTCCCTTTATTTTCAAACAAGCTTTAGGTTACAGAAAAGTCACATAGAAGATATAGGTGATTCCCTTATATCCCAGCCCTTTCCCCTTCTCACATTTTCTCTTACTGATAACATCTTACATGAATATGGCACAGTTGTTACAATTGGTGAACAAATATTGAAGCATTTCTACTAACTATAGTCAATGTTTTACATTATGGTTTATATTTTGTAAATTATACACTCTTATATGTTTTGATAAATTTTATAATGACCTGTATCCATCATTTCAAGATCATGCAGAACAATTCCAATGTCCTAAAAATGAGCTATGCTCCATCATTATATTCTTCCCTCCTACCACCCTCAGAACCTATGGTAAATATGAAGTTTTAGTTTTTGAAAAATAAGGTTCATAGTTATATGCATTAATATTGAGGGTTTGATACAGTGGTTTGTTTTCTTTTATTAAGCACTGCTTATGTTCTAGAGAGTTTATTGCCCATCTAATCCAGAACATAACAGGACACTCCAGGATGGGAGTTTAATATTTTCTTGTTTATTTTTTGGTTCTCCACCCACTGAGATAATACACTATGACAAAGTGAACATTTTCATATTCCAGAGAAGCTTGTCCCAGGTGCACCATATCCCACATTTCTCCCCATCCCCAATTTCTTGCACTAACACCCCTCACCTGCTGTATTTGCCAAAAGAACATTCACACCATTTTAGTTTATGATTTTGTGCTCTCACATCCTCTCTTGATAAAAAGACTCTGAAAGATAGTGATAGAAGGAAACTTTCTCTCCAAGAAAAAGGGCATATATGAACAACCCACAGAAAACATTGTACTCAATGGTGAAAGACTGAAAACTTTCCACCTGAAATCAAGAACAACATAAGCATGCCCACTGTAACCATTGTTGTTCAATATTGTGGTAAAAACTATAGCTAGGGAAACTAGGCAATAAAAAGAAATAAAATGTATCCACATTGAAATGGAAGAAGAAAATTTTCAGTATTCACAGATGATATGATCCTATACTGACAAAGTTCCAAAAAACAAAGCTACTAGAACTAATATCTGAATTCAGTAAAGTGGCAGCATACAAGATAATATTTAAAAATCAGTACTGTTTCTATACATTAGTAATGAGAAATCTGAGGAGGAAGCCAGGAAAAAATTCCATTTATAATAGCAACAAAAAGAATCAAATACTTAGGAATAAACTTAACTAAGAATGTAAATGATTGTACTCAGAAAACTACAAACCATTTCTCAAAGAAATCAAAGATGACCTCAATAAATGGAAGGACATCCCATGTGCATGGGTTGGAAGACTAAATACCATTAAGATGTAAATTTTACCCAAATCAATTTACAGATTCATGCAATCCCAGTAAAAATTCCAACAGCTTTTTTTACAGAAATGGAAATTTTATTTGGAATGGTAAGTTTACCATAATAGCCAGAAATATCTTAAAAAGAAGAATGAAGTTGGAGGAGTCTCACTTCTTGACTTTAAATCATATTACTTAGGTCCAGTGGTATAAGCAGCATGGTGTTGGCATAAAAATAGACTTATAGACCAATGGAAATGAATTGAGAGTTCAGAAATAGACCCTTACATCTATTGTCACATAATTTTTGACAAATCTGTCACGTATACCCAACCAGTTCAGGTCAGTCTATTCAACAAACAGTGCTGTGTGACCTAGATATCTATAACTAAAAGAATGAAAGAGGGCCCCTATCTCACACCTTATATAAAAATCAACCGAAAGTAGATCAAAGCCCTATCTATAAAAGGTAGATGTATAAAAATCTTGGAAGAAAATGTAGGAAAAGTTCTTCAAGATCTTGTGGTGGGCTGTGGTTTCTTCAACCTTACATACAAAGCATGAACAATGAAAGAAAAAAATGGATAAATGGGCCTTCTCAAAATTAAACACTTTTGTGATTCAAATAACTTTGTCAAGAGGGAGTTTTCTCAATGAGAGAAAATATTTGGAAACCATGCATCAGATAACATATGGACAAAACACTTAAATAGACATTTTCCAAAGAGTAAATACAATGTCGAGAAAACATATGAAAAGATGTTCAACATCACTGCTATTGGAGAAAAGCAAATCAAAACTATAATGAGGTATCATTTCACACTTTATAAAATGGCCATTATTAAAAAACAAAACAAAACAGAAAACAGCAAGTACTGAAAATGATGTGGAGAAATAGGATCACTCCTTCACTGTTGGTGGAAATGTAGAATGGTGTATCCTCTGTGGAAAATTATTTAACATTTCCTCAGGAAGCTAAATATAGAATTGTGATATGATTGGCAATTCCACTTCTAGTAATATATTCAGACACACTGATGTTTATTTTTTAAAAAGGCAATTACATGAACTGACATTTGCACACTGGTGTTCATAGGGGCATTATTCACAAGAAGGAAACAACCCAAGTATCTATAATGGATTAAAAAATGTGATATATACATACGCTGGAGTACTTTTCAGCTGTAAGAAGAAATAAAATTGCAACATATGTGGCAACATGACTGAACCTTGAGGACATTATGTTGATTGAAATAAGCCAGAGAGAAAAGAAAAAGCATTGTATGACCTCACTACAATGAACTAAATACAATGAGTAAACTCATGGTGTTAAAATCTAGAGTATAAATTACTAGGGTATAGTATGAGAGTTGAGAACAGGGATCTGATGATTAATGTATGTATAATTTTTAATAAGATTGTAAATGTTAGGAAAGGATAGAGTTGATAGTAACATATAGTGAGTATAACTAAAACTGCTGACAAATAAATGTGAATGTGGCTGAAAAGGGTATTCTAATTCTAAGGGCATAAATGTCAATGGAAAGAAAGTTAGAGGATAATCTTGGGATTGTAAAATAGTGAATTCGGTGGTGGATAAGGACTCTGGTTAATATTACAAATATCATAATGAACTAGAATGAATGTATGCCACTATTACAAGGTCTTAAGAATATGATGATATAAGAAAAAATATAACTAATACAACCCATGGACTATAGATTTCATTTTCGCATAAACAGAAAAAGGATATATTTTCAAATTATAAGGGTCAAAAATAAGGGGGTATAAAAAGGTAAGAAATTTTTCTGAAGAAATGAAAAGATACTAAAATTGACTGAGGTAATGACAACACAACTCTGTGATGAAACTGAGAGCCACTGAGTGTACAAAGTGGATGTATTGTACCAGGCATGGGGCTATATAACAGTGAATTTATGGTGGATGATTTATTATAGTTAATAAATATTTGAAAACATTTTACATGAATTATATCTAATATAAAATAATAATACATGGTATTAATAATAGGGTGATTTATTGGGAAAATAAACCTAATGGAAGCAATAGACAATAGTTAGAAATATTTGAATTTTCCTTATCAATTTTAACAAATGTTCCAAAACAAAGCAAGGTGGTGGTGGATTGGTATATGAGAATCCTGTATGTTATTCATGGTTGTTTTATAAATTTATTTAATAAAAAAAATAAGTAATTCCCAGAGCCAAAGGCCAAATAAGCTAGGTTATGAAATTTTCATGGTTCTATTGAAAAGGAGAAAAGTGAGGAAAAGAAGTATGAGAAAAGGTTTTATTAAGATTTATTCAGTTCCTAAAAGCAAAAACCATTGAGTCGTTTAATTTTACCTACTATTTTTAAGGAATTTTGTCCAACAGAATTTGAAATTATCTGTATTCATGGATCTACTTCTTTAAGATATCACAACTCCACTGAGGATATCTGTCTTTCTGCTCTTTCCCTGCATGTGGAAACTAAGTGGATACTTTCTGGTACCAAAAAAATTAAAGACTGAAACTGCATGCATCCTAATATCATGCATTGGTGTCTTCAGACTAGTCATTTCCTTTCTTGTTTTTCTTTTTTTTTTTAATTAGAGAAGTTCTGAGTTTACAGTAAATTCTTGGGAGAAAATATAGAGTAACTATATTTACACCCTCCCTGCCTAGTAACAACTCACATTGTGCAGTACATTTCTTACAACTAGTGAAAGAAAATAATCATAATTTTATTATTAACTCTAGCCCAAGATTTTTAATAGGGTTAGCCACTTTCTTCCTTAATGAAGTATCAGAAGTGTGCCTCCAAATTTCCACTGGGTTACATCAAAATGATTGGAATCCAAACTTGCTCATCTAAGATGTCTCTTGATGTTGGACGAGTTAGGTTACATATACACCTTAGAATCAATATTTAAAAAAGCAGTAGTCTCAAGAAAATATCTTGCCTTTGCTTGACAGTGTCATTTTTGAGTTTCTTAAACATACAATATCATAACTCCTTTCACACAATTTTTAGTACTCATTGAATTTTTTAAAAATGTCTCACAATTTAGTGAAAGAAAAATAATACTTCATGTGAGATACTTATATATGAATTTTCATTGTGAGAAATTTCAACTCAGACATACCAGAAATTCACAAACAAATGTCATCAATACCAATATCACAAAACACTAAATCTGGAATTATTTAAGTGTATATTCAAGGGTCTTTATTGAAGAGTCCAAATTCAGCAATATCCTCTTTTCATTCTTTCCTTCTTCTCTCTATTTTTAACCCACATGCTGATCCTTGAAAGGAAAAGTTGGCATTTGAAAAAATATGAAGTCATAAATATAATAAATTGGTTACTTGGGTTTTAAAATTCAATAGCTGAGATACTCACTTGGGTTTTAGTACTCTAACCCTGTAACATCATCTTCCTTTTCACTTTTCCTCCTAATGCTTCTGTTAATGCAGATGTCATTCATAAATACATGTAGACAGACTCATTGTCTGATATTTTCACATTTCATAGTGACTGAAAGCCCTCTGTTCTGTTAAAACTTTCACACTCCATTTATCCCTGTGGAGAAAGTACCCAGTTAACACATCATCTCCTCAGAAAACCTTCCCAAGACTTCACAGTCAAATAACTCTCTTTCTATCAGAATTCTACAGTTCAACTACACACACACACATTCAATTAAATAATGTAATCCTGAATTATATCCTTCTCTCATTTGTGCTTTCACATCTTTTTGTTCACTTGTTCATATAGTATATCTTTGAAGTAAGGAAGACAAGTTATGGTTGTTCAGTTTTGCACACTTCATGCTAAACTGGAAAGCAGAGTTTGGCAAAGAACACTCGTGGAGATTTCATGTCCAGAATCCACATTTTCATGTTTCACGACAATCTCCTGCAGACATCCACTCAACATGGACATGCAGATACCCAAACCAGAAATATAAGAACTCATCCAAAGAGGCAAGGAATGGGCTTAAATCTTGGATCAAAAAAAACACTTTTTCTCATAAGAAAACTAGTATTAAAAAATACCCTTGTGGCACTAGAGTTAAAATTTAGGAATGGGCATAATATTCTCCAAAGTCTTTTGTATTCTTCATACTTTATGTAATTAAGAATGAAAAGGGCTTGTGACTGTCATTGCAATGTCATTAAGGACAATTCCAATGTACCCAAATTGCTCCTATATTATGCTTATTTTTCCCTCTCCCTCTGCTCAGAACCATTATATATCTTGTCATGACTTACAAAATTGTGTGGGAGTGAGATTAAACTATGATGTAAACTATCATCCATACTTTGTGGCAATACTCCAATATTTGTTCATCAATTGTAACAAATGTACCACACTAATAAATGATATTGTTAATGTGGGAAAGTATGGGAGGGTAAGGAGTGGGGTATATGGGAATCCCTTATATTTTTTATGTAACATTTATGATGCTTATGTAACTTAAGTATCTTTTTTAAAAAAAGAAAAAAGAAAATTTAAAAAAAGAATGAAAGGGGGCTGTTCAGAGCTGTAGGAGAGTTAAAAGAAAAACATAAAACATTGTTTAAAAAACTATATCCAGAAATAAATTTTTGGAAACATGTGCTCAATTTCTACAAATTCTAGGAAATCACAATAATCATGGATAAGCTACTGAAAATTTTGAAATAGAATGATACCGTGGAATGGGAGCTCTGATTACAGGGAATTTATTTTTTTTATTTTTTTATGGCTAACTAGAATATCATTTGACACACAATAAGGGAGTCAATAAATATTATGTCAAGTTGAATAGAATTTTGAGTAAAAAATATTTCTGTGTGAATTCTGGTGCCAGGTGACTCTGTTGGAGACTGCTAGATATCCAAGAAAATGCACACTTTCTCCTAGGCAGTATAACAGAGGTTTACATGGGTTCATGGCCTTTAAATTCAATGTGAGACTTGATAGTCAATGCAGAACCATATCATTAATGCAGAAAACCCTCAAAGGACACCTGGTGATCGACTTCCAGCAGGCTCTGACATAGGCATCTAGCACCAGGAAAGTTCAAAGCCATTTTTTAATATATATTTTTATAAAAGAATTTGTGAGCTTAGGAAACAGTCATGCATAATGTGCAGAATTACCATTCATCACCTCTCCACCAGCAACTTTCATTGTTGTAGGACATTTGTTACAGATTATTAAAGAATATCATCAGAATATTATCATTAAATATAAGCCATAGTATATTTTTTCCATACACTTGCTATTATTAACACCATGTATTAATATTGTACATTTGGTATAGTTTATGAGAGAACACTTTCATATTTGTACCATTAACCACAGAGTTAATCTTCCACCACATTGTTCACTATGTTATACAGTCCCATGTCTTGTGCAATTTATCCAGTGTGTACACTCAGCTGCTCTCACTTTCATCACAGGAAACAACCCAAGTGTCCATCAACTGATGAATGGATAATGAGGTAAGAAAATTGAATTGGGAGACATATGATAACATGGATGAACCTTGAGAACATTATGATGTATGAAATAAGTCAGACACAAAAGGACAAATACTGTATGGTCCCACTAATATGAACTAAACACAGACCATTTTTAACAAAAATACTCTAAGCCCCTTGTGCAGCTACATGCAGTTTTGTGACTAACTTTTTATAAATTGGCTGTAGACAGAAGTATATGTGTCAGTTCCAGGCTGAAATCTAAAAGGTTGAATGTATACTTCTCTCAGTTTATTTTTTTCTTTTTGCCACCTGAACCCAGGCTAGTGGTGTCACTATTGTAGATAAGAAGGTTCTAGTGCAATGCTTTACAAATGGTGGTGTACATTTGAATAACCTGGTGCTAAAATTCAAATATGGTTTACGAGTTCTGGAGTAGAGCCCAGAATTCTGCATTTCTAACAAGCTCCTAGATGATGCCAATGATGTTAAGACATTAATCACATGTTGAGTATGAAAGCTTGAGGGAGGGTCAATTAAAGATGAGAAAGGAACCTGAGTCCATGAATGAAGAAGAGATACACTACCCTGTAAACCTGAGGCATTTTTAAGGTCTGTCACATCAAGAAGAATAAATCTCCTATATGTTAAATAATTGTATCATTGGGTCCCTCTTTTATAGAAGCCTACTATTATTCTACTATAATATATAACTCAAACTTATATGACACCACTCTCCTCTTTATGTAATATTACTATATTCCTAAGAGGGTACTTGGATTTCTATTATTATATGTCACATACAAAGAAGAAATTCCTCCCTCAAAATTTTGTATATTTTCCACCAATGATAATGTTTTATTGACATAATAACATATATCATTGGAATTAGAAGCTCATCTTATAAGATATAGAAGGAAAAATGATCAGAAATTCCATCTTCCATCATGAAAGAACTTCAGATAAGGGATTTATCTTTAGATACACAGGACAGATTGGAATTTGTTGATGTCCAGAGGTGGACTTTCTTGTGGTCTAGATCATTTTTTACCAAATAAAAATGGCCTGGAACATAAATCAGAACACATGTTTACTAATTTGCTGGGAAAATACAATTAGAGAAAAGGCCTAAATATGTACAGTATTACTTATCTATTACTGTATAACAAATTACCACAAATTTAGCAGCATGAAACACTTCTCATATTATCTTACAGTTTCTGTGGATCAGGCATGTGGGCACCACTAAACTCCATCAAGTACTGGGTGCTTCTGTGGTGTGTGGCAAGACTGCAATCAAGGTGTCAGCCAGAGCTGTGATCAGATCTCAAGGTTCACTTGGAGAAGGATCTGCTCTCAAACTCATGTAGTTGCTGGCAGAATTCAGTTCATTGCAAGTTGTTGGACTTATGGGCTCAGTTCCTGCTGGGTGTTGGCCTCAGTTCCTGCTGGGTGTTGGCTAGAGGTTGCCCTCAATTCTTTGCTATGTGGGCACTTCCACTGGGCAGTTCACAGTCTGGACATTTGCTTCATCAAAACCAAAATAAAAGAATCTGTGAGCAAGATGGAAATCCTTATATTTACCTATTCTTTTGATTAGTAGGAAAACATATATCTCACCCACATGCAAAGAAGTGTATGACACAGGTATGAATACCATGGGAAGGAATAATTTCAAACATTTTAGAGCCTCTTCATGCTCACTCTAGTCAGTATATGATGTTCCATGACAAGTTCTCATAAAATGAAAATTGTCCTAATTCTGTGCTTAGGATAGAATAGATGATCTCACAACATTTCAGGGATTATTGGGGCGTAGGTATTCATAATTGACTAGGCTAGAGAGTTCATCCACTCCCAGCTCTTTACCTTAAGATTTCAGTCTCATGCTTCACTTTCAGTTTTCTATGTGCCTGAACTGTTTCATAATGTAAATGCTTTTTTACTACACTTCATTTTGTTTTCTAAAGTATAGAATATTTTTTTTAATTTTTAATATTAAATAGAACTATTTAATTATTTTATTTGAAAAAAATCTCATGAATCCTAATTTGAATGAGCATGATTTATAATATAATGTCACTAATAAATCTGTGTAAATATAAAAATGTTGTAAGAGTGTAATTATAGTACATGTAGAAATGTAAAACTAAAATAAATTTTCAAACATAACTGCAACACTACTATTAACATTTAAATCAGAAATATAATTTAACATGACTATTAATGTGGTTATATTATAGTAAAATTGACATGTATGAATATTACACAGAGATGTAGCAAAGGTAATTTTGAGTTTGATACATCATTGTTAGTACCAATTTTGTCTATTGAAAATGATGTAAGTCATTATCATGCACCCCAAAATTGTTTTATATCCACTTGACACAAATGCTTTTCTCACTGTAGGGTTTTAAATTGTATGTACCTAGAAAAGCATGATCTTAAAGTTAATTCATTCTTTTGCTTCATATTGTAAGTAGGCTCTTTTGATGAGACTACTTTAGTTAAGGTGTGACACACCTCATTCAGGGTGAGTCTTAATCCTCTTACTGGAGTCCATTATAAGTGTGATGAATAAACACAAAGAGAGAGAAAGCCATGGAATCAAGAAGCTGAAATCAATGAAACATGGAAGAAAATGGAGAGACAGATACTGCCATGTGCTTTGCCATGTGGTACAAGACCCATGGATCGCTGGTAGCCAGTCTTTGATAAGAAAGTATTGCTTAGATGAAACCTTGATTTGGACATTTTTTTCCAACCTCAAAACCTTACCTAAGAAAAAAAAAAAACAAATGGGTTGAGGGTGGTGGGCCACACTTGTGGGAGATGTTTGTGTGGGATGTGGTGGGAGATGTGGGAGGTGGGCAACACGGGAATCCCAGGGGGTTCTGTATAATATTTTCGGTAATCTAAGCACCTCTTAAAATATATTTATATATATATAAATAACATTTTTGTAAGCAAATGCACATATATGCATATATATTTATATATCATTTTACAAATAGTGGTATGTATTGTGAAAATTTTGATTTTTACCCACAATAAAAAATAAATAAATTAAAACAAAACAAAACAAAACAAACCAACAACAACAACAAAAAAAACCCTTAGCTAATAATTTACCATTGTTAAAAGCCAGAACATTTTGTGGTATCTGCTTTTAGCACCCTAACAAAGTAAAACACAAAATTCTTGCCTGCTTACTTCTTGTATTCCCAACACAGTGTAGCAGTGGTATTGTAACCATATTAACAATAATCTCTGGCAATGCAATTATTGAAAAATTATTGCTAAAGCTAGATGTAAGTTGGGTATCAGATGACTCAGAATGTGCTTATATTTATTTTTATTACCCAAAAGAAAACACTAATGAAGAATTTTTGTAGAAACCAATAGGCCCATTGTTAGGATCTGTTGTTTATTCTTAAAATTTTAAAAATTCTACCATGATAACCACCATGATTACTTAATGAGTTTCTGGTATATTTCCAGCAATCTACAAATGACTTGGGAATTATTCTTATATAATAATAGACAAAATTATTTTCTTGGATTTTACATACTAGTGGGACAGACTAACAAGGAATATTTATGTAAATAAAAAGTATGTTAGAAGATGATAATTATATTTTAAAAAGTACAGTAACACGAGGGGATTCAGAGATCTATGAGGATGCTGTAATAAACATGGTGATTTGTGAGACCATAATGTGGGGAGACTTATTGCAGTGTCTTAAGGAGATGAAGCTATTAGCCAAAGTTATTCTTGGAAGAGTAATTTAAACAGAAGAAACTACTGGAGCATGATCTTTAAGGTTTAAACCAGCCCAGTGTGGTCAAGGAAGAGCAAAAATTCACTGTGGGGGTAGACAACAGAACAAGGGTATGTGTACCAAATAGGTCAATGAAGCAATAGAAGGTCAAATCATGTAAAGATTTTGACTTTTATTCTGAATGAAATGGAGCTACTGAATAGTCTTATGCAGAAGAGTGGCCTGATTTTACACAAATTTTACATGGAGCCTGTGGCTGCTGTGTTTAGAATAGATTAAGCAAGGAAAGAAGCAGGAAGGATTATGAGAATCTATTAATGCAATCAAAGTAAAAATGATGGTAGCTTAGATAAGAATGATAGGGGAATTAACTAAAAAAATATCAGATTCTGGATATAGACTAAAGGCCAATTTTTTTTTTCTATGTTAGATGTCAATTGTGATATTACCATTATTTTTTTGCTCCAATTTTTCAGTATGGACCAATGGAAGGATGAATTTGACTAAGGAAGTCTGCATATAAAGCATAATTGGAATAAAAACAATGAGTTGTTAATTGTGAAATTCCTATTAGAGATATAGAGTAAGATATAATATCAAGAATTCTAATCATTCTCCAAATCAGGTGAAAGATCTGGGTGGATACATAAATTGAGCATCAGTAACATAAGGATGATATTTAAAGTCACAAAATCCTTGATTTGAGTTTGTTAATTTTAAATAACAGTTGGAATGGAATTTCTTTTCTGGACTTTGATTTCATAAACAGATGAGTGTCCAGAAGAATCTCATCTAACCTTGATTAATGAGGGATAAAAGCATTCCTATCATCAAAGTCCTTCCAGGAATGTTTATTCCTGGAACAGTTTCATAAAATAGCATCTACTTTCCACTACCATTTCTCCTTTCCACATTTCTTTTTTCTCCAATCCACAAACTTCACTTTGCTCTATACATCAATGCTAAAATATATTCAAAAGGTAGTAATGCCAAATGTGTGGCAAGTAAAGATACTTGTTGATGTTTTAAGTAACAAAACAGGAAAAATTTGCCACTTTATCAATAGAAATTTCAATTTGAGATATTTTTCAGTCAAGAATATGGGCTTTATGTAAATCCTCCAAACTATTTTATAACTTAATTTCAAATTCAAAAAAATAAAATAACAGGCAAAAAAACACTTAAGTTATGGAAGCATTATATCAAAAAAGTTACATCTGGGCACTTTTATCCATCAAATCCTAAAAGCAAATTCAACTGTTCCTCTAGGGTTTAGAAAGACAAACAGATGAACATAGATTAGTTAAATGACATAATCAAAGGCTTCTTGTTGATGAATACAATGAAGAAGAGAAAAATGCTTAAACATATTCATATCTCATAAACCTAAACCCCATACTATTTTTTACCTTTAGCATTAATATATTACCTTTGCTTTTGCAGCAACTATATTACATTATTGTGGTTAAATATAGTCTATAAGTCACATTACTTATAGTTTTTCCCAGAACCACCATTCTTAACACCTTGTAGTAGAACTCTCCTGTATTTATATTATTAACCCAACCCTTACCTACCACTCAAATCACTATTGTACATTCCCTATATTATGCTCCAGCTGTCCTCTAATTAATATTAACCTCCCTAAAATTCCAAACTTTTAGTATCAGGTTTTGAACACCCATTATTGGTGTCATTCCCAAGGACTCATGCTCATGCAAACTTCCAAAGTGGCATTAGATGGCTTTATCCCCCATAATCTAGAGTTCAGTCCTCAGATGCTCAGGAAAACAATCTTCTTTGTTTCTCAGAGATAAACTTTTATTTCACACTTCTTCACGGTCTGGCTGTTAATGCCAAAACTCATTAGCTAACAATACATGAACCAAAATGTAAATTCAATGAGCTGTCATAAAAAATACAAATCTAAAATAAAAAATCCTTATCTTGATAATTGGGCAATACATTTCTATACAGGGAGGTTTGTCTCTATAGGAATCCCAATTATCCTATGAAGTTTTCTAGATAATGATAGAATTTGACAAAGCAATATTGGCTATGGCCTCAAGTAGCTTTAGCACAAAACCTCCCTCCTTACATAGAAGTGAACCTGTCAGGCAGGCTCTCCTGAGTTTTGTAAAAACCAAACAATCAAAGAACTGTGCCCCTGCATAAATATTGTGTCCAATATCTCGTGAGAAATTTTATCTCCTTGACTTACTCTGTTCTGTGATCACTTCCCTTATCTTCTTTCTTTGGGTGGATTATAATGGTATATTTTATTGTACTCTAAAGTCTTTTTCTTTTTTTGTCAACTGTTGCATGTTTCAGTATATAATATTCCATCCATGAAATGTCAATTTTTATAATATAAATTTCAGAGTATTATAAAATCATCACAGATTCTCCAACCAAAATTTTTGGACAGTCTCCAATGACAAATTATCAAAAAATGTCATAAAACTTAATATTGTAAGTGAATGACCATGATGATAAACAAAGTATATTAAAGTACATTGAGAATATTATGACTTAATTAAATAAACAGGTTTATTTTAAGCAGAATTGTCCATATTAAAAAAATATATGAGTTTTCTCACTATACAATTACAAGAGGAAGATGAAGGGAAATATTACACACATGACAAAAAGTGACCAAGTTTCAATTAGGGGCTTATTTATCTTATATTTATGACTCTTTGAGTTCATAGGCTTCTGGGAGTGACTTGGAGCTGAATTTGAGCTAGATGATATGATCCAGATTCAAAATAGTCAGAAATGAATTGTTGACAAAATGGATCAGTTATCAATCAGGGAGAAAATATTAGACTTGGATAAGAAACATGTAGAAGAAAAACCTAAACCAGAAATGCACAAGGAGGGAAGTAAAGCTCTAGATATAATAGGATCTGGCTGAGAAGCTTCAATTCAGAGCATAGGAGAGAGGAGAAGGTTTGGGCTCCCAATCTTATAGCACTTGATATACTGTTATCTTTGTAACTTTTTCTCAAAATTAAGTGGGCTTCTGTGCTCTGTACTCATTTTGGCTACTTCTGCAACAATCCTACTGAGAGAGGATTCTATGTTCTACATCAGGATGAGCATATTTTCTCTTCTTTATCAATCAATGTTATTAAAACTCAGAATATGCAGGTGGAGTATTCCTTTCTGTTGCCTCTACTCATATTTTCTTGCACCACAACTTTTTCATGGCATTTTAATTTCTGCATTTCTCAAAATGTAAATCGGGATTGAGCAAGGGTGTTGCAATAGTAGAAAACATGGCCACCTCCTTGTCCACTGGAAATATGGTTGGAGGGCAAGTGTATACGAATATTCAAAGAACGAAAGTTAAGATGACCACAATAATGTGGGAGGTACAGGTGGCTTTCTTCCTTCCTACTGCACTGTGGTTACTCAGGGAATGTACGATTAAAATATAAGATATAAGCAAGATTATGAAACTCGGCATGCATATGGCCCCACTGTTTAAAGACTATGAGTATATGTATGAAATAAGTATCCATGTATGCAAGTTTCAAAAGTGGTTGCTTATCACAGAGATAGTAATCAATAACATTAGGGCCACAGAAGGGTAATTTCAAAGCCAAGATAGTCTGTGCTGAAGAACGGGTACAAGATCCTACTCAGGCCATTTTTACCAGTGTACCACAGACATGTATGCTTATGATGGTTGTGTATTGCAGTGGTTTACAAATAATCACATAGTGATCAAATGACATGAGGATGAGAACTAAAATCTCCATACACCCAAAGAAGTGAATTACAAATATCTGGACAATACATCTATTATAGGAGATAATTTTCTTCTGTCAGTGCATCTATAATCAACCTGAGTGCCATGGATGTGGAGGTTAGGGTATCAGCAAAAGATAAGTAGAAAAGGAAGAAGTATGTACGGCTCTCAAGAGTCCAATCTGTATTTGATGGTCACCACAATAAGTAAATTTGCCAACAGAGTTGCCAAGTAGAGAAAGAAGGAGACCACAAACACTACTTCCTCCTTAAGAACATCCTCAGTTAACCCAAGCAGAATGAACTTATCCACACCCCTATTCATGTCCATGGTTAGTGTAGATAAAGAAAGGATGCAGCTGAGAAATACCTCATCTGCAAAAAAACAAAATAAGATGTGATTTGACAAGAACAGCCTACTTGGACTCTTATATCATGTTAGTCATCATTTTACCTTCAATAAAAGTCAGGATAGTGATTGTGAAATGTGGCATTATGAACAGAAATTACTTATGCATGTGAAATCTTCTATTTTGCATGATATTGAGTTTCATTTCTTACTGACCTATCCTGTTGTTCCACTGCTTATATCTCTATAACCTGAATTATGTCTTTACTCACCTATGATTCCCCTTAATCTATCTGCCACAGATTTTTTTTTTTTTAAGTTTTATTTATTTACTTTATCCATTTTAACCCCCCCATTCCCCATTTGCTGTTTTGTGTTCATTTGCTGGGCAATTCTCTGTGTCTGTTTCCTGCCATCTTTTCTCATCCTCCTCCTCCAGTCTTCACCAGGATTCGATCCTGGAGAACTCCAATGTAGGAGAGAGGTGTTCTGCTGCCTGCGCCACCTCAGCTCCTGGCTTCTGGAGCTTTCAGAGCATCTTGTCTTGTCTCTCCCCTGTTATGTCATCATCCTGCTGCATGGCTCCCGGGGCCCTAAGGCTCAGCTGCACACAGAGCCTGGCAGCCCATGCGCCTTCTATATGTATATTTTTTTATTTTACCGGGAGGTCCCGGGGATCGAACCCAGGTCCCTCCAATTGGCAGACGGATGCCCAACCATTTGAGCCACATCTGCCCCCAGATTTTGTTTTCTTTCAATATTTTTTCTGTTTAAACAAAATTGCAAAAATGTATAACTGAATTTCCTCAGAGATATTTCCCTATTTCTTATACATATAGATGCATATCTATATAAATGCAACCATCCTGTATTTTATATATACATATTTTCATTTTATTTGCTAAAACTCTTTTTGCATGTAACTAAATAAAATCAGTAACACAATTATTTTAGCAGTTGTAAATTAACATACAAACATTTAGTACAATAATTTTAGCATTTATTATTATTCATTTAAAATCATTTCAAATTTTCACTTATAAATATTTTGAAATGAATCTCTCATTTATATAATTTACCTTATTTTTAAAAATTTCATAAAAATAAATTTCCATGGGATTACTGAGGCAAAAGTTATGAATAATTGCATAATAATGAAAAACTATTGACAATTAGGCTTCCAATTTGCTTTCATCAACATTTATCAGAAATATTTTAATTATATGATTATATTTCCATAATAAATATCAAAATTTACAATAAGCCACAAGATGTAAAATAAATGTGCCCTTTCAAAATTCATAATTTCTTAATCACATTCCATAGTGCTACTGCCAGTTGCCAACATGGTATTGCAGAATTTTAGTGTCTAATAGATATATTTATATATTTCATTATTATTATTAGTTGTTGCTAAAATTATAAGAATATAGTAGAGATTGCTAAAATTCAAACTTGCAACATTACCTCCTTTCTTTTTTATATAATTAAAATGATCATATTCAATTTCTTTGGGGGGGACTTTAATTTACATGTAAATATAGATTTTAATTTTGTATACCATTTCTCTCCACTACTGATAGTAGCCAACACTAGCTTTTTAAAGTCCCTCTAGGAGGGGACACCCATGTTCCAGCAGGATAGACAGTGGCTCCTCTAGTGCATGTTTTTCCCATTTGACTGTTACTTAAGCAACTAGACACATGCACACAAGGGGAGAGTTCACACTAAAACCATGTCCTTGTCCCTGCCTCTTCAGATTTTAATTTTTCTCATCCCCACATCCTGTTAATCCAATTTTTTTTTTAATTTCTTTTTTTTCTTTTTTTTTATTTATTTTTTTTATTATGGGTAAAAATCAAAATTCTCACAATACATACAAACATTTGCAAAATGATATATAAATATATATGCATATATGTGTATTTGCTT